>LR736861.1:7605732-7852965 GCA_902654985.2 Oryctes borbonicus | reverse complement strand
CAGTCTTTAGAAATCTTCTGAAGAAGCTGACAGGATGGTCAGCGAAACGTCAAGTAAAATATTAACTACACGACATCACCCGAAAGACATTTCTACTATGGATTACGGTCGTGAAAGCCTACACTCAACAATAACCATATCTACATAAAGAGGTATTTGCATATACATATTTAAGAGGACGTTTCATCGTTTTTCAATTCTTGAAATTTTGATATTGGCAACGCTTTGTGCTCGCCGTGATTATTTGTGCTGTAAATATTTTATTTTGCCTGCACCGTTTTCGAAATATTCAAGAATAAGCAGACGGTTAAGGACTCTTATTCAACAGCACCAGAACTAATTTTTCAGTTTTTGAATATTTAATAATGCAATCGTTTTGCGCTGATTTATGCTGCAAAAATTTCGATCTGTGCTCGCACCGTTTTTGAGATATTTGAAAGTGAAGCCTGGTACGGACTCTTATTCAATAGCACCCGCACCAATTTTTCGATTTTTCGAAGATTTGATTTTGTGCTCGTTTCCTGCTGATTTGTGCAGTAAAAATTTGTGCTCGCACCGTTTTCCAAATATTTAAGAACAGGTGCTGGTGTGGGCACTTCATTAGGACCCGTACTAATTTTTCGTCTTCATTCTCAAATATAAAAATAGTGTCATAAGGGTCTGCATCAACTGTCGTTGTCAACTATCCCGAAGACGGTGCGAGCAGTAAACGATGTTTTTAATGCACAAATCAAAATAAAATAATGACACCGTTAAATTTGCAAAAACCAAAAAATTAGCGCAGGTCCTATTTGGTACGGATGTTGCTGAATAAGGGTCCGCACCAGCACTCATCCTCAAACGAGAACGGAGCGAGCACGAAACAAAATTTCTACAGCACAAACCAACACGTGAAGACGGTATGAGCATAAAACCAAATTTTTACAGCATAAATCAGCGTAAAACGAATACAAACCGATGGCACCGTTAAATTTTCAAAAACCAAAAAATTGGTGCGGGCGCTATGGAATTCTCAAACATCTCGAAAACGGTATGAGCCCAAAACGAAATGTTTACGGCACAAATTAGCACAAAACGATGGCATTATTAAATTTACGATGGCTTACGATGAAACGGCTTGCGACGAAGCGGTCTACGATGATCTAAATGAATGAATCAGCCACGTTGAAACATTACAAATCCCATATTTAATAAGGAAATATTCTTGGCTTCTAGACGCCAACAGCGTTTCCTATTTTTTAAAGAATTTGACAATTTAAGCGAACTGGAGTTTTGAGTAAAAAAAAATTGCAAAGCTTGAAAAGGTTTTAATTCCGATACACTCACAATCAGTACAGGTTATAACATGAAGAAATTAATAGTAGACAATTAATTTGGGAAATAAAAACACATTCCTTAATCTGTCTGTATTTTAACTCTTTAACGCAGAGAACTTCAAAGTGGTGTTTTGCCGATTATTTTAACAAGCAGCTGACGTAACTAGAAACGAGGAAGAGATTACTTTGCGTAATAATAGAAACAACGCTTGGTTAAAATCTACAATTCAGAGTCTGGGCAATGCTATTATAAGGTGTTTAAACAAAATTAGGGTAACGAAATAATTTACGACGAAGAGGCTAACTTACGTTCTGCCTCCATTCGACTTTATAGACGCTAGGCTGAGCGTTCATGATGCAGTCAAAGTAAACGTCGGTGCCCTCTCTGATGGCGTCCGGATTAAGGTTGGTGCCCAGGATTATCTCTGCCTCCGGGGTATCTGCAACAACCAGTTCTAATTATAAGAAGTAGAAGCGTTCCCGGAAGATAGTGAAACTGTCATTTAACTCCATATATACCCAAGGTCCCAGAAATAGTCCCTCAGACGGAAAAGTACTATTACAACGACGAACGGTGAAAGTAAATTCCCTTAATTCGCTAATAAGTTGCGCCCTAACTGTAGGTCGGATCGCTCTTTTGCACACTGTCGCCGTTCCGGCAAGTAAAATTTTTTAAATGATCCTAATTAAAGAGATACATTTTTATAGATAGGGACGCGGTGTTGGCGTGACGTCTGATGTGGAGCAATTATAAAGTAGAATAAGTTTTGCACATCGCTCTTTAGACGTCAGCCCTGTCAGGTAGCGTACGCTCGTTAGATGCTCATCGTAAAATTTTCTGGTGAGTTCACACGCGAAACTACGTTTAATGTTTTAACGTTTAGTTCGAGAAAACAAGAAACGTTGGTTCTCAACTTTCGCCAATGTTATTCTGGTGCATATTTTCCGACGACATCTTGTACTTTGAATAACAGCTCGTTTAATATAAGGTACTATATGAAATCATTGCTTAAGAACAAATTAAATTTCGGTTAAATGTAGTACAAAAGGCATCTAATTTTAGATATAAAATCAGTAACAACGCCGGTATACTGGAAGCTTGTTTGAAATAACTTGCAGGCCCTCAAAGACAACAGACTTTGAAGTAAGCTTGTTTTGATATATGGGGGTAATAAACAAATTTGGCTGATACACGAATATGTATACAATCTAAAGCAACTGTGATGCAATAACCGTGTTATATTACGGGGGGTCTCAAGCCACCAAGAAATCGAAGGAAATGAAAAGGTAGATAACCTGGCCAAATAAGCAGCGAGTACGCCTTTCATTGCCCTAATAGAACAGTTAGTTGGGCGACGATTGGCCTTTAGTTAGTAGCTACGATCGGTAGAGTGTCAGTAAGGTATGCAAAACGAATGGTACCTTTTTAACGTTGGGTATCGATTGGTTGTAACTCAGTTAAGCGTTGGCCGACAATCGGAAAATGATAATCAAACTACGCTTGGCAGTAAACACTAGAGTAACATAAGCAAGTGGATGTTAAATCAATTTAGTCGGTGCAGCGTCGGTTGAAGATCAGTTGCCAAGAGTTGTAAATATGTAACGTCGCGGTCGGCAGACAACAGCGAACCATTCTCTTCGGAATGTTCGTTAAAGATTAGTGCACCACAAGAGTAGTTAGTTCGCTCAAAGATTAGGCAAGTATGCGAGAACGCTGCAAGCCAATGTTCGGCTAAAAGCTCAAACTTAATACACATAATGCCGACATCGCTGCTAGGGGAGTCAACATTGTCGTAACCCCCATTGTGGTTTTCAAAAGAGCCAGACGAGCAATCAAGATATGGGAGGATAATCAGAAGGTCTCATACTGGGAAAATATTCTAGGACAAAAACAGGCAAAAGCACTCATATCAGGCTCGCCAAAAATAGCAGAAATAGTGTTATCGCTCAATAAGGGTGACCTTGGATTATTGATAAGATTTTTGACAGGTAATTAGCCCTAAAATATCGCGTATTCAAATGAGGAAAAGCTGAAGATGAAACCTGTCATCTATGCCAAGAACTGAAGACGACAAAACACATTTCGTGTAAATGGGGGTAGTTTCTATTTTGTGTTGAGGGAAATAAAGCGGTCGGTCAGCACTTGTGTGGCGAAACACGAGCGTTGCACCAGATTGCTGGGGATGCCCGATTCTGTATTGGCCGAGCACAAGCAGGAAATCATGCATCAGATTTTATTTAATCAACGATATGAGACGATGGTTACGTGGGCAGCCCAGAAGAAGCTACACTACCCGACAAAAACATAGACGCGGTATCGTTTTTATTGACGAAACAAAGTTTATAGACATTATATAAAAAGTAAATGAGGGTTATTAATACTTGTTATGTAAATAGTCCATTTGTAGATATTTCTGGGTATTTATTGCTTTATGAGGGGTAATTGAGATTTTCCCAGATCAAAATGGGAATTTTAAATGTGACAAAAATTTAGACCTTGTGCATTTATTAGGTTAATATAAGCAAAAATGTTTTAATTTGATACTTCTCTTTATATGCAGCGGTTGTGCTGGTAAAGTGTACACATTTCACCACGAGAAATTACATTTTATAAAGTGTTTGCAATATGGGTAGAAAAAAACAATTATCCTTAATAGAAAGGGGTAAAGTTCTATGCTGGCACCTAGATGGTGTTAGTAAGAAGGAAATTGCTCGTCGGTTACGAAGAAGCGACCATTGCGTTAGAAATTTCCTAAAAGATCCGGAAAATTACGGTAAACCAAAAGCCCAGGGACGACCGAAAGCTGTAAGTGAGCGGGATAAACGCATGATATTGCGGTGTGCATCCAATTCTTCTGCGTCTACGAGAGTCATTGCAGAACAGGCGGGGGTACAAACGCACGTGCGTAATGTTCAAAGGATTTTAAAGGCGTCACCGGTAATATCACCAAAGAAAACGTTGAGAAAACCGCCACTTTCGGCGAAACACAAAGAAGCGAGGTTGAGATTTGCCGAAGAACACGTATCCTGGAAGAAACAATGGGAAAAAGTTATATTTTCCGATGAGAAACGTTGTAATTTGGACGGACCAGATGGGTACTCGCATTATTATCATGATCTGAGAAAAGAACCAAAAGTGAAAATGACCCGACAATTGGGTGGATCTGCGATGATATGGGCAGCGATTGGTTTCCGCGATAAAAGTGAGATAGTGTTTTGCACAAACAAAATGACATCTGTGACGTATAAAGACTTATTGCGTGACAATCTTCTACGTTTTGGAAACCAATGGGCCGGGCGCGATTTTGTTTTTCAGCAAGATAACGCGCCAATTCATAAAGCAAAAACCATTACTGAATCGTTTAAAGAGAAAAAGATTAAAATTTTACAGTGGCCGGCACGGTCACCAGACTTAAACATTATTGAAAACATGTGGGGTGAATTGGCACGTCGCGTTTATGGCGAAGGCCGTCAATATTTCGCGGTACAAGAACTGAAAACTTCAATAGTGACTGAATGGCAGAATATCCCTCAAAATTATGTGTTAAATTTATATAAATCTATTAATAACAGACTATTGGAAGTGATTAAAAACAATGGGGGATCTACGCGTTACTGATCATTGACTCATTTGTTTGTTCTTGTTTTACATTTGCAACAGAGCGTCTAAATTTTTGTCGCAGAAATGAACATTGGATTAATAATTTATTATTTAGTTCATATATTACTGGAGGAAATATTTTTAAGTTTATTTTACTTTTACGAATAAAAATTTAATTAGATATCTTGCTAGTTTCGCAAAGAAATGTTGTAACCCTTAAAACATTTTACCGCGTCTCAGTTTTTGTCGGGGAGTGTACATGCGGTTTCCGGAAACCTAAATTCTTTAAAGGAATGCACATATGATTATTATAGGAAATAAAATTCTATAATAGTAAGTCTCTTACTCATTGCATGATAAATATTACATAATACTTTACATAGGTCATTAATATTAATAAACCCTGGAAGTGCGCTAATGTAGAAGAAAATAGCCAGTGATAGCAATTGGAGAAATAAACACGGATAAAAGTTCTAATCACGATTAAAAAAGTGTGCAGTGTTCTATGTAACTAATTTATTATCGAATAAAATAAATTGAATTCGTAAATTGGTAGCACACTTATGTTAAATTAAAGCTGTATTCAGAAAGCGAGCCGTACATTCAATTCAAAGTAAGTATCGCGATAATACGCTAGCGTGACTTGCGTTGTTGAATTGCTACCGTAATTCCATGGCAATTGTGCGATTTTGCGTGCTGCGATTGTTGTCGGTACTTGAGCGTTCGCGTCAAAGTTGCGATATCATATTCGTCAGTAATGTTACGTCCACTTTTTATAGAGCATTAGACCGCACACTTGAACACGTAGACACAATATGCACAAAATATACATTTAGCGTGTATAATGCTGCAATGCTGTATAGTTCTTGGAGAGTAGTTTATAATTATGCACTTCATAAGTTTATTCAGCGGGGAATAGCTCGAGCTAACTTGCCTGACTCCGAAACTTGTTAAAAGCAGTTTGTGCTCATGTATAGGAATGCAACGTTTTAATTTCGAGCAAACGATATCGTTCATATTTTCAACGAAACCGTAGTTTTTTTTGTTTTTGTTTGGATATCTTATGATTCTTTAATAAAGTAAATTGATGTCAAACTACAAACAATCAAGCAAAGGATCGATATCTTAAACGGTTTACACGCTAGAGTGGTGATTTTAATTTTATTCGATTGATTATTTCTTGGTATGTTTTCGGCAATACATGCAGAATTTTTTAATATTAACTATTTTTTTAATGTCTACTGATTATTAGGGGTAATGATGTTCTCTGACGATTCTGCGTAGTAGACTCTTCCACGTGTTACTACTCTTTTCTGTTGACGGTCTTGTTCTTTTCTATTTCAACAACGTGAAAGTCATAGCCACCATCAAGAACTACGGAAAAGGACTTATCAGGAGAAGAAGCAACAAAGCAACACGTGGAAGAGTCTACCACGCAGAACCGCCACGCTCAGTGGAGCGGAAACTTCACAGATGAATGCATCAACGGCGTATATAAGAAGAATGTCGGACAACGGAAAATTAATTCAGTTATCCTGAAGAAGCGGTCAGCATGAACGGCGCTATTAACAATTCTCTGAAATATTAACAATAAGATATTTGTAGATGGTGTGAATTTTTTACGCCACACTGTATATGATAATAAGTAAAAATACACAGTGTTCCATTTTCTAAAAGCATGTGGAATGCATTTCTTGTGAAAACACGAAAAATGCGCACATTGATGGCTTAGATAGCTTAGCTTCCTCATGGTATTGATGGAATAATTCAGGCAACAGCGGTAGAAGGTAGAGGTATAAAAAATACTCTCGAAACCACGCTGATGACGCCGGGTACGCAGAAACATGTCCGTGTGTTAGTGTATTTTTTTCTCTAGGCATTTTCTGATGTGTTCCATTGATGGCTTATTTAAAACCAAAAGAACGTTTGCTTGCATTCTTTCTTGAAGTTTTACAACACTTATGTATGTTCTGGTATATTTCACCTTACTCAAACCCTTATATAGGTTAATTATCAAATTGGTGAGGGCGGATTTTAATAAAATGTTTCACCTCTGTATGTCACAAAGCCTTATATTAAAAACTACTGAATAACATTTAAATAGTAATTTTATCCAAAACAACGGAGTTCGAGTTGTTTCTATAAAAATAAACTTCCTTATAAAACCCTTTTGAGTTAATATAATTATGCTTCGGGTCGGTAACATTTGCCAACAAATTGCATCTTCTGCTCGAATTGAAGTGGTTTCATACGCGGTAACGGAATTTCGTGTTGCACACATATTTGCCGCTCGGCAAGGCGAGGTAAAACGATAATGTTGCAAAAAGAAACAAGATGCGAGAGAAAAGGAGAGTATGAAGTAGAACATTAGCGCCACTCGGATTTTATATTATATAATATCGATTCCCGCGAGTTTACTGCAGAATGCCATAAAATTTCTTTCTCCTTTTTAGCGCTGTAAAATCGAAACAAAACATAAAAATGCGCTCGTAAACCGAGATCCGCCCTTTGTCGTTGCGCAAGCTGCGTTTCAATTTCGTTTCCTTTTCGGAACTCGATATTGTAGAAAATTTAATCTTTTGAGGATGATTTTGACAGTCGGTAAAATATCAATATTGTTTCTCGTTATTGATCTCGCAGTGAAATGTACTATTTCCAGAAACTTTAAATCACATTGAAATTTAAATTCACCATCTTTTAGGAAAATAATTTAAAAAATAATAAAGAAACGAATACCTTCAAACATAGGCTATGATAAGGCCATAGTGGAACTGTTCTTTGCCTGTAAACAAGGCGCGACTAAAGTTCCGTTCAGTATCAGTAAGGACCAAGAGGTTCTCGTTCAGCCATCGCCAAAGAAAATAGTTGAAAATGTTAAAAAAATAATCGAAGAAAACGACACAGGAACTTAAAATTGGATGACTGCACCTGCATTCAAAAAAAGGTTGACGATCGTTTTGTGCCGTATCTGCTTTCTGACTTTGAAGGCGTGTGAGAGTTTGCTATTTGGCAAACTTTATATTCCAATCTTTCTCTAAAATGGTGACAGATAGCCAAACGTATATTGATTAGCGGCCTTTAGGAAAAAGAAGGAGAAAAGAGTCAAATGTTTTATTGATGAAAGGAATTATTTCGAACATATTCAAAACAAAATTCTAAAATATAACATTTTCTTTATTCTCAATATCAGTTCGACAAGCGTAATTAGCCAAATTTCCAGTTAGGTTCGATTCACGCCTGTCCAGTGATAGATAGTTGCAGCTTCCGGTCGAACATCCTGTACAGATTAATAATAATTGTGCAATAAAATTTACCATATTGGTTTGATATAGGTAATGAAATATGTAATGTAATAGACAATGCTTGAATTATGAAAAAGCACGGCAACAATGCTATTAATTGTAAAATAAGAAAACATCCATAATAGTTGAATGACAGAAATGCTAGTTAACCCTGTACATAAAAGAAAATTTAACGTTTTTCTACATTACTATCAAATAGATAATTTATTTTTAAGCTTACGAAAAGTTAAAGGTTTTCGTCCATAAATTCATTAGAAAATATTTCATGCAACATCATCGCACGAAGTGTACTTGCCAGCGTACTACTACTGCTTTTTCACATCTAATAATCCCCATCAATTCGGCGAAACGAACGGAAAGCCGTGCTTTGTGCAGAACACGTAAAAAATTCGGAATTTGTCTTTGTTTTCCTCTTTCCGGCAAAACGTAAATTATGTTCGGATATATATGGCTAGAACATAAAACCTCCCTTTTTTTGTGTAGACGCTTAAAAAACAACCTATTTTTAAACAGGAACTTTGTTCAATCCCTGGCTTAGCATTTTTCTCGCTTCCTGGTTTTAATTGCGATAGTGGAAACCTGGATACCGACGAGTTTTTTTGCAGATATTTCCTTGGTAGGCAGTAGTTACATGCATGCTTATTGAATTAATTTTATGTCTCTCAACAAAACGCTTGGTGTATTTTACATATTAATAAGCAGTGTACTACATGTAATAAATGCCCCTTCGTACGTAGCTTTTAAAAATATTAAGCTACATATAACACATATAATTTTGCACTGGACATGAATATTTCTAGTTAGGACAACTATAATCGTTCGCGAAGGTCATACCTGGTCATACGTAATAATCAATACGAAACCTTAACTGCATTTTAACATAATCCCCAGTAACACTTATGTACTTGTACCATTGTTCTTCTAATTTACGTACGCCTCTGGCATAAGATTCTTTGGGTGGATCTCGAAGCTGCTTGTGCACTTGATCTTTAGGTTTTTGATTGGATTGAAAATGTTTCCAACGTAGAGCCTGTTTAAGGGATTCAAACAAATGGGCACAGGTTGGTACAGTCTCCGAAAATTCTGTCCATCAAAATTTGTAACCCCCAACTTAACAGGTTTAAACAGCAATTGTGTTGGCTTCTCACTTTCAATCGATTCTATGCAATTTTTGGACCACAACTGTGCCTTTATAATAAACATTTTTCTTCAGCTTAACTTGCTTAAATAGCTACTGTGTCAGTGTATGACTTTCAGCTGTTTATATTCTCTGTTAAATTTTTTAGGCAACAACTGCGGCTAATAGTGTATAATATTGATATATTTTCTTTGAGAATGGTTGCACCTAAAATCTCTGTGTAAGTGTATTTTTGCAGAGAAGAAGGATAATTGTACTCGTTAAGAGCACAAGGGATGAATACTGGGTAGGGTAGCCAAAAAATAAAACAATCACTCGATTCTTCAGATTCTGAGCTTTCGCAATTAATTTCTTATTAATTGCACAATTACTTTATTGCTTTACTGCATTAATTGTGGAAGCTCAGAATCTGAACAATTGAGTGATTATTTTTAACTACCTTGCCCAATACATATACATCTCTTGCGAATTTCTGTGTATTTCTAGCTTTCATTTTCTTTTGACGTGTTCTATACTTTTATCACAAAGGTCCTATCTATGTATAGTGATCTCAACAAAAAAAAATTGAAAAAAAAATTAATTAATTAAATGTAAGATCTGCAGATTCGAAGGGGTCCCTATACAGTCGTTCGGCAATTTAAATTAAAATAAATATAAATTAATGAAGTTTGAAGAGTATTAAAGTTCACAAGAGGAAAAAAAAAATCAGGCCAAACTTGACTTCTACTTCGTATTTATGGCAGAATTTAAACGCTGAACACAGAAAATGGGAATACAGCCACACGTGTTACGCGGATGAACATCTTGATTGGAATCGAAAAAATAATTAACACCTACTATTACTTCCTTTTTAATCGCGATTGCAAGGCTAAACACTATTGAATTCCATTCATCCCGCCATTATTATCGTTTCAAGCATAATTTAGGGGTGGTGCATTTTTAATTGCAGCTAGTGTATTTATCAGTTGCCCCAAGATCGTTGTTGATTAGACTTAGATTAATCTCCTAACATCCTCGCCACCTAGATAGTAGTAAGTAATAAATGGAGTTGGAAACATTGAGAAAAAGAGTTTGGATTTGAACAAATGGACAAGTAGAACAAAGATAGTTGACCGAACGTATTATATGTATGTGGCACTAATGACAGTTAAGTTGTGTTAGAAAAATAGTAACCAAACAACTGTTTTACTGTATTATTTTATATGTTCTCTCCTGCAACTATAAGTAACCTCTCCAAACTATGTATTCACTGCCTAACTAACCATATTCCCGCTTTTTTCTCCCGCTTCCGCTTTTTCTTTCTCCGAAGAGTGTGGACTGAGGACGAGATAAAATGTATTAATTAAAATTATAATCTATTTACGGCGTCCGCGCAGGGTAACAATTGTAACTAGAGAAGCCGAAGTAGCTAGAGTACAACCTGGCGTTGCGAAGAAGCAAAGCGGAAATACGAAATTCAAATGGTTTGCGAGAATTCTAAAGCGAGCTTTGATGTCATATGTACTTACTAGGATTTCATCTCTAAGACTTTCATTTCCCCTGTATAATTTGTATATATTTTTTTTATAAAACATTAGACTAATCAAATCCAAAGATAATGAATCGTGTAGATTATTTTATAGAAATAATTGTAGCTTCAGTGTTCTTGTTTGTAGTATTGTGAAAGCTATTACCTTTAAGAGTTAAGATGAATGTCTTTTTCATTCTTACTGTAAGTGAGAGAACATAGGAAGTTGTGAAGTGGTACATCGAGAGACATGATAACCTTAAAACATTGTTAATGCTTTTGCATATGAATTTTAAGCTGGAATAATAGCTTGAAAAAATTCAAAGCTTGCTTTGAATAGACTATTTACTCCTGAAAATCTAAAATATTGCAATAAATATTAAAGTTGATCGGTGTCGGTTTCAAAATCAATTGTTTGTCATGACATTGATGTGAAACATTACCAGGAAAAGACGACTTTTGTAACTATCTTAAATATCCAGAACAGCAACATCATCGATATCAAAAAGGTGGCCATTTTCCAGGCTGCGATTAGCCAAAGCTCAATCTCTCTTGTACTTATGAGAACAAATTCTGTGTATCCATTGACATGTCTGACCAATATAACTGCTACCGCAACCTAATACGGAATATTTTACATGTGCATCGTATGCATTTCAATTGGATTTTGTACTTTGACGAAGTTCACATAATGAAAATTGGGTACATACACAATCTTTAACTGCATTATTTTCAATAAACGATGACCCAAAACTTAATTTAATACCATAGTCTAACCAAAACAAGATCTAACAATTTATCTTGTTATGAATTTTCATTATAAAGGTACGAAATTCGAATACATACAAAATTGGAACAATGCAACAGTATCCCTACGTAATAGATTACACCCAACCGTAATATCCACTTAGATCTACGCCATTGTGTTGTGAATAGGTAAATTTTCGAGGGACCATTGTATGTACATGCCCGCGTTAATCTACAAACAAATTATTAGGATTCTACGCACCTTTACCTACATCAAACCGTCAAGCTAGTGATAAAAAAGTTTTGCGAAGATCTAATTGTTAGTTTACGTGCAGAAGTTTGGTTGTACGTTTACTAATGATACGCAGATTTGAAAACAAAGGTATCTATCCTATTTTAGTTTTTAGAAAAACATTTTTAAAAAAGTGATAAAGCAGACTTTCAGCAAAACAGAGCTATTTAGGTAGTTTCGACCGTTACATTGTATAGTTTAAAATACTGTTATAGCTCAGAGCTTAGAGCGTATTAGCACGACACGAATTTCGAGTAAAACCTTTTTCGCAAAATTCAACACGAGTAACGTGTAGAACAAGGATGTTCTATGCTTGATGCTAGTCATAGTTGTCGATATGGAAATGGTGGCGTAGTGCCTAGCACGCTCCTCTATTTGTCTAAGTGGAGCAGGTTCGAAGTCCAGTCAGAGTAACATTTTCCT
The DNA here is from genome assembly GCA_902654985.2 of Oryctes borbonicus. Taxonomy (NCBI): domain Eukaryota; kingdom Metazoa; phylum Arthropoda; class Insecta; order Coleoptera; family Scarabaeidae; genus Oryctes; species Oryctes borbonicus. The sequence continues at coordinate 7,840,639 of LR736861.1, read as the reverse complement.
TACTCCAAATTTGGCGCATGTTGAAAATAAAGAATCTTAAGACGCCCTACGGGCGCAGGCGTAATGATAACCCATAACCTTATTATGTTAAACACGTATAGAAATAACCAAAAAATATAATGCTAAGATAGCTTAGCTTCTTCATGGTATTAATGGAATAATTCACGGCAAACGCAACAAAAAGAGAGAAAAAAATTACACTAACACACGGACATGTTTCTGCCTACCCGGCGTCATCAGCGTGGTTTCGAGAGTAATTTTCTGATGTGTTCTGTTTATATACATCATGGTAAGCCTGTCGGAATATTCACATGTGCGGTTTCCCAAAGCGCTACCAGCGTCGCCATCTCGTGTTTAGCAGTCAGAGAACTGCTGGAGGGATGGTTTGGGGAACAGTACTCGGTTTATGTCGCTGCTTCCTGAACGGCAGGCATGCGTTTCTTTGGCACTAGAGGGCGCCAAGAAATTTCGAGTTTGTCGTTTTGAAAGTTGTGGTATTAACTGTGAGGCAACAGTGATAGAAGGTAGAGATATGAAAAATACTCTCGAAACCACGCTGATGACGCCGGGTAAGCAGAAACGTGTCCGTGTGTTAGTGTAATTTTTTTCTCTCCTTTTGTTGTGTTTGCCGTGAATTATTCCATTAATACCATGAGGAAGCTAAGCTATCTTAGCATTATATTTTTTAGTTATTGTTTCTAGGCATTTTCTGATGTGGTTCACGTATAGAAATATTCAGAAGTGATGTCGCCTTAATAAATAAATACAAAAGGATTAGATATCACGAAATAAAATGGTTAATAGTCATAAATTCCATTCTAGACTATAGGTTAATGCATTTAATTTCGTGGCCGTCGTGAATGAATGAGAAACAGTATACACACAGCACCTGCGAGAAAACCTAAGTGGCTTGGCTCGGTGATACGGATTAATGATTAGAAACAGAAGGGAAACGCTTTAAAACAATATGTGGTCACTAAGATGTACTTATTAAGTTATTAATTTATTTACACACGTTGTTATTTGTATTATTATTTGGGAAATTATAATATTTAACAGAATAAAATGCGTTTGCTCTACATTTATGTGATATTATTTTCTTAAAGCAAACTAACGCTCGATAATCAGTAACTATTATTGAGGAGACATTAGTCGCAATTTTAGATTGATTTGAGGACTTGCTTATGCTTGTATAACTTCCTAAAATAGAAAATAAATTTCCCAAAGAAATGATATTAAAAAGAGAATGATCTCAACAAGTAGTAGTTAGAACACCCGTCTAACAAACGGGGCATGTCAAGTTCGATTCCTTACCCCGGGACATTTTTCGGAAAATATCAAAGAAATTAAATAATATACATATTTTTTTAATTCAAATGGGTCCCTTAGAATTCGATGTTTAATTTGAGGAAATTTGAGGCAATCAATTAATTTTTCGATGATCATACGACGAATGTTGCACCAGGACCGGAAACTTACCTTCTACAAAATTATTCTAACGCAAGGAATGGAGCCTCACGATCACAGATTACGCCGTATACTCGCTGACAGAGCTGTAGAGTGATTGGAAGTTGACCCTGCATTTGGTCGAAATCATCTTAGGCAACGAAGCTCACTTTTGGATGAATGGCTTTGCTAACAAACATTAGCGCTGCATTTGAAGTGGTAAGAATCGATGTAAATGCAAGAACTCTTACTTTATATTAAAGAAATTACCATTTGGCGTCATTTGTGATCTAAGGGAATAGTCGGTTCTTATTTTTTTCAAAACGAAGAAGGAGAGGCTTGGTCGCTGAGGTTATATGAATCTTTGGGTTTCTTTTTATGGGATGAAATCTCAAGTCTATCAAATAAACCAGCAATAATTGATGCTCTAAAGAGTAACATCGCACGGGATAGTAATGATATTCAAGTCAATTTACTTGTTGTATTCAGCTTTTTCGGCATTCTTCCTCTTGAATACAGTTTTGTAACCTATTTTTGAAATCCTCGAGTACTTTCTAAAGTCTCTTCAGAATTTCTTGATCAATAGCGAGCGGCCTTTAAATCATTGAATGTGTGGAGCCTGTCGACGTATACTTCTGACTTGAGAAATCCCTACAGATAAAACTAACAAGGTGATAGGTCAAGGCAATCGGGAGGACCAAGGCATGGAATATCAGCCGTCCAGGAACTTCTTGACGAAGAACTGTCGTTAACCTGTATGCGGTGTGAGATGTTACAACCTCTTGCTGAAAGTGCATATTAGCACGTGGTATCCCTCTTCTGCGTAGTTGTGGTTTCAAATTATTGCACTGTAGCGAAGTAGAGAGAAACAAGGCCAAATTATGCCAAACGTTGAAATTCCACACCAAAAGTGGTGTGCAAGCGGCAGTTGGAGAATGAGCCGTTGATTTCCGTTTATTAACTGTTCGATCAAGATGGAAATGAGCTTCATCACTTATAGTAATCACACCATTACGCTGTTCCTATAAGGCCACCTGATTCTCACCGTGAAGTCATAACATCGCACGATTGAAACTTTAAATTCTTTTAGAGTGCTTGCCTTATTGATTCTTGGTTCACTCGTAACACAGCTGCATGTATCCTTACCAACCGAGTGTGACTCTTTATTAGCACCTCGCGATGTTTTACGGTTCTGGAAGGGCTTGGTGTCTTTTTATTCATTACACAACTAAGTGTCTCAAAGTTTTCTGTTCACTTTACAATAGTGTTGGGAGAGTGTCCCTGATACTAAGCGTTTGTCGGAGTCGGTATCACAGACCCACAAATCACGATATTGAAGGTCCCATTAAGATGGCACTGTGTGAGTGAGGAAGAGAATGACACCACCCACTCCCCCATGCATTGAGCGCTACCCGTTAGAAAAAATCCGATTCCCGTGTGTCATCCTTGGCGACAAGGTTTATACCCTGATTCGGATTAAAAATACAAGAAGTTATTGACATAATTTCAAATTATTTTGTTGGACGATTCGCTTTTGTTCTATTTTCTGAAGGAAATATACGTACAAAATTTATGTTATCAATTTCGTTATTTCTCGTTTTCTCTTATTTCATTGCGTAATAAAATATGGCATTGATTTTTTTCTCTTTTATCTTTAAGTTTATATGAGCGAGTAGTATATGGAGCAGAACTGGATGAACTTTCGTGTTATCGAAAGTTTACCGCACTAATCAAAAACATAAAGGCAAAACGTTTCTATTTGTGCTTCGGAAAAATGTATTTTATTCCATTTAATATAGCAAATATTTTCCCCGTAGATATAGAAACTGTTCTCGCACAAAAACCGACTCTATTCGCCGAGGCTGTCTCGCAAAACAAAAAAGCTTAATATTACATTGCGACGCTTTACTTAGAAGAAGGTCGGAGAGGAAAAGTAATAGAGAGAAAAAGTATCATGATAGAAGACAGCTTTAATAATATCACAATTTCTTTATCGTGCATTGGCAATTTCGGACCAAATAAACAAGAATAAATTAAGTGAAACAGGGTCGCAGGCACATTCTATCCACGTGAGTTAAACCGAAATGTCGTTAAATTGAACTTCGTTAAAACCAAACCGTGCGCTGGCTTCGGCAAAGCTCTGCGCTCCAAATTAGGAACATTTTTTGAGTTACACGCTTGACGCTGAGGCACTCATACGTGCACACATTGTCGGTTTTGAAACGCAATTTGTTCCCTAATGACAAAGGGTGTAAATAAAGTCACGTTTGGGTGAAATTCTCCAAATCGATTTTCCATCGTTCTTGTTTTTCCAGGGTTCAGTGAATCGAATGTGTGTAGGTGCTTTCTTCTAGCGCAAGACGTTCTGAACTTTACTGTAAGTAGTGGCTGTTCGAACTTTATAAAGTAAAGGTTTCTGGAAGTGTGCAAAATACGACAATTACAGTGCATCTCTATTTCCTTCAGAATCTCGTTTGTTTTATACATGTTAATTTCAACATCGCAGGTTATATCCCATTGTTACTATTATTATAATTCGTATTGCAATTGCCAAAAGTATAGAGGCATAATCCTTTTTAGTATTGCAGCCAAGATTTATGTCTGAATAATTGAAAAAAGTACGAGGGAAATTGTAGAAGATACGTTCGAGGAAACGTAATTTGGATTTAGATCAAACAGAGAAATTAATAATACTATCTTCACATTGAAACAAATAGGGGAAAAGGCAATTATAGGGAACAGAATTGTACAATCTGGGTTTTATTGATGTGGAACAAGCCATCGACAAAATTTGAAGAGAATAGGGAGACGGTATGAAATAGACAAGTACCACAAAGCAATGAAGAGTCTATATCTAAAATCAAATTTATTTGAAACAACATGTTGTAACATTACTGTTTTCACTGGTTCTGGACGAGGCACTGAAGAAACATGAAGTAGTGGAACATGAAACCAATTAAAATAAGTGAAACATGCTACGCAGACGACATTGTTATCGTAACGAAACATGAAAGGATCTCTCGCAAGGATTTAAAAATTATACAGAGAAATTTAACGTGAAAATAAATACAAGACCAAGACTATAATAATAGGAAAAGAACAATAAACACATGATCTATGTGTGGGAGGTGAAAAATTGAAACAACAAGAAACATTTTAATATTTAGAGTCAACAGTTACGGATGATAAGAGAGTGGATGAGGAAATAAAGAAAATAATAACAAATGGGAGAAAAATTTTCGACGGAATCAAAACGGTTTTTCTCGGAAAAAAGGGAATACCAAGGAGAACAAGAAAATTAGACGTAGACATTAACTGAACAACCAAGGAAGAATACCCACTAATAACTATAAAAATGAGACATTTAAGAACATTTGAAGGAGGAACCAAAATGAGACAGACACACAAAGAGAAACTAAAGTAAAATCAATACAAGAAAAAAAAATAGAAGAATGCCAGGTTAAAACGGTACGGGTACGTATGAAGAATTCCAGATAACAAACGAGTTAAACAAATACATGCACCAAACACTATCAAAAATAGGGCAAGGGTAACACCGAGAGGTTTTCTCTATTTTTATATTCTCCCTAATTGAAGTATTTTCTAAAAGGTTTATCACGGAAGATCCTAGCGAGGTAGCATTTAGAAGTAAAGAAAGGAATATTTTTTTTGACTTTGCTGTGGTGTCTTGTTGCGGATAATGTTGTAAAGAACGTAATCAGTAAGGATGTGGGGTGCAAGAGCACGCTGATGAGCTGGTGATCCATGGAAAACATTTAAAAATCATATCGCAACTTGACTACACGTCATGATGCGCAGAAACCTTCAAAAAATTACAGTCACAAGTTTACTAAGAGAAGAGAAGTGTCTTAAATCCTTTTCTATAGAACCAAAAACTGCCAGCTTCAGCATTAAAGCTGCCATGAACTGACATGGAACTACCACACTGACTTACGCAAAAAGCCCATTACGATATCGTTGGTCTACCGAAGGTTGCTGTAAGATAACAATACATAGTGCTTATCAAAGTTGGGAAAGAGCATCCATCCACAATCTTTTATAAAACATCTTATTCTCGACACGCTTTCAAAAAAGGATTTATTGAAAAGCTTAGGTTGACTCGGGCGTACGTTAAACTAGTTGCAACTGAAATATTAGAATGTATTAAAACGGTTCATTTGCTATTTTACGATAACTTACAAGCATCTAATTTCAACTTGGAACTGGAGTCGTAAGATGAATAAAAAGTACATCATTGATTGAATTAGAATTTCCGTTCACACGTGTTTAAACTTGTTTGAACCTTTATTATATTGTTGCTATTGTCTTGGAGAAAGCTTAACATCTTCAAAATTATGTTATTGAATCTATAGAAAATTTTTTATTTCAAATTGTTAGTGTTGAGCTATAATGATCTGATGGCTGTTGCAAAATGAAAGAAACTTGTTGGTGATCGAACGACGTCACGCTAATCGCTAGTGCAGTTAAAAGTATGTGTTTAAAATTTGAATTTCAAATTTCTTTATTTTTTTTGTAGAAAATTTGTTAAAAATCATTTATCTGTATTCTAAAATAGCCATCACATACAACTCCCCGTTAGCGCAACCTATTGTGATTTAGAAAAATGTTGTTTGAATGCACAAAGCGGTAGAAATCACGCAATTTATTTGGTTGGCGTCATCTATACGGATAAAAGTTAACAACCAACGACCGACGTCCGCATTTCCACTGAATCGAACATGAAGGCTTTGTTTTGAGTCGTTGTGTTGTATATTGTGAACCAATCGGCAGCGTGTATTTTGGTGGGTATGTCAGCGGTCAAGTCAATCAGCGCGTTCCGTCATCAATTTCCTTTAAGGTAGTAATTCTATTTGTAACGCGAAACAAAAGTCTCATTGCACACGTCACACAATATTAGCGCTTTGAATATAACGCTGATTACTTACAATGTATCTCTAATTTCCATCCGTTTTCCAACCCTTCCGTCGACATCACTTTGTTTTCGGCGCGACACGATAGATATTTACCGTCGTCGTCCTTGCTAGCGACGAACGATAAAGTGCTTGTTGTCGTGTTGCCGTCGTTGGATGTCTGAAACCAGAAAAATAGGGCACGAAATAAGAAAAAGAAATGTTTACAAGGCAATGGTGTTAGCTGGACTTATGAAGGCAGTGGTTGAGAATATTAACATAAACGCTTGCTGGGTTATTCCCGAAACTATATTTTTTACGGGTGCGGTGAATTTAGAAAACTTTGCGCTAACCGAACAAATGGTAACAATTATGAACAGTATTTGTAACAACGGCATGCATGTTGCCGGTGCCCAGCAACTACAATTACTTAAACTTTGTTGTTCTGCAACTTTTATATAAATGATTTTTGGTAAACTGACTTCTCTTTACGAGCTGTACAACCTGTTAAAATAAATTACTCAACTGTACACCCTGTATGATAAAAATGTTAAATAAGTAACCAATATCGCTGGAGTATTTCCAATTACTTGTTTAATGTGATACAGAAAAAAAAAATTATTCCGTGTAAAATAGAAGCGTTATGATAAATTAAAATAATAAATAGAACAATTGCTCGGAATACGGTCGGAATTGTCCACATTCTTATGGCATGTTCTAGCCAAACGAAAGGATGATAGTTATACTCATTGAAAACTCAAAGTTTTGTAGACGGTGGATTCTGGAATTCAAGCTTCTCGAGCCATTCGGCCAATGGATGTGCTTAGATTGTTCGTAATATTTTGAAAAATAATGTTTGGCTGTAAATTTTAAATTACATTTCTCCATTTATCTGTTACTTTCTGTCATTTAATAACCAAAATATCACTTGATAGGGAGAATGTTACAAACTCAATATAAACTCGGTAGGTTTAAAATGTACGAGATCGAAATATTACTTTTTAGTTGACTAATTATTACAGAACACTCATCATAGCAACGTCTAGATTAGAAGGCTTCAAACGCTTATCTCATATAATTTATTACAATTTTGTGATATCTGTACAACAACATGTGAATTTATAGCGTACTGTCAATGCAATTGCGAAAGTTCATGGAATATTCATGTAGGTAAGCGTACGAATTCCAGCGACAGCAAGTTGATGATTTCGCAACGTATCGCAAGCTTCGAATTTATATCCTTCCTTCGAAAATAAAACTGTCACATGACGAGTGCGATTTAAAAGCCGGCCCCTAATTTACGAGCTTGTACACAGAAAACGCTGCCAAACATAAATACGAGGCGCGCACGCAGAGAAACGATCAAAAAGAATCAGCGATTTCTGACCAGCACTGATGCCGACTGGTCAGCCTGAAAAAGAGGAATATTTTTTTTTATTACCGTCTGCTATTAGCGTTCTGGTTCATTTTTAAAGGTAAATGCGCGTAAATGACTTTTACGTTATCGTATTTTTTTTCAAACGATTGTAGGCAGAAATGGTACGTCGTTTCATACCACATAGTGGTATTACGCAAAATATGGGATACATGTATTAGGATGACTTAAATACATCCATGCATAGACGGAGTATGCGGATTTAATAGGGACCTTTTTTGTTGTGAGAGATTGCGTTTAGAAGATAGCTGTTTTTATTTAAATACACATGCGCTTATCTATATTACTGTGCGTTAACATTTACATCTTTTTCCACCACATTGAATCGTAAAACTTAATTAGTTTCTACCGCAAGACTAAGAGAAAATAGAATACTGAATATAAGTGATTAGATTTTATATGCAGGTGTAAATAGTGAAACGTTATTAGTGATTCTATTTTTTTTTTTTAGGAAAAAGCATATTGTGTAACATTTCGGCCTTTTTACGTTTTTTAACCTGCTTATCATAGCTCACGTTTGGTGCTTCTTATCCTTCATAAGAAACCAGAGCAAATTCTGAGATGTTGATGGACCATTCCGGCACCAGTCCGCCAACAGCTCAGAATTGCCCCTGATATGTATTCTCCATATTTGAAATCTCTCGATGGAATGCATTTTCAGTAGCACACTAACAACCCAACTTTTGATAGAAATTGAAAAGATACGTAATAAGGTATGTGCAGTTCTTTTGTTTCTCAAAAAAAAAATTGTTGCTGCCATCTAAAGGAAGGTCAGCTTTTTCATCACCTTGAATTATGGAATCAGTCTGGCGTCTAGGATTGGGCAATACCCATGATTTCTGTCTATGTCTTGGTATCGGTACTTGCCGATGTATCGATTCTATATGAGTATCTTGGAATGCTTTCGCTATTCCAAATGCGTCACTATGAACAATTTTTGGCGCTTTGTAGAGACGATCCAGATTTAGTCATCAATCGACTTGTCACCAGAGATGAAACATGGACCAATTATTTTTATCCTAAGTCAAAACAAAAATCAATACAATGGCATATTAAGGGCTCCAGCTGTCTCAAAAAGTTCAAGGCCACCTCTTCTACAGGAAAAAATAAAAGCACTTATTTTTTTGGGGGGAAGCCAAGGAATTTTAATGATTCATTATCTAAATAAGGGTGGTACCGTAACTGGAGAGTATTATGCTAGCTTAATGCATCCTCAAAGATTTTATTAGAGTTAAAAAGGCGCGGAAAGCTGACGCAAGGTGCCCTGTTGCTTCACCATAATACACTCGTCTACATGTTAAGACTTTCAAAAGCTGCCGTTGCTTCATAGAAATTGACAATCTACCTTATAATCATCGAAATTATGATAATTTGCTCATTCTTGGTAGTACCGTGCTAATGACATCTAAATATGCCAGAATCGCCACACTTGGTTTTCCCTCAATTGAAAAAATTGCTGTGAGTTTCGACAAAATTTGGTTTGTACTCTGGCTTTAACGTTAGTCAGCTTACTTATTGAATTGGCAATATTGTAACGGCTTCTATTCTTAATACAAAAAGATAATCAACTTTAATAATTCAATAACTCGATACTGTTTTTAGCCCACTCCTTAAAAATTGTAATTCCTCGCATAAAAAAGAACTTAGAAGGTGCTACAAGAAGTGTTCTCAAACCAAGATCTATCTCTAAACATTGGAAAAAAATTAAAATTGAAAGAAAATTAAGTTCTTAGGTTGCTTTCTTGTGTACTGTTTGCATTTAACACTTGATAACACCTGTACGCCTTAAGCTAACTGACAATGCACTCATGCATATACGTATGTACCTGTCTATGGTTAGCTCTAGCATTTCGATTTGAGCCAATAAAGAAATATAAGTTAACTCTCAACTTTATAGAACAAATTCTGCAAAGCAAGCCTTACATAGCATCTCATTTACATAACGTACCTATGTGTCTTTTTAATGAAAGCGTCCCTCTTCGCCTATAGTAATAAATTCCCAATTGACCTCTATTCACATTTGTTATTTTATATTCGTAAATACTCCCAAACACATGCTTTTCCTCTTGTGGAAAAGTTGTACATATGTAGGGTAAAAAGGGACATAAAATTCGAATGATTGCGAAAAGTTTCTTAATCGTTCTGGGATCGGGGAGCGTTTACGATAAGAGGAAGTTTGTTTAAAGAGCAAGGGAGAAAGACAGTTATAGAAACGAGAAGGTTTAAAGAAACGAAAATTGGGCTGGTATAATTTAGGTAATGATTAAGCGCGGGTAAATATTTCCTCGGAATATTAACTACCAAATGAAGGTAAATTCTGTCAATGGTTTGCGGTGAATTACAACTTATCTATTCGTTTAATGCAAAAGTGCTGGAAATAAATGTTGATTAGAGACAAGTGATTTATGATGGAAAATTATTTTGAAGTATGCAGGATGTTTACTTTCTCGGGTACAATGTTTTAGTTTGCTGCTTTAAATAGAATATCTTACATATTATTAAATTAAAAAAAAAATGTAGTTATCTGTTTGTTTTTTTTTTATTTATCTTGTTTCCTTTGTTAATCGTTTCCTTGGTTAGTTGCTTTTAAAATGAATTTTTCTAAAGAAAAGTTGGTCAATGTGATATTAATTATTGAGAAATCCAGAGAACTTATTTACTGGCAAGTTGTTTGCTAACCTCTTGAACAGTCTGTAAGAGAGATATTTGATATTGATTAGTGAACTTGATTTACAGTATGTGGTACCAATTTGCTTTATTTTTTATAAAGGAATCCAAAAACGTAATAATATACAGGGCGTTCTATTTAAAATAACAAACTTAAACAATATTCCGGAGAAACTAAACAACCTGTATAGTGCAAAATAATTTTCTATCATAGTACACTTGATTCTAAGCAATTTTTACAGTGCGCAACGTCCCTGGTTTTTTTCTGAAAAACAATCTCATCTAGGTTAGATACTATTCCTGGATCAATCAAATATAATAATCATAAATTTCGTTAACTGCCGCTATATTGGGCATTTACGCTAATTAGAACGCTCCATACCGGTATGTATCAAAGCGCTCGTTAATGCAAACGAGCAACTAATTCACCGCACGGTATCTACCGGTGCACCTATCAGATCCATGATGGAGCTGCTACTGCAGCCGATCCATGGCGGTTCATCTTTGATATTTACGAGCAACCTTAAGAAAACAAATTTGCAAGATGAGTCGGTTAATACCGGTGGTGGATGAGAACGAGAGAGCGGTGTTAATGGATGGGACTAACATTTTGTTGCACTAGGGAAGGAGCCAATATCAGTAGTAAATGTTGAAATGTATCACGCCGTTGTCTAAAGTGACTTTTAAACTCTCGAATTATTTTTTGTGGTACTTACTTCAATGCAGAAAACAGATCACTTTTACATCGTAACGCGTGTGCAACATTACATTTTCGATATAATTTTCAATTGATATACGTTGCTTCCTCTTTTCTTCCCTTCACCAGAGCTTTCGATAATTTCAATTTATCGCGATTTATCACGCATAATCAGCTGATTGCCGCTGCTAATCTAGGGATCTATCGTTCCTCTTTATACAAAAATTTAAAGGCAGGATAATGTCAATACATTTAAATTAAAAAGAAGCATGCTTACGGCGACCACCACAAACGTTACGGTCATTTTTTTTGCAAAAAAAAAATCAAGCAATTGTGAATCGGAGTGCATTGCACGAGATGTGTTTTTTTAAACTATGAGTTATTCGAATTCATCGACAGATTAGCGAAATGTATGGAGAAGTGCATGTTCAGTTGAGAGCTCGTTTTATGGTCGTCCAGAAGTAGCTTATCAAACCCAAGATCTCATCACGTCATATGGCCGGGAGCAACTTGGTCACTCTCTGTATAGTTCTGACCTCGTGTCCAGCGATTATTTGTTTTTGTACTTAAAGAGGCGCCTTGGCGGTCAACGATGGTGGCTATATAGTGGAATGGTTCAGTGGCAGTAGATTTCTGGATGGAATTCAGAAGCTTGTACGATACGATAAGTGCCTTACTTAATATAGGTAAAAGTTATGTTGGAAAGCAGTTTAAGGGTTCAGGGTTTCATAGTACGCCAGGAAACAACGGAATCGTTAATATATATCGAAAGGACAAACTGCCTCAAACGTAGATCCCGGCACACTGTTGGTTGAATATCTGTCGAATAATAGTCTTTTTTTTTTTTTAAATAAGTGTTCAAATGTATGGAGAAGCACATGTTCAGTTGAGAGGTCGCTTTATGGTCGTCCACAAGTAGCTTGTCAAACCCAAGATTTCATCACGTCATATGGCTGAGAACAACTTGATCACTCTCTTTATAGTTCTGACCTAGCGTCCAGCCATCATTTGTTCTTGTACTCAAAAGAAGCGTCTTGGCGGTCAATGATGGTGGCCATGTCGCGTAGTGGTTAACAAATCAGGCAGCAAATTTTTATGGGGATGGAACTCAGAAGCTGTTTGTACGATACGATAAGTGCCTTAATATACGTACAAGTTACGTTGGAAAGTAGGTTAAGGATTCAGGGTTTCATGTTACGGCAGAAACAACGGAATCGTTAAGCGGCCTCAAATATGGATCCTGGCGCACGTCAAATTTTGGTTCTTGAAAACTCGACAAACCACAATGCATGTACCCCACCGCAAAACAAAAGTTGTACATGTAATTTAAGACACTTTTCGTTGAAAATCTGCTCCTCGCACCGTTAATCTCTGAAATAATTTCACTTTTGTTTCTTACTGTCGGTCATACGAAAATCTACAAAATGTCAACCCTAATTGCCTCTCTCCCTGATCAAATTCTGGCTACACCCATATTTACAGACCAATACCATCTATTCGAACAATTGACTATTTGGTGAATAGTGACAAGTAAAAAATTCAAACTCTCCATATCCAATCCGAAGAGTTAAAATTACATATTTTATCTTATGTTGAAGAAAACCTCATAACACCATTAAGCAAAATAACAAAAGAATTCAAAGTTTTAAAGCAATATAAATACAAATCATACAAATTTTCAAACCACCAGCGGGTATTTGATGATGATAACATCAAATGAATTGATTTCTGCAAAACTTTATTTAATTTTAATTTTTTAAATCGTTATATTTTTAATGACATTGATAGGTATAGGTCTTGTACAAGTGATTATATCAAAAATCTAAAAAATACACAATATAATGCAAGAGTCAATGTATGGGCTGGTAATTCTGGTAATGCTTCTCTTCTATTAATGCCAGGTTTCTCCACATCAGTTGCTTCCTACCATTTATCAGTTTGCTCAAAATCTAGGTGAAAATAAGTATTATTTTTTTTAGTGTATGATTTGCTTCTGTATAAAAAAAAGAAACGTGTTCCGAGTTCTAGGCGGACATTTCAAAGAATGGAAAGGAAATTACATTTACAATTTTATGATTTCACGTAGAGACCAATTCTACGAACCAGCGGGAAGAGAATCCGGCGTACGGTATTTTTGTCGAGATTTCTAAGCTTTTTCTTCGACTTTCTCTCCTTCAAATTAAGGGTTAATTGAAGACAGCTTTTCTATTTACCTAAGAGAAAAACTCCGCCACTTTCTTTGGAACGTTTACGTACCTCCCCTGTTCGCTCTGCGTTCGAAAGGTACATCCTTATTCGGTTCATGAAAGAATCGAATTACATTATTGAAAAAGAAGTGTAGCGGACCGAGCTCCCCCGTGATTGTTAGACACGAATGACCCATTCAATGGAAAATGTTGATTACATTTTGAATAATTTAATGCGATAAATGAAGTCATAAATATAAATAGCGTTGAAATTAAGTTCTGGTTTGTGTGTATACCGAATTGACTGACTGCCTGTAAAAACACAAGTACACTAATCTATACCGTGTTTGTGAATGCATTTGTGCGGATGTTAGCATTGATGCGTATGCACGCCTGTAGTGGCTGCGTAGCATTTTGTTTGCACGTATGCCAATAGTTAATTACGTTGCATTAGGGCTCGTGTAAGGATGTACGCATTATTATAATTAGCTGATTACAATGGCTAATGAGTTGATTTTAGTTAGGTACATTTGAACATGTAGCAGTAATAAATCAGTCCCATCAAAAAGACTTACTGCGTCCCTTCGGTGTCGATGGTAGAATAAGCGAACTTTCGAGGCCGTTTTGCCCAATCGGCGAAGGTCGTAGGTCGCAATGAAAAAATTGTTGGCTCCCACGGCAGAAGCCACCTTATTGGAAGGCGCCACCCACAGATACTCACAAAAGTTCGTACGCAGGCCTGGGAGTGGAAATCCGAGGCACGTTTATTCAATAAGTTGATCTAATGAATACAGAAGATGAAGTTGATTGCAGATTTGCACCTCCTGTTCTTAAATCAATTTATTCTCTGCATTGCCTGTTTACCTTACTCAGTTTATGAAGATGACGAGGATTGTCCATCGCCAAGGCCTGAACTCGTGTTGCAATTGTGATGTACTGAAAGCCAGGGTTGCCTCAATTCTTTGGCGAAAACCTCTTAGTCAACGATAAAAGATCTATTTGATAATTCCTCAATTTCTTAGACCAGTTTTGCGCTGACCGATATGAGATAACATCTTGACCTTTAGCTTGATGGTGTATACGAGCAGCATCGACAGTGTTTAATTTTCCCAAAAATGACGTAAAATTGCCAAAATCTCTTTATTTGTGTGCCTTGGGTCCACAAAAAGTGCATAATGTATCAATAAACTTTCAAGATTGTTCGGTTACGCACAATTAGAATAATGATGTTTAATCTAGCCTTAATAAGGACTTTTTTAATTTTATTTTGGGCAATTTTAATCATCCAAAGTGAACTAATCCAAAACTAAAAACTCCATCCTATTATATCCGTTTAATTTTTAAGAATTTGTACAATGAATTTAGAAGAAATTACTTACAATCAATTTTCCTTCTTGATAAAGTACGCTATTCTATTGTCAAATTACTTTTTTCTTCTTATTTGTTTACTCGTCTCCAAAGGGACCTCCATATTTAAATATTCGACATTTTCGATGATTGTGTGTCTTGAGGCAGATGGTATTATAGATTTTAATGACTTGTTTCTTATAATGAAGATATGTCGGACGTTTTTATTTGTTTTTGAGAGAATTTGTTATTACAAAGTGAACTCTTGAAAATTGTTGTTTTATAGAATGGAAAATTCAACAGTGACGGTTTACGATAATATATTGTTGTTGATTTTTGTTTTTAAAACCGAAAGGTGATCCCGGATATCCCGGATCCCCGGATATGAAACCCGGGTTACAAATTTTACAGATTCGACAGAATTTTTGCGAGAGTCGTGTACATGCTAGAAAAAGATACATGTGATTAATCTCCCATTATTCCTGAATTCATTGCTAATATCATTCTTACCTCATTGGACAATCTTCTTATCGTAGAGCAAAATATTTTTCAAAGCAAAAAGTCCAAAGTTCTATAATTATGAAACAATCTCTTATTTGTCGCGTCGCGCATCGCTAATATTGTAATTTAAATGAAACTCCTCCTCTCCCATGCGCCAAAAGAGGTCATTATAGGTACTGTATGTATAAGTGAAGTTATTTCTTTTTAATTTCAATCATATAACTTTTTACTAATTTATCTATTTAACGTTATTTTAACATTTAAAATGCATATTTTTTTTTGGTTTTGGGAACGGATTGTTTGATTGATTTCTTTATTTCTTACATGAAAATTCGATTCCAGTTAGGGGCTTTCGGATTACGAAATGCTTTTTGGAGCCAATTAATTCCTAATCTAAGATACCACTGTATAATTTAAAGTGAGCGTATCTGCTTTACAATACAGTACAATATACAATATTTAATGCTAATGAATTGTTCTAAATTTATTAATGGATAACATTTTGCATGTAAATCGTATCCAAATAAATCTCTGTATCGTTTGTAACCTTAACGATTCTATAAATGTACGTTCAGGATTCAATTTTCAAAGTTTTTCTTCGCATTCAACACATGGAGAATGCTCAACAATAAATATTCATAACAAAGATTGCTGGCAGACCACGAATATTAATATTAATGTGTTTTGCCATTAAAATCGCACGAATTTATCTAACAGAAAATATTTAATGCATACCAATGAGCAGCATCGCCGTCTCCAATGTGTATTAACGATAAACGTTGTGTCTACAAAATATGGATATTGAAATCATTAATCTGATTTCAATATCCGGATGACGTTATTCGGTGTGGTATCCAGTTAAACTGAAAGATATATGTGTGCTTACATAGCGTACAATATACGTATGTATACGATACAGCATATATATAGGAAAGCGTATTTGAAAATATAATGCATCGCCATCTTTCTGGTTCCGTAGATACTAATGTACGTTTTCAATTCAAAGTAATCGATTCAACATTAATAATAACGAAGCGTGTAGAAAGGAGTTGCGCTTCACGAAATTAGCAGAGATTAAACAGGCTCGTGTTTATTCGTCTCATGAGAATGGGTTCGCGTTGCCTACTGGTTTCCCCGAGAGTCGATAAAACACGAGTCTGTCTAGTCTCTAATTTCGTGATGCGCGCGGAAGGTGTACTCGCTTCAACATGCTTTATAATAACATATTGTGCGGATGCACAGAATCTAGAAGTTCAGCAATTGTCTAAGCATATGTATCGTACTTATTGTTAGAAACCGTGACTCTTACAGCATGAAGTTAGTCAGCTCGCCCAAGTTTTAATGCCAATGATGTTATATAAAGCAGTTGATCGTGTCTTTGTCTTTGTACAATGTTATTTTTGTAATGTTAAATCAATAAAGAATACATAAAACAATTCTTATCTACGACATAATACAATCTAATAAATTCCCCGTCTGAATTATAGCAATTACTATACTGTATATATTAGTACAAGTGCTTATGGGCTTCTGGGGAATAGGCCATCTTTTTCTTATTTCCTACGTATTTGTATATTGTTATCCTTTTCTATTACAGAGATTGATTCCAGATTGCTTGATGTTTAGTTTATTGCTCCTGCCTTTTGTCAATATTAGTCCATCCTTATATGTTATCCTGTTTGTGTTTGCCCCAGCTGATATACAAAGCTTTCCCAAAAAGTTTTTCGTTTGAAACAATTGGAAGAAAGTAATGTTACGAAATGCAAGATGATCAAAACGAGTTTATCATTAAAGACACATCGTTCGCAGCATCATGGTCTTAAATTTAAATACTTAATAATAATAATAACAATTGACCGTTGCTTTCTTTCTTAAATAATTAATATTTTAGCTCAATAGTACATGTAGGTTTTAGCATATTACCAAGTTTTCAGAACCTTCCAATGTATATACACTCTTTCATATATCCATCGATGCAGTTCCTCGTGAGATAGCCTTGTACGTAAAAATAGTAACGATTTGTAAAAACTCATTGATGGTAATGGTATTCTGCTAAAGATAAGATATTATCAGAGAGTATAAAAAAATACCTTTATTTGAAAAAAAAATTAATCTAGGGATACTGTATTGTGGAATATTTTCAAGGGAATTATTGTTCATTATGCTTGCAGATATATGTACACAAACCGTACAATCCAGACAGCAACCGCAGCCTGAAACGCGGTAGGAGTTGCATTAGAGATATTAAATTTTCCGCTAGTGTTCTCGTTTTTGTCTTATTAGACAAGTTTCGCAGTTGTCGCGTCTTCTAAAAAAGAATAAATTAAGAAGATTCCCGTACATTCATTCTTCCGAGAGACTAGCAGTAGTTCGCCATTTATCTTTTTTAAAAGTAAGTACGTAGTCGCCCTGTGGTGAGCTCTTCAACAATGCCTTTTGTGTGCTTAGCACCGCTGCTACAGTGAATGTGGTGTAAAATAGCAGCGAGAATTAATTTCCGTAATTCCTTTTAAATATGGTTTCAGTAAATATTTTATACGGCGAGACAAGCAAATAAGAACATTAAGAATGCTAAGTAAACAATTCCGCTGCGGACGTTCAATATTTGTCTGTGAAGTCTGGGTACTCTTGCAAAAGAGCTGCTGCATGTTGTTTCAGTAATTTTAAATTGTGTAGTTGTTCATCTTGCCTTCCTCTTGAGACAGCGAAATAAATCACTGCAATTAGTTAATTTGCACCTAGAGCTATCGTGGCAGTGACGCTAAGACACTTTGATAAGCAAGTTTGTTGCACAAAATATTACGTTAAAACAATTCTGTAAGTGCTTTTATAAAATGAAAAGGCTTTTAAGTATTGCTTCTGAAAATACATGTACAGTGCCGTTCAGTGAAGTTCGGCCATACAATAAAAATCTATTACATCACACTGTATACAATTATTAATACATAAAATTAGAAAAATATTAAGCATACACTCTTTTCCAAGGAGTTAAAGCCATAAATTATTATATAAAGTAGAAATATTGCCACAACCACAATAAAGTCCCTATTATTATCATTCCAAGAATTTCTCGGAAGTACCGATCTTTTCGAACGGGTCGTTTGGGAATTATTAACGAACAATACATTTAGGAAATATACCGCAGTATCATTCTTGTTTATTTATCGCAGGCGTAAAGATATAAATTTGCTTCATTTTACTGCTAAACGTGTGTTGGTGTGCATCTGTCGTTTTTACGCGAAATTTACTTCAAAATGGCAAGTGGCAAGCCTACCAGTGTAGAAAAACGTTCACGCATTATTACGCTGTTTGAAGAAGGATATTCGGGGCGACAAATTGCTGAAAAAATAAATATGAGAAGTTCAACAGTAAATGACATCATAAAGCGATATCGGACAACTGGACCTATAGAAAATCGTGTTCGCCCTGGAGCATCTAGGAAAACAACAAAAGCTGAAGATTTGAGAATTGTATTTTTAAGCAAACGCAATAGAAAATTAGCAGCGCCACAAATAGCAGCCGAAGTCAATCGCGGCCGTGAAGAACAAGTTTCGGCGAGTACCGTAAAACGTCGACTTCAACAAGCGGACCTTCGTGGACGTATTGCCATTCGAAAACCCTTATTATGTCGGGGCAACAGAGCAAAACGGCTACAGTAGGCCCGTTCTCATCTAGATTGGTCGTTAGATGATTGGAAACACGTGCTTTGGAGTGACGAGTAAAAGTTTGAGGTTTTTTTGGCAAAATCGATGAGTTTATGTCCGAAGATCTAAAACCGAAAAGTGATCCCGAACTGCATTGTGCCTACAGTGAAGCAAGGGCATGTTTTTTACTAACCGACCGAACTTCTCTGAACGGCAGTGTATATCGTAGTGCTCCTGCCTTCAATATTTACGTAAAATATTGAAAATGGCGAATTTCTCATTGTTTATTTTGTATTGTTTATAAATGTTTGTGGTATTGGTTCTATATATTTTTATTATTTATAATGTCATAATTATTACTTCAAGTAGTTGAATGAAATAAAAAATAAAAACAAAAAGTGATGCTCTCTTCCTCCGCATTTACGAACGAAGAACCGTAGAATTCGGTACATGATTTTTGTATTTTGTCATAAAGACAAAACAATTCACAAGTTATCATAATACATACACAGCCTTACTGCTTACAAAGTAGAGTAATGAGCGTGTACTCAAGCACGTTCGAGAACTTCATACTGCGAGTGAGGAGAATATTTAACCCACAATTTCGAACGCTACTTTTAATCCTTAAGTGCAACTGCTACTCCACGTTTTCTATTTTTGAACGCACCCTAGATTTTCGAATCCTGTTAGGTTGGAACATGATTCAAGATATTTTTTGAAAATTTTTGGTAGATGGACGAGTGCATGTGAACTTTTTTTAGAACTTGGAAAATTGAAATTTTGCAGGGCTGCTGACCGTATAGGGTGAGATTAGAAACCTAATAAAATTTTCGAAAAACTTATAGGACGTGTTCGACGGTTACGACTCAATTATTTGTCTCTTCGTTATCAAATAGCTTCAAAGAAAAGAACGAGAAAAATGTCGTGTTCATTGGAGATACTTTTCAAGATATTTAAGGAAAATACGACGGCTGTTTTTTTTTCAAACCTCCGTTCGTGCCTGTATACAGTCACGCGAGCAGTGAGAGTTGGGGATCCTCAGAAAGCGACTGAGCACTTGCAGCGTTATTAGACCATCTTCAACTGAGTCATGTAAACATGGCTGCTACAATTGATTCTCCCGCCAAGTGCGGGTATAATTCGATTCCCACGATCATTGCAGCCGTTTATTGTCAGACTTTACAACGATTGCGGAGAGCCATTCAAAACAAAAGAAGAGGCATGCTGACTTCTGGAGTTCTTCTCATTCATGACAATGCCCGCCCTTACACTGCTGCTGTAACCCAACGACTTCTTGAACAATTTCGAGGGGAAGTTTTTGAACGCCCGGCGTATAGCTCCGACTTAGCGCCAAGCAACTTCCATCTCTTTCGTGAACTGAAAAAGTGGTTAGGAGAGCTTTCGGAGCACACAGGATCTTGAAAGCAACGTCACAAACCATCTCAACTCACTGGCGGCAACATTCTATGCAGAGGGGATTGGAAGGCTCGTCCATAGATATTTTAAATGCATCAATTTTCACGGTGATTATGTAGAAAAGTAACTATGTTTGTACATAACGTTTGGTAATAAATTCATTTTGTTATTTACACTTGTTTTGTTCTTATGAACTATCGGAGGTTGAACAAAAAAAATCAGCCGTCGTATATATTATTCCAAAACAAGAGTACCCAACAACAAGAATAAAGCTTATGTAGTTTTTTATATTGTCATCCAACTTTGGTGGTACCAAAGTTAGTTATAATTTATGACCATTACAGAACAACCTAGGTTGTTCTGTATGTAATGCTAGATTGATGCGAAATATGTCACTTAGTTCCCACCATCTACTTTATTTACTTTATTTTATTTTTACAACAAACCAACAGGCCAACCCAGAAGAACTTCCACAACATGTATACAAGTATCACAACACGGTTGTTATACAGAATTTAATCCAATATTAGTTCGCTGAATAATGAAATATACGTTCAAAGCAATATATTTTCATTACATGTGATATACGCTGTCACTTGTTAAAGAGATCGACGGCGGGCGGCTGGCCACTTAGTCCGTAACAGGCTGGGCTTCCACCAGCGATTTGTAATCGCGGGCACTAAAAAATCACAGAAGATCTATAACATATCACACACTGCGATAGATTGAAATTGGTTGCGCAATCGCTCTTTTGCTTTACACGAAAAGTAATTGGAGGAAGCATCGCTAATTGGTATATTCGCAATTCTTCTGGTTGTGAGCATCCTATAACGTTTTTACCGAATAACGAAGTATAGGTCCATCAATAAAGCTGTTTTTTCTTTGAGTTTGTTTAATAAACATAGGTACACCAGTATTAATCACTGTTTATATTAGTCTACCACCTCCAGTAGATGCGCCCATACCTGTCCTATGGTTCATGAGAAGAGATGACAAAGGCGGGTGAAATTATTACTTTTTTGCAACGACTAGACAGACTCGTGTTTTGTCGACTCTCGGGAAAACCAATAGGCAACACGAACCCTTTCTTATACACAAGTCTGACTAGCCGCTGCAAAAAAGTAATAATTTCACCTGCCTTACAATTTTTTAATAGCTGCAATTATTTTGTTGCGATTGTGTGCAACTATATTTGAGTTTTATTTTTGCTACTGAACAATCGAGTTACTATAAATCGTAACTGGAGGCCAAGCCTTACAGGTCTATCAATAATAAAAATGCAGTCGCATGCGGCTTTTTAAAGCGCGAGTTGTTTCACACTTGTCGATAACGTTAATATAAACTTTGTATAAGTAGAAACCGTGCGGCGGCTGGTTGCGTGCGATTACTAGGTTAGTGGAAATATGCCTTAAGGTTGGACGAACCGGTTATATAACAGCCTACTATGAATACCTATTAGGGAAAAAAGGGGAAAAAAAAAACCATTTCAAACTGGTTGTAGTGTTGATGAAATAAAAGAACTACCCTTGGCATCATAGACCGACAGAATTTGTTACTTTTTTTTATTTACTTCATTTAACATCGCTAATTTCAGTGTAGTTTCGTTAGACCATTAGATGCACTGTATAAGCTAAGCTCTCTTTGTAATTTGTTTTGCGGTGTACTTCGCGCAACCATTGTGTCTATCTCTGTTCATTAGTAAATACGAAAGTATTAGAAGCAAGGATCCCTCCTGGATACTTTAAAGGGTGGATTTTAATGAATTCACAAATACAGAATAACCTTAGCGAACTTACATCTACCATAAGATAAATCAGAAAATAGCATTTGGTTAATTCTTTAATAAGTGCTTTATTATTTTTATTGTCGTTTGAATGGAACGAAACGACGGAATTATTTTAACTTTGAGGCATTAAATCGACGTACGCATCGAACGCTCGAGAATCAAAATAAAATAGAAGGTTTCATGTTAGAGCATTAACGATGAACATAAAACGGGGATACTCGTAAAGACTTGACATACGGACCCAAACAAAAATTTAGGCAAGGGTTTTACATGTGTGTGGGTAATGTCGTTTTCCTCCTCGTCACTTGTCCTACATATAGTTGCAATTCAGGTTTACCGTTCGTGCTATATTTCTGGTCCGTCGCTGCATGCAATCAATTCCACCCACGCACACAAAGAAGGGAAATACCGCATCGCCAATATAATGGTTTCTCTTACCGTTTCTTTGGTCCTTTCCAGTCGCTGTCCGTTCTTCCACCAGGTTATAGTGGCTGGAGGTCTTGATCCCGAACTTTGACACAGTAAGTCGTATCTTCTTCCGGCGGACAAGGGTTGGTTCGCTCCGAGAATCTTCACGTCTAGTGGGCCGACTGCAAATAAAAATAACAATTTGTTACCTAAAGTTATGAAAACTTTCTCGTCGTCGTCGCCATCGTAGGACCTTCGCTACTAGCTTTCTTGCTTTATTTTCAGGATAGGTACAATGTAAGAACGAGCGAAACTTTTCTTTATTTCCTCCAGACGCGTATTTTATATTTAACGAGAATATGGTACCTTTTTTTGTAATTATGTTCGTATGAATATAACACCAGGAAACGATATATATTGCGCCTAAGAAAGTGCCCGCTACTTCTCATACTAATGCCAACGGATTGAGTTGATAAAAACAAATTTAGCATAAGGGGCAACATCACAACATTTTGTCAAATTTAATTTTATTAAAGTTCAATACTAAAGCCAAACTTCAAAATTAATATTAAAGACAAACTACAATAGTAGTTATTTATGGTACTGGTGCATTATATAGCAAATAACACACGCCAGAAACGAGTTGGGCGCAGCCCGAGGGGGTTACTTTTCTTAAGTGTGTTATGGCATATAACCAACGAGTGCCATACAAAATGTTATCCAACACTTCTTAATAGAGGTTTAATGTGGTATGTTTGAATGCAATAATTTGACATTTGAAAGTGCCAAACGTCTGCTATAAAAATTTATAAAGCAGGTAAGTTACTATGAATGCTTATATATAGGATCAACAATTCTACACAATAACCAAAAAATAATGGTAAAATAGCTTCCTCGTGGTATTGATGGAATCATTCACGGCATTAACTGCGAGGAAACAGCGACACGGGGTAGAGTTAAAATACTCTCGGAGCCACCCGGTAGGCAGAAAGATGTCCGTGGGTAGTGTATTTCTCTGCTTGCACTGCGTTTGCAGTGAATGATTAACATTATTTTTTGGTTATTGCTTCTAGGTATTTTCTAATATGTTCAACTATCCACAATATTAAAATATTCCGAAAGTTTGAAAGCATCAGCAGCAAATTATGCCTTAATACCAAGAAAGTCAAAAGACGTATAGGTACAATAAAGAACTCGGTAAATTTGAAGAACGAAAAGAACGTTGAGGTGTAGTTGGAAATGAGGGCACCATGCTGCGCTATTTCTACACTTATAGAAAAAGCTTAGAACCTTCTTCAATATGGAAGAAGGTGCTTAGAAGCGTATAAAAGTATTTATATATCAAAATATGGGAAACCGGTTTCCTATTTCAAAGTGAAGAGCACGTCCCGCAAAGTCAAGAAAACAAACATTTTAAAAGAATTTTCCTAAGCGACGCATCTTTCGACCTAATGAAGGTATTTTCATTTTGTTATATTTGTCCAAAGCATTTACTTATTTATTTAATTCTTCTATTAGCTCACATTAATAATGTGCTTGCCATTGTCATGAGATAGCTAAATTGAGAATTAATGATATAGAAGATAAGATAAGATAGGCAAGGATTTTTAGTGAACTTGTTGGATGTTTACCAGAAATACGTTTCTCTGAGACCGAAAAATGTCCCAAAAACAATTCTGCGCGCTCTAATCTTTGCTGACACGTGTCGTTGAAAGTCTGCCGAGGGCGAGGCAGGAACAGAGTGACCATGTGTTATTAATAATTACTTGGTCAACAGTTTGCGATTTTTTCCCTATCTAATCGACCTCCTTAAGCTTTATAACCTGTTCTTTACGAAATTGTGACGTACCACTTAAAGTATCGAAAGTTGTGGGAACGTTGGGTCCAAAAATTTGCTTATTGAGTATTACAGGACAAAAGGTAAAGACAGTGATTCAGCTGTACTCTCGAGGTATAACGACGAAGGCAATCGATTGTTAAGCCAAATCGTTACTGATGAGGAGATATAAGTGTGTCACAATACACCAAAATCGAAACAGCAACCAATAGGATGGGACACACATTATCTTCGAAGTAGATTCAAGCAAACAACTTCAGCTCACGTGAATCGCGTTTTGGAAGAGACAAGGAGTGTTGTTTATTGATTTTTTCCGCGTGGTGAAGCAATAATCGGAAGCAGCAGGTACGACATGCTCAATAACGAAATCGTATTGCTGACCACACGTCGTCCAATGTCTTCAAAATCTTTTGATGTCATATTGTAGAGAATACCACTTGTTTCTATATTTAAACATTGGCCAGGGTTTCGATGATAATGATTTTGAAACAGGCATGCTAATGCGTGCCCTTATATATGGAAACTATGTAGAAAAATAGCTTAAGGTACCTTGTAACTTCCAAGTAAAAATAAAATTTCCCAAGGAAATAAAACATGTATTTTCTTACTATTTACTTTAAAAATACACGTCGTGCTTTTCCTTGACTTTCTACGAAGTTTTATATAAGCATATTTTTAATTTTGTTTTTGTTTTTTTTTCCTTCAAATTTCAATATCTACGTTTCTCTTAGATTCTCTCAGTGTTAACAAAACATTAACTTTCCTTATACAAGTTTGATTCACACGGTGCACGGGGTTATAAATATAGGATCCACACCAAGTCAAGGCACGTATTTCATATCTTCCCTTCTTTCGTGCGATAACTTAATTTAAAGTTTTGACGTTAGTGAACTGGACGTATATTTATGTGAATAAGATGGAAGGACTTTGATATATCACCTCGATGGAAAAGAAGGAAGAAAAGCACAACACGTGATAAGGTGAGAAAATAAAATGAGACCTAAAATTAGAGAGGAAAATAGATCCAATTAATTAAAAGAAGATGAAGTGGAGGGAAAACTTTACCTGCAAGTTAGTTGTTTATCTTTCTGCTGCACAATATTCTTTCGGAATTAAAGTTTTCGTTATGAGTTATGTAGGTATTTAAGAATGAATCTGCTGCAGGCTTTGAATTTCTTTCTTCGATTTGCGATATGTTACGTACAAGGAACCCAACTTATTTTAAACCATTACACTTGACTACAACTTCGAATTAATGGTAGAATTTGAACGATAAACACGTGTTAACTGGATGAATATCAGATTCAAAGTCAGAAATTAATTAGCATCTCCTCACCTTTCGAAAATTATCTGAAAACAAATCTCAATCGGATACTCTTTCTTTTAGAAATAGCATAAAGCTTGTGATGCAGGGAGATAACGAACCACCTACGACTGTACAATATAAAATTTTACTGACAAATAAGACGAAGAGGAAATTGAAGAGAGGACAAGTTATTTACCCGTTCCACCATTATCGTCGTTTGCTTTTTCATCTCTTTGTAATTAAGTAAAAGAGATATTTACAGTTAGACACGAGTCCTATATTATATGTATCCTGTATACTGCATCTAAGTGACTTCTGGTATCAGTGTTGTTTGGTTACCATACATGACAATAGTAAGGAAAAGATACTGCCGCTAACCTTTTCAAGCTATTGGTTCAAAATTTTGAGCCCAAGCAGCTCCCTGCATCAAAGTCGGGTCTTGCATTTGGAAATTATATCTGAATGAATCTGCATAATTCGGCAAGCTTGACATCGCTAAACAAAACTTGCTGAGATCGATGATCTTAAGACTTTTTGGTAGATTTAAAATTCCGAGTCCGCGTAGAAAAGAGTTGTAATTGATGTATGTATTAGGAGAAGGCGAAGAAATTCTGTATTTAGCTAGCAGGATGTACTTTGACCAACGATGTTCACAACCATGACCATGTTTGACAAATTGAAGCCAATTTTTTTTTTATGTTACAGAAAACATTCATTTTACTGATACAGAAATAAAAAAAAGTCATAGTATTAATGTATCTTTTTAGCGAAAAAGAATAAGAAAAACAAAGGAATTAACAAAAGTTCATATAGGCTAAGTGATGCACTATCACTATGAATAAACTTACTAATCTTCACTAGAAATAATTAATAGCTGTCTCAAATCCACCTCAATAGATTCGCGCAATTGGTTAGCAAGCTGTTCAGCATTTTTCTTAACACACTGTTGCATTTCGGAATGCTTGCGTTGTATGTATTAATTTCACTCAATTAATTTTGCAAGTAGCTACTTACGCTTAAAATTTCGAATCAACAGTTAAGAACAGCAATGCCAATATGTTTTGTTTACTACTATGAAGGTAACCAAACAATACTAACACCAGAAATTACTTGGGTGCAATGTCCAAATGGAGGGCACGCGTTTCGCTATAAATCTCTCTTTTGCTATCGAAATCTGTTAGAAATATACATATTAAATCTTATTACATCACCTTATAATATACAGGCTGTTTCATTTTAAATAATAAGATAAGTATCTGGTTTGCTACTTATCGATCGCCCTGTATATACAGGATTATTTTTTTTGAAGAGTAGCTTATGGAGTCTGTTAAATTATTATTGTAAGATTTTCCCTTCCAACCACTTATAGAATAGGCAAAATTCAACAATTCTAGAAGATTGGAACGCCTCTATAGCGAACAAGGATGTTACAACAGTTTATGTAGTTCGCAAGATTCAAGCGGCGCATTCGGGTAAAACACGTTTATAATAATAGGAGCAAACCGCATACACGCTCAGCAGTTAACAATACTTTGCTTAACTTGCAGTTTGCATAAATTTCGGAACTAATCCTTGTTTATTACATGAAACGCGGTACTAAGAGTCCGTTTATTGCAGCAAAATTTCAGAGAGCTTTTACCTCGCGTAATGCAACGAAACCGTTAAGTATTCGAAACGTGCAAGTGATTTCACTTTAGTATATTTAAATAATTAATAATTAGTGACTTTATACTTACTAATAGTACTTTGTCTAACAAACTTTTTGTCTCTACGGTGTTGTATGCACGCTATCTAGCTTTTGTTTAAATATTTGACTCGTGCATTTGATATAATCTTTTTTAACACGTTTTTATGCCATTATTCTTCTTTGTTTTGAAAACAAAACAACAAGCAGAATTTTTTGAAAACGAATACATAAAACTGTACCTGAAATACCAATGTCCCTTGCATCAACTATGATTATAAAATGCTCCTTGTTGGCATCTTTATTATGCGGAAAATATTATTATAAAACATCGATTCATTATTTATATTATACATGAAGATGGCTCACTTTGATCTGCAGTCTCCGTAGCATTTGGGCGAAACATATCTTCAAGTTCTAATCCATTGTCGATCTCACACATAAAGAAAGTTTCCCGAACGCTTGTATCATGTAAATTGCGAATATCAGAAAATCATCGAAATTTCAGGGATAGCTTTCACTCTTTAAACGCGAGATTTCACCGAAACAGGAAGTGGCGTTTTAGGACAATCGGTGACAAGTTTCAATCAGATCGGTGGGTGACTCTATAGTAAGTGGACAGGCTGTAGAACGAAGGGAAAATTAATTTTATCGAAAAAGTCAGATACGTCCCAAATGTTTCTAAACTTTTATATCAGAAGAATTAAAATAAAAAAGTAAGACAAGACTTACAACATATCCCACATAACCCTTTCGTTGCCTTAGATGAATAAATTCGCACACGCAGATTCTAACTAACAAGGGAACATCCTGTATGGGTGGAAGGTATTAAACTTATGAGCGGTATTTCCTTAATCCGTCCTTCAGCATTTCTTCATTCTGTTCAATTTTCTATTTGATATAATTTGAGATTCTTGCAAAATACTGGTTGTTTCTTTAACGTCCAATATCCGGTGCTAATTTCAATTTTATTCTATTAAATATCACTTAGATGCTTAGAGTTTTCTGCGGTATGCTGATTTTTTTTAATAACAATTAGATTCTACGGAATGGATTTAAAGGGACGACTACATATTTCTCTAGAGTATGATAGATAAATGCATCTAAACATTTGTTTTATAAACAATTTCGCGGAGGATGTATTTTAGTAAATGCATCCTCCTTCAATAAATTAATTAATGAAATTGAAACAGACAAGTTATTGTGCTTTAGTGTATTTCAATCCATGAATCTTTTCGGGGTAATCTGCTGAATCTCCCTAGTACTAGGGATTGGGCAAAAATTTCCTATGATTCTCAGTAAGTGCTAGTCATAAGCTCGCGTTGATTAAGTCCGTTTTTTGTACATACGGCGAGTTATTCCTATTGATTTTACATTTACGGCATAGTTTCTGAGCATCAAATGTCTTCTTTTCTTCGTTGGCGCTTTTTTTCCTTTCGCGAAAACCAGGTTGCCTTGCCTCACCATATCAGAGCTAGTGCGTTGGCTGATGTCTTAATTATTGATTTGTGAACACTCATCGTATAAAAATGATTTAAAACAAGATACGGTAACGGGTTGACAACCCTATGTTTTTTAAGCCAATCAACCATGTTTCACCATCAGTAAATTAAATTGATTGGTTTGGTAACATTTAAAATATGGCAAAATTTTGAACCTATGTTGGAATTAATTCTATATTCTATCAATGAAGCAGAATTTTTAAAACTGAAACAACGATCTATATTTTTACATTTATTTTTTAATTTTATCTCAACTATGTGAAATAAATGTAAAAGATACAAGTCCTGGTTTAGCCCGTTTTTTTTATTTGTAATGATAATTCTTGAGAACCTACATATATGCCAAATTGCTGTAGTTACAATAAGCCCCACGTACGACGATAGTCTGAAAAATTTTAAGCCCCAACATGAAAATGGGTCGAAAAGATTCTGGTAGTATAATTGCCCACTGCGTTGAAAGGCACTTTGAAAAGTTCAGCTATGTTGGACGCTTAGTTGTTGTTGAACAGTCGCTTGTGTTAGTCGGTGTTAGTGTTTCTGCAAAAGCTGAATGAGCCGTCTTTAATCTTTGCATTTGAAAGGCGATGCGCCTAGCTTGCCGAAGCTTGGTCGACGATAAACATTCGGGACTACCCAAAACTGTAACCATTACTGACAATATCGGAAAAGTTCACCAAATAACGCCAAACTACCGTCGAATTAGGGTTAGAGGGATAGCAGATGAAGCTCGAAAGACCGTATTTGACATATATATTAACTGCAGATTTTGGCATGGAAAAGCTAGCTACACGTTGGATGCAGCGTTTACTCAATTAGGATCAAATGCATTCGAATAAACACTTTCAAATCCCTGTTGAGGCAGTTCAAGCTAAACAAATTGGAGTTTTGGCGTCGATTAATAAACGTAGATTAAACTTGGATATACAAGTACACCCTTGAAAAAGGTGAATACTGTCGATCGGAAAGTGATGGTGGATACTCTCATACACGCACAAGATTTGATAACCTTAGGTCAATGCTATGATATCTCCCTACTTAAAATTCAAGGAGTAAAAAATTTACGAGCCCTAGTTAAATACACTCCGACAATTTGCAAATGCACATAATACATACCTGTACCTATAATATACATAAGTGAAGATGGATTAAAATTGATGAGCGTTTTCGGTCCCTACACCTTTATTCTTCACTGGCTTTTTTCCTCATATCCGAAAATAAGGATATTTCAAATGAAAAAATTCCCATCAATCATCATCATATTATTCTCGCTCGTAAATTGAAAAATCTCAAAACAGAGAAAAACTAAAAATAAATTAATTTTCTATCGCATTTATCTTTGATAAATAGATTATGAATAAACACTTGCGGTGAAAAATTACGTTCACTCGTGAATGATAAGAATGTAACACATTTACCGCCCGAATTCCTTCACGGAGCGTAGTAGTGGGGAAAGGCTGACGCTCTGGCGCGGCAAATAGAATTGACAGGATGATAAATTTAAAATATTCCAGTCATGTTTTCGGGCGTACATTGATTGCCGGCAACTTCAGAAACCACTTAAGGATTCAGTAAAGATATTCGCTTTAATTAGTGCCTTTATTTCACGAGTCGCTTAGAAATTCCGCTACGTTAAATATTTTAAGTGAATTTTGGCTTATATGTGATCACCGTTACATATTAGTATTTTTTTGGTTGAATGGACGAAAAGTATCGTATTTCAACAGCGGCTGTGTTTTTCTAGAATATTTTTTATTTCCAGATGAACTGTTAATACTACCACCTTAGTGAAGTTGTTGGTATATTACAGCGTCACAACCTGAAAATGATTAAGATGTAATAGCGTAAATATAGTTTAGGAGATTTGTTTACGGAAAAGGCTGAAGATATATGAAAAAACAAGTACAGTGATGTCAAAGTTTGATCTCGGAATTACGGTTAGAGCTGGTCAAGTATATTGCAAGGTTCCAATTTCCTTGTGCACTTGCATGTCGCATACATTGTACGTGATAAAAAATACACCGACACTATCGACTATCGACACTATTTCATCTATTTGCGGGATTATTGGCCAGAGTGGTCAGTTAGTAGGCAACCAGAGCTGCGTTTATCACTTCCAATGGTCTGCTTGCGACTGTTTTTAATTTCCATCAATTTTTGGCAATAGAGTTAATTCTGTATTCCATCAATGAATGAAAACATTCGAAACTATTATGAGCAGAGATGTCAAAAAAATTAAAGAACATATTGAATAAAAAAAATGCAAGTTTTTCTTCTTGAATGATAATCCTACTAACGATGTAATCTTTTCATCACCTAGTGCCCACTAAGTGCACTTTTCCGTAAAATAGTTCTGAAAGCTGAAGTTTCAGAAGATACCAACAAATATTTCTCGTGATTTCATTAAATTTTTGCTTTAAGTCTGTATTTCTTGGACCAATTTCTGGAACCAAAAATGTATAAATACGGACTTCATTTACCAAGTACAAGGGTATTCAGGCGAATGACACTATTACGTTGTTTTATATGAATGTGCATGTTTTTTATTGCACCAATACATAATATAGACAGACATAATATACACAATATAGACAGGCTATAGTATGATCCATTCAGCGCTTCATTTGGTTCTACTATTTTCAATAAATTTTCAAATTAATCGAAATTCATTCCTGTACGTGAAGAAAGGAATCAACATCGTGATTTCAGATTTCCGGAATGAAATTTTATTTCATTTAAATTTTTATAGTCCCCTTGTATCTTTTGAATGTTGAATACTCACCAACTTCTTCTGTTTTTTTACATTTATTTTTGAATTTGTCCATCGTCGTTGCAGAAACTACTAACAAGCAGAGTATATAACGTATCTGTGCCACACTTCATCCATTACAAAAGAAATTGTAAACATGTTATTAACAGATAAATGTCAGTTGCCAATATGTCATGAAATTATTCTAAGAATTACGGTGGAATATTGCAAACAATTTAGCGCTAATTTTAACGATGATTCCGCGCTACTTTGCGTGGACGCCCGGTCCGGCCCTTCATCTCAAATATCGCAAAACCGACACTAGCACAAAACGATACTTTTCCGGCATAAATCAGTAACATCACGAACACAAAACGTGACAAATTTTGAAAAATTAAGAAATTTGTGCGGCCGGGGCAGCCCTCGTTCCCGTATGTTTTGTTTCTCGATTATCATGAAAAAATGTGCACAAAATACAACCTTTACGGCACAAAACGTGGACGTTTCTAAAATTTAAAAAAATCGTATATATGAGCGAACTCGTCGAATTTATTTTTTAAGTACTTTATACTACATTCATCTCTTGACACTAAATTCAATTACTATGTAACTATACCTACTTATACGTTTTCTTATCCTAACGTGTGATCTAAGAAAGTAAAAAAGGGAGATTAAACAAAAAGTATGCTACGATAATTTCGACTAGAATTCCTCTAATCTTTTATTTATTACATCATTTTAGCACTCAGAAGTAATTCTTCCATTGATATACCACTGACATATAGCAAGCACGTGACGCTCCAACCGATAACTGCTACAATCGTTTGTGTGGCCGGTTATTGCTTATGAGCTTGTAATCTTTATTTATGAAATTTCTGTTAGGTTCCTTTTAACGAAATACGCTATAAAGCGAACGTGATAGAAGAATGGGGAACTCGGAAGCAATAATGCTAGGTTTAGGTTACGAGGAAAACTCAGGAGACGCACCCTGTGTTTTTTCGACATTATATAATTGGAAACCTTATACTTGTGGTAATCGCTATAGTAACGCTGGAATTGGAGTTTTTGATTGGAGATATCATTTTATTCTTTTAATATCGATAGTTCAAGTTTAAAGATTCATTTTAATTTGCGGCAGAGATTTTGATCCTAAAATTTAATATATCTTATGCATGATCATAACAAATTATACAATAGGTGGTTCAATCGATAACATTTCGTGACCACTGGCTATAAGGAGAATGTAAATAATTCGAGTAGTCGAACAAAAACATCGAATTACTGGCTTTGATCGTAAGTTCTACTCTTACCATAATTTATAAGCTTAACAAATCACTAGTTCGTGTTTTTCTAAATAATTATCTGCTGAAATTAGGTACGGGTTACAAAGTAGGTTCAATTACACGTTAACTTGTGATACTTGTTCAAACACGGCAGCTTCCTTCCACTTTGAGTGTTAATATTACATTGCGTGTTGGCAATTTTCAGAAAATCGGCGTACAACTCTGTTTTCTAAATTACTAAGTATTAGATTTCCGTGATCGCTCAGACTTTATTGTTTCGGAAATGTTGTAAAACAAATCCACTTCTTTTAGCGGGGTGCGTGAGACCTGCATGTATCTTCCGAAATAAATTTGTTTTTGAAGTTATTTTGCGAATCTAATAATTCAGAAGAATTTGGTAATAATAATATTCTTCAATATTAAACAGAATACTGGTGACCGGTATGCTCAAGAGGCCATTTCTGACTCCTTTTTTGTTTAATGTCGTTATGGCCGACATACCACCTTATCATGGGGTCAAATTGGCCACTTACGTGGACACCATGATGTAGGCCATCCAATATCCAGAGAGCTATTGATAGCATATCTAAGTGTCAGCTTTCGCTCAAGCAGATCTGTGCCCTCCGCAGAACTTGCAACTTGACGAAGTTGATATTCCTTGATCCAAGCATATAAAGCAACATGCTTTGCGGTTCAGGTCTGGTGCACAGTGGCGCACACGAACATCAACATTTTGGAAAAGGCTCAAAATAAAATAAAATTCTACAAGGGCGTCGCATTACGTGCGCACCGAAACAACAGCTGCGTCACATAACACCCACATGAAATTTATCCCCCTAGTTACGCAAGACCCGATGGCGAGTGTTAAAAACAGCGGTCGTCGTTGGGGGTGTCAGTGGGGAGGTTTAGAAGAATTAAGGCGCCTTTTGTCCCGCTCTACAAAGTACACCAACGAATTTCTTGTGAACACTAACGCCACAGTATCGTTTTGTAGAAATGAGGATACCGGGACAAATAAAAGTCGGACTTTAGAAAGCATGCGATCTTAGCACTAATCACTTATAGTGGTAAATATGAAATCGGAATTTTTTGAGGCATTTAAAGAGTGTAGAAAGGGAACGAGGACCCTATCGTTTCCATTGAGAATGAACCAGACCGATTTAAAATTTTCACCTTTTTTGCGATATTGATCAAGCAACGGTCGTTAAAGAAACGGCGGTTTATCGTAAAAATTTTAAATTTAAATTAATACGTGTTGAAGAAAATCGACGTGAATTAAAGAGAGGCGTCCAATAATTAACAATAGACAGGATCTACTATTTAAAACACCGAACTTGTATCATTTGTAAAGGAAACTCAACATCCTGTACGCTTCACCATAATTTTATGTTGTGCGAAACTTTTCTCCGAATATTTTTTATTTGAAAAAAATGAGTTATGTTGCCCACGCACTAGGTACTGATTCATCGCATAATCTTCTTTATTATCATCATCTTTCAACATTCGTCATTTTTTAACAACTATTAACATTTCGCATTACATTTTCCTTTATTCACCTTACAAATATTTCAGATCTCCTGAATTTGTCGTAAGGAAACGTAGATAGTCAATGTCACATGGTGATAACATTTTCCAACGTCGCTTCGACAAGTTCTCCGGAACCAATGCCATCGTCTATGTCACTCACAGGCCGAAGTACGTATTACGGAAATATCACTAGACGTCGCCAGATTTCCACCAGCAGGGTTAGTTCAAATACGTAGCATTTTATAATAGAAAATCTTTCCTACGAATCATTTATGTGAGCGCGGAAACAATTTCGTACAAATTAAACAAACTTATATTAAGGTGTATTTTTATGTAAATTTTAAATAAATGGATTAATAAAGCGAATCCAGTAAAAAATATGTACCTACACTGAAAAAGGAACACGAAAGGAAATAATAAAATAGATATGTAACGCTTCTGATTTTAAAACAAGGAGAGTTGTGGACATATCCTTAACGATATACAGTAGTAAATGGGAGAGCAATACCAGATTCAAACGGATGGAGCTAAACAACGCGATAGTACCTAATAGGTGGCAGAACAACATAAACCTTCCTTCAGAAAACCTTTGACGAACTGCTAGTATATTTATAAAATATACAAAAAAATAAACCACGACAATACTCGAGCAGGCAACTTTATGGCATTCGTTACTTCATAGACTTAGATACGGTCTACACAGAAACTGATCACGGAGAAAGCCGATTTTCCCATTTCTCCATACCTAAGCAGATTATGAACGGAATAGAAGATGCACCGAAATAGATGTTCTCAGAAATATTCTTTAAATTAAGTCTACTATTTGTAACATTTTAACGAATAGGTACCTTTAGAAAAATAGAAGTTTTAGTATTCCGTTCCAATACTCTATACATTTTACGAAGAAACTTATTATTTGCATAGCTTCATATTTAATTCACTAGAAAGACATATTTTACGTATACTTTATAAAAAAAAATTCTTTGATGATTTGATTATGGAAAAATATACAGGGTATTCCATTTAGAATGATTGAAATAGCATTAAATTGTATATGGCAACGACTTCAATAGCCATCTTGTAGACGCTAGTTGAGACACTCAACAGAATTATATTTGAGTCGCCACTCTACATTTCGGAAATATTGAAGAAAGTTAATTGAAGAGTTGGCGTAAAAATACTCTACTTAAAAACCAAAATTGTACCGTGCGCAGCACCGTGTGTGTACAGCTGATGCAATATCTAATATACAGTGTGAAAGAAAAGTAGCGAATAAATTCATTAATTTATTTGTTAATATTTACTTTTTTGAAAAAATCTCAAAGGAGTATAGCGATCTCAATTATTTAACGTTATACTACATCGTTGTCATCTTGTTACGTCATTTGTTTTTAAGGTTATGACGTCATCAAATGTTTTTTCAAATGACAACATGTATTTTTTATTATTAATTTCAGTAGTACTTTTTGTTCCGTTTTCAACGGTATAAATGTTACAGTTGAAAAAAATGGGGCGATTATAAAATTCATTTCTTACCTTTTGGGGTGATAATAATGTAATCTCATGTCGAATTCTTTACGTAAGATTTTCTAAATTATGTGGTCGATTTTTAATACACTTTATTTTTCAAGTACCCCCACAGAAAAAAGTCTAAAGGCGTCAAATCGGGAGACCTAGCCGGCCATTCCACGGGACCTCTTTTTCCGATCCATCTTCCTGGAAGTCCTTGGTCCAAATAGCGTCGAACATTATTTGCATAATTCGACGGAGCGCCATCATGTTGTAGCCAAACGCTATTGTTTAGTAGTTCAGGATTGTTTACATTGGGAAATAATACAGCTAATGCAGGCATCAGTTTCAACTGTAAAAATTGCAGGTGTTTCTCCAGTTAAATTATTTGCAAAAAAGAGTGGGCCTATAATTTGGTCGCCAATAATTCCTGACCATACATTAACTTTCTGAGGATGCTGAGTATAAATATCCAGTATTCAATGATGATTGTCCCTAGCTCAATATCTACAATTTTCTTTATTGACCATTCCGTTTAAACCAAATTTTGCTTCATCCGAAAATAAGACATCCTTGGAAGAGATTGGATCGCGATTACAACTTTCCATTATTTGTTCACAGTATTCTTGTCTATAATCAAAGTCATCTTCTGCCAACTCGTGAACCAATTGTAGCTTACATGGGGGAAATTTTTGAACTTTCAACAATTTTAAAACCGAAGTGTGGCTTACATTTTAATCCAAAGCAATGTTTCTGCTAGTTGAATGTTAATTATTTTCAATTTCTAAAAGCACGTCAAGTTGTACATCTTGATTTATCATTTTGGAAGATTCTTTACATTGCCATGTTCTCTAAATTTGTTGTCGTCATAACCGATCATCATTAACACTTCAATTCTTTGTTTCTCACGTAATTGTGCAATTTTTATTGATAAAGGAGCTTACTAAAGCTAAAATCTACTTTAAAATAAGCAAATGACAATAATTTTATTGCGTACTTTTCGGATTCTTGTTTAACTACACGTTAACTGCGTTTAATTAATTTTTGATATTCGAACTTTGACACTGTTTTTTAAATTTTTTTTTAAATGAATTATTATATTAAATATTGATAATTTTATACCGATGAAAACGGAATAAAAAGTACTACTGAAATGAATAATAAGAAATATAAGCTGTAGTTAAAAAAAACATTTGATGTAATAAATTTAAAAACAAATGATGTAACAAGATAACAACGATGTAGTATAACGTAAAATAATTGAAATCGCTATACCTCTTCGAGATTTTTTCAAAAAAATAAATATTAACAAGGATCCCTTACTTTTCTTCCACGCTGTATATAAAACAATTTTTAACTGAATTTTAATCAAACTATTTACAAGGCAATAAGAGGTCAGTTCCAACAGAAATCACAGCCAATCATATACCGCGAAATCAGTCAGAAAACAGTTTTTTCTTAGCCAATTGAATCGCGTTTGGACAATTTGTTGGCGTTTAACTAGTTTGTAATTTCTGTTGGCGCTGCCCTAAGTTTTTACTAAAAAAAAAGTACAGAGAATATTGTTTCTGGGCATGCGCACAACTATTATTGTTAGTAACATTGGAATTGTAAGTTTAATTCTTGTCTAATGTGTTGGTATCTCTTACCGCTTTTTTCTATAAAGATCTAAAAATTATGAAAATGTGTCTATTATCGCTTTAATTATTAGCTAACAAAATGGCAAACTACTGAAATAACGTTGAAACCATATCGCACCTCGATAATTTCACTGTCGCATAGGACGGATAAGTTGCTTTCAACGTTATAATGAAAAAGTGTCAATCGCAGAATATGAGACTTAACCACCACTTAACAATCGAAACTTGCAAGCAAATATAAAACGTTTTCTATATCGATTTACCTTCAGAATTCATAAGGGAAATGGAGCAGGTTCTACATTATTTTGCATTTGTGTGCATGGCAGACTATCGTCTTTGCCTAGAAAGTTTTACAAAGTAGTGTAGTAGTTTCTTGCAATTAAAGAAACGATTTCCGAATTTTACAATTTCTAGTTTTGAAGTGTCAAACTGAGTTTTGGCGCCTTAC
Organism: Oryctes borbonicus; assembly: GCA_902654985.2. Taxonomy (NCBI): domain Eukaryota; kingdom Metazoa; phylum Arthropoda; class Insecta; order Coleoptera; family Scarabaeidae; genus Oryctes; species Oryctes borbonicus. The sequence continues at coordinate 7,802,714 of LR736861.1, read as the reverse complement.
ATTGCACACTACGACAAATAAAAAATTCGTTTTCGGCACTGTGAGATATTCGTAACCAAAAGAATCGAATGAACAAGTTCAGTCGCTGCAAAATTTTCCATTACTTGATTCAAAATTGTTGTCTTATGATGTCTTCATATTTTTCGTATTAATATTTTACATGGAGAATAACTTAAATGTATTTTTCTTCTTCGCCAGCGTAATAAACAAGTATTTGGAATGCGTGTAAGGGATGAAAGGAATTTTACAAAGCATTCCAAACTAAAGAAAGAAGTAGAGGAAATAGGTCTATGTCAACAAATAATGCACTCCGACGGCGACCTTATAAGGAGAGGATAAAGTTGTTTTATTGTTTGAACAACTGAAACTTGTTCGGTGCAAACTTAATAATACATAAAGTCATGAAAGAGGAAAGTGCGTGGGGTAGCTCGATCGGACGCGCAAGCGTGTGCCTGTGGAGGCCGCTAGTGTTGTTTTTCGATTGCGTATGATAAACGCGTATCGAACCTTTTGACTTGGATGCTTTTTATACTTTATGAGTTTGCTTCGTTTCATGCTTTATCGCATTTACATATATCCAAATATTAATGTATTTGTTTGTCGGAGGAAAAATGTTCCGGCTGTTTATTCTGCGGGGAAGAGGAAAACATCGGTAAACGGTTTTGCGTTAAAAAAGTTGGTTTGAGAAAAACTCTATTAATCTTTGATGATAGTCTTAACAATAAACCTGGCGAATTTAATTATTTTGCCTAAATCCAAAGAAAAAATCGGTCTAGATATCTCGCAAATCTTTAATCTAAAAAATATTGGTACTGGTTTCGTGAATTCCACATCACCAGTCAAAATAAATGGGTCAGCACAAATTTGTTATAAAATTAAAAATTACACTGACTAATTTTCTTTGCCTAATGGTAAGGAATACACGAACCAATCTTTTTTATTCAAAATCCGCGAGATATTTAGACCGGCTTTTCTTTCCATTTAGTCAAAAGAATGAAATTCGCCAGGTTTATTATTAAGAGTATAATCAAATATTTATAATACAGTAGCCGACGCAGTAAGAAAATTGCAAAACACTTCGTTGTCCTTACGGGGTTCGTGTGACATTGTTGACCACGTACAAACAGTGCTACTTATTTTAGATGACGACAAAAGTGATTCAGTCAGAGGAAAATTTAATACTATATTACGTACAAATTTCGATTTTTCTAGATTACGCCATCTTTTTAACAATAGTGTTGCGAAAGATCCGTTAGACAAATATTACATCGCTAGATGTAGAACGCCGCAATGGTCAGGTTTCAAAGCAACGGACAAAGAGACCGCTATAGAAACGTATGCTACGATGCAGGTGTTGAAGGCCTCACCTCCGGATTTCTTTTCGGCCATTTAAGCATATTCGGGAAGTTGTTTACTATATTATCTTTGCGTTCTCATAAATTCTCTTATTGTTTTTTTGTTCTAAATAACGCGCACGTTTATTTCGGTTAACCCAGCGCAGTGACGCTACTGCTAGGCAATTGACTTGTTGCGCTCTAGTACTGAGTATGTGAAATCCTCGATAATATCCTCTCTTTCAATATTTAATGTCGTCCTCAATCTCTTTTTGAATACATTTTTTTCAATTCCTTTTTAGTTTGATTCTAATTTGTCTTTATTTTATTTCCAAATGGTTTTCTAATTGTTTTAATATGGTTTTACAATTTATACATTTTCAATAATTGTTTTTAGATACTTTTTGGTCAATCTGTCTACAGTTAAACATTTGTATATATAGCCAAAAAAAATAATGTTAAGATAGCTTTCTCATGGTATTGATGGAATAATTCACGGCAAACGCGACAAAAGGAGAGAAAAAAATACACCAACTCACGGACATGTTTCTGCCTATCCGGCGTCATCAGCGTTGTTTCGAGGGCATTTTTTAACTCTACCCTCTATCGCTATTGCCTCACAGTTAATGCCACGACTTTCGAAACGACAAACTCGACATTTCTTGGCGCCCTCTAGTGCCAAAGAAACGCATGCTTGCCGTTCAGGAAGTAGCGACTTAAACCGGGTAGTGTTCCCCAAATCATCCCCCAAGCAGCTGTCTGGCTGTTTAACATGAAATGGCCTCTTGTTCCGTTTGCCGTGAATTATTCCAGCAATACCATCTTAGCATTATTTTTTTGGTTATTGTTTCTAGGCATTTTCTGATGTGTTCTGTCATTTGTGTATATATTTCAAAAGTGATGTTACAAACGACATTATGAATTTTGTGTTTTTGACAGAAATCGCTACTACAGAGCGAGAATTTTTGAAAATAAGTTGTGGTTGCTTGTTTCCTGTAAGTCGGTTTAAATTATTATTTTTTTTTTAAATAAAGAACTCATCCAATACCCCACTACAGTATATTGTTATGCCTCTTATGCTGTCCCTAGATAATGGAAGATGTAATAAATTATATTGAGAGGTATTATATTTCGCGGGTCATATCTGTTTTAGCGAGTGTAGTAAAAGTGAAAGAAATAAAGGGAGAGAAAGAACGGCAAAAACGGAAGGAAATGAATGTAATGAATTTAGTAATTTTAATAGGATACTATAACTACGAATTCACCAAAATGCAATTTTCTTTTAAAAAGTTGCATTTTTTAATTTAATGCGTTTAACTGGTCATTATCACCAGTTAAATGCATTAAAATCTGTAAGTATTACCGACTCAGTCTTATCTATGAGATTATACTTATGGGTAAAATTAAAGACGCCCACTATCGTACATCAATGTCCTTTCTCGTCATTACCGTCATACAGCTGCGACACAAACGTAATATTTCATTCAATTCGGGAACAAGGGGGATAGGCGAAGTATTTTCCAGGTGTTTCGCCGGTACTTACAATTCATATCTACGTGCAGGGTCGAAGCCAGCGGCTGTGTTTTCGGATTATTATAAGCTTGACACGTGAGTTCCGAGTGGACATCTTGTCGAGTTAAACCCAATATCCTAAGCTCGCTCCGTACATGTGTCGTCCCTGCAGATGGCAGCGCCACGCTTACGTTTGTTACGGGTATGTCATTCCGCAACCATAAAACAGTGGGCAGCGGCTTACCTAGAAAAAAGGAAGCGCGTCAATATTGTATAAGCAGGCAGACGAAGCACGGAAACGTGATATTCCGGTTGTTTTTCCCTTCGGTTAATTTATAATTGTAATTGTTAAGGATAGTATTTTAATAATAACATTGTATGGTGCTTCTTAATTGTTGAAACTTACTATATTTTAATTAAGCTACTGGTTTCGAAGATAACGCGCGTATTCTTCGCGTTATACCTCTAAGCTTTAGCTAGGGGCATGTATTTTTGCAGGTGCTGTTGTCGATATGTAGATGAGTTATGCGCGAGTTGATCGTAGGCAATAGGGGGAGATTTATTAGCGCACATATTTATGGTGATTTAATTTAGTCATCTTCCAGGGGATATATGCATGGACTCATTTACATTGCACATGTTTGTAATTAGTACAACTGGCTAAATATCACAAGGTTTAAACTTGCTATGCAATTATTCTTATTTTATTTAAAATTTAAAAATTACTACAAAGCACTAAACTTTTTAAGTTTCAAGTAGCATTTGTACTTTTCTTATTAATGCTTGAAATGTAGAATAAATCATTCGACGTATTATTCTTTACGTATGTAATTTTGCATGCTTCTATCGCACGTGATAGTAAGAAATAAGCACTCAAAGGAAGGCTCGGAAAATGTTACATCGAATGATATTCATAAAGCTCATAAGGAATTGTAATAGAATATGAAATATACGCTTATGAGATTGATACCTCAATTACGAGAGGCACTGAAAACAGTTCTACCGTCACATACAGAGTTGCCATTCTATCTAGTTGTTCTATCTTCAAATTACGTTGATGTGCAGATCAATTTCAATGAGTTCATAATTCTTAATTTCAACAAACTTCGTCAAAAAATTATCGCTACCGTTAACAACAAATTTTTCTTTGTTATTCATTATAATCGTTTAAAATAATATTTCCAGATATTGCTTTTATTGGGTGAACGATACAGTTCGATTTAAATTTTATTGTATTATTTGAAATATTTTGTTTACTAATTAATAGAATCACGAGGTACATGTTGAAAGATGATATTGATATGATATATATGAAGATGATATTCTACATGTACAGAATAAAAGTCAGAAACTAGAATATATGGAAATAAACAGATATAACCAATTAATATTAATACTAAACGAACAAATAAATTTGTGTAACTTCACTCTACTTTCTTTAAATCTACGATCTATCTAAATATATCAACACAGGATACAACATCAACTTCAACGGCACCAAAATGAACGCTAACACAGAGTACTTCAAAGAAAGAGTAGTCAGGGAGGCAATCGAAATTGGAAAGCGGCCCCACAACATGAAAAAGAACGAACAAAAGTACAAAGGTCAATTGAATACGCGGCGGTACACACGGAAACCAGCACGCGACCCTATACGCGGTGTCAAGCAGCCAATCAAAGCACCCCACCACAATACCAGTGCCCAGATATAGCGCAGCGAAGGCTACGACCGCACAATCCACCTCAACTCAAAAACGGGCGTCATGCTGTACAAGTCACACATACGCCCGATTCTTACCTACGTCAGACCCACCTGGGTCACGGCGGCACCCACCCACATTACCTCTCTTGTGTGTGTACAAAATCGCTGTTTGCGATCAGTACTACACGTACTAACGCACCTGGCTGGCCACACTGACATGAGCGAGACTGAGCAGCTGCAGGAATTCCTGGCAAGGCTCAACAAAAACTGCTTCGAGAAGATACTAACTAGCGAGAATCCCGCGATGAAGAACGCCACTATTCGAAGAACCCCTTCAAGAACCAGGCACAAGACCACCTACGATCACCTTAGATATACTAACGTATATTCTTCTGTTTAAGAGCCCAGGACGAAGACTCCGAGCTCCAAACACTAAGGATAGAAGACCACAGGAAGATCATCAACCTGATGGAACTGGAAGAAGATGGACACGACTCCGGATCACCAAGAATAAACGACTGCGCAGTTCTTCGACGCCCAGCGCAACAGGACCATTGGCCAGAAGATGACGATTGCGAGTTCGTCGAAACGTCTCCACGGTCCTTCCCAGGACTCAACAAACAATACGCGGGAAGAAACCCGAGAAGACAACGCTACACATTGCAGTACCCGCGGAAATATACGAAGAAATCTATAAATATGTAGTGCTACAATAAAATATTTTTCAAACTTAAACTTTCATCGTTTTGTTATTTTATTTTGTTCCCTATTTTAGATAGTAAGATTTAAATAGTAACAAATGGTCGCTAGCTTTGTCACTCCGTGTTTTTTTTTCAAACATGTAAGTTCTTTATTTTAGGCAGTAAGATTCTTTAGCGGAGTATAATTGGTTCTATAATGCATTACTTTCAGCGTATAGGTCGCAGATATTTTAAAATTAATTGCTTTGTTAATTTAATTAAACTCACATTTTTCCAATTATGTGAATTGTAAGAATAAATATTTTCTTTGATCTCGAACTTGAATAAAGCACAACAGCACACTCGGCACCGCCAACTACTTGGCGCTGAGTTATATTAATGCCGATCGAAGTTGAATTTACACTACAGAACTGGAAATCTTTCGAAAAAGAAAGATAGCGACCGCACTTTTACAGTTTGAACAATTTATAAAGCACAATTTCTTATTTTGCGCAGTGACGGGCAAAATAGAATCAAAAATAAAAATTTATATAAATTTGTGCTGTACTTTATCTACAATGTTATCGTAGTAAGGAGAAACATAGGTTGCTTCAAATTATTAATCATGAGTGTACCTCATTTTCTCTCTTTTCCGAAATTCACACGTGGTGAGTTATTTCATTATTAACGGATATGATCTGTAAGGCTCTCTCGATCATATTATCTTAAAATAAATGACGAACAGTATTTAACCATTTGTATTAACTGAAATTTAGTACCTGCATTCGCTTTTATTGCTTTTGAATGCTTGAGGTGAATTTATGTTTGAGTCTACGTTTCTCCAAAGGAAAACATAGGAAAGCTCTCATATTTCCTCTAACAATAAATGCATTACCTTTCGTTTAAGTTTTATTTCAAGCATCATACATTTATTCATCTAAATATGCCATTTTCTCTATTATTTATTTAAGATGGTCATGTTTCTCGTTCCAGCGAACGATTTTAGAAAATGGTTTTCCGCTGTTCGGAATGTTCGTCAGTTCATCGTTCGCCATCGTTTTCCTTTTTGCCCGGAGTCCGAGAGGAACGAAAAAAGCACTTACGGCAATGATTCGCTACTTTCAATAATAAGAAAGATGGTACGTCATGATTTATTCCGTTCCGATAATGGGAAATGGAAAAAGACGACGCGATGTGCACCGAAAATCCGCTGCGTTGGCACTTTTGTCCGCTAGCACTGAACAATTGATTAGTTTCTGTGCTATATTACGTAATTGGCTAAACAGCAATCTAAGATGCTGATGAAAAGGAATGCTTGAAACTTCATGAAACTGGGTAACGTCTTAGGATCCATTCCGATACAAAATTCTAAAACAGTGAATTCGTTTTAAGATGGAGGTTGAAATTTTTTTCCGTCTGCTTGGTTGCACTGTTTTCATAGGAATGCCAATTCAACGACTAAAATGGTTGGCTGAGCTGTATCTCACTCTCTTCATACTTTAGATTTAACGAAAACAAAATTGTATTTTCACAAATTGTAATCTGAGCAATAGTAGCACAGTGACTCGGCATAGAAACTGATAAAGGTAGTAATGAAGAAGCGGATTAAATTCCGGAAGGAAGAGGAAAAATATATATTTTTTTTCATTTCGTTTAGAAATAGAGCACTTCTTTTAATAATATGTATGAATCGCATGGTCAGAAGAAAAGATTTTTTTCAATCAACGAAAGAGTTAATCACCCAGATACAACTTCATGCTTTTCCATTCGATTTCATCGTTACGATGAAAGACGACGCGCTAAATCGCAAATGTTTTCGGACAAAGGCGTCTTTCAGACTTTCCGATTTTTCAACGAGCTAAATAAATAAATGGACCCTTAAAAAGAATGAATATTGTAGAAATACATTGCTTCCAATGTATACGTTAAAACTATTCCCCATCAGTTTATTGATCCGGTCTGTTGAAATATTAAAGCGTCAGTGGCGGTTCGTGATTTTTTTGACGAGGGTGGAAAAGTACGCGCACTGCACTGGTAGACATAACAGTGAATATAGTATGCATAGGGATATTTATTTTGAATGTGTGTCTGAAGGCCACCTATCCTTAATTCGTTTAAAGCCCCAAACGCGTTCATAATTTCTACCATCAAAGGTATGTCGAGATATAATTATCAGTGAGATCCATTTCAAAATACGCTGCGTTTTGCGCTCATATATGTTATATTCAAATTTCCAAAAACATCGTCAGTTTCAACTCTTCTTTCCGTTAGTTATTTCAATTTAATTCAGGTAATGCTGTAATAATGAGGGCCAGGAATTCATATAGTGGCCAAATTATTTCCTTCCTTCTTGTATGAAGTATAATTCAATTTCAAAATAGTGACCATTTATGGGGACATCGCTCCTGACGAAAACATAAAAGAGATCTAATAGGAACATTTCCATTGGAGTGAAGTATTTATTATAAGCTAAACGCAGCAATGAAAAATTTGTGAGTTGAAAGTAAAACAAGATCAACAAATTCCGCTCAAGAAGTTATATTTTGGAAGCAGAAGAAATAAACTGGAGGATTTGTGGAATATTTTCAAAAACTAATATAAAGGCAGAAATTATCAAGGATGGCAAGAAGAAACTGTAAAAAAGAACAAATCTTCATATAAAAGAACGAGAGCTATAACATGAAATACATTTTCTATTCTTCTTTCTTCCATAGGCTAAAATTTTAACATCTTGGTCTTAATTCTAAGAAATCGAACATGAAACTTTAGTTCAGCACGTTTCATGTTAAATATTACTTTAAATGTTACATTTTAAGAATTATGATTCACAAATTGGTTAAACATACCCTAGAACAAAGGTCTGCAATAACCTTCCATAAAACATATTAAATTTCATACTTTTCACAATTCATAAACCTGGCATAAACGCAAATATTATTTTAATACCCCACAAGGTAGTAATTATCCAAGCCGAAATCAAATTCTTCTGCGTTTAAACAGAAAATTTCTGAATAAATACGCGCGCCCGCCAGGAGAAAGGGATCATCATCACAGAAACAGCTAAGATCTAAATGTGGTAGCAGAGAACGAAATAAAAATAAGAAAATTAATACTACCTTACTTTAGAGCTCTTTTATAAGCACGTAAACTTCTGTTTTCCCAACGGCTACAGGTAAAATAAATATTACCCTTCGTTATATTTTCGAATAATAATATTTTACCAATGAGTCGAAAAGAAGGTGGCGCAGATCGGGATATTCGCCGGAATATTATCAAACGCTGAAGATGATGCATACGCAAGAATTTACTGTGTCAATATTTGCCGAATATTTTATTCAGTTATGTAAACCTATGCGGATGGGAAATATAGATCCAGCGTAGTCTAAGGAAAGCTAATGTTTATACACAGTACATGCGAAACTTCAGGTAAGTAGGCAAACTGTGCGGTTTTTCTTTTCTTCTTCGTGATTGTATTTCTAGCGTTGCCAACTTTGTTTTCTTTTGGGAAGTTCCAAGGACGAATTTTAAATTTAGCCACGAGGAAGAAGAAATCGGGAAACTGTATTCTCCATCAACTATTTAGATTTAAAGTGAAAAATACTAAACAACATTCAAACAAACAAACAAAATATTTACTTTTGTTTGTTTTAAGACGTTTGCTAGTTAGAAATACAAGTTTCAATTGCGGAATAATTTATTCTTCTCATTAATAATAATTAAACCGTGTTGTGACTGAAACGCTCAAAAGAGACCTGTGCTTGGCAAAAGAAGAAAAGCCTTCCAGTAGTGCGATAAAACTATCGCAGCCGTTCCAGGTTTCTAGAAGTAGTTGCTATAAAGCTATAAACTGCAAAAGTTTCAACAAGTTCTAGAAAGAGACCATTTCCCCCAATGGAATTCTGCAAATACTGGATAGACAGCATTGATGAAAATCAAAATTCTCTGATGAGAAAACATTTTTCTCAATGGAAGCGTCAACAGTCAAAACGCTATAATATGGTCGAGACTAAATCCTTATTTCTTTCAAGAAACACGCACGCAGTGGTCTCAAAAAGTGAATATGATGACAGGAATGTTTCGAAATCGTATTAATGGATAAATAATGACAGCAAGGATTATGGGGCAGTATGGCAAACAACATTAAAGTATCGGCACACTCCGCACCGCGCAAGTTTAATTAATTAACCCGGAAGATCTGTGGAAAAATTCTAATTCTAACTTTCCTGTTCTCAATAAAAATATTTTTTTACAAGTATTTCTTTAGCCATTAAATAGTCTAAAATATTTCCAGCTGTTAACAGACACATTTTTTTCAGTCATTAATTAGCAGCTTCAGGCCAGCTTTTTTCTAAATTGTTGTTTAGAAAAAAAATTTTTTCAGTTGTTACTTCTGTTTCTTCTTTTACTGTTAAAATCACATATTTATCGATTTAGTAGCGCAGTAGCAAACTTTACTAATTTAAAACAGATTAACCAAAATTATCTATTGATTTAAAAGATTCTAACGTGTACATTTGCATAACATTCAACTTCAGAAAGTGCAAAGGCAATTACCAAAACATGTTATTTTGTGGAAAAAGCTCACTTTGTATGGTTAGCTCTAGTTTTAATAGTTCACTCCTCAAAGGGTTTAGAGACCGTATAAATTCTGACGTAAATGCAACCAAATTATTTTAAGAAAATAGTGAGATCTCAGTTGTTACGTTAACTTGTTTCTTTATTTTAAGTTCTATAGAAGTAACAAGTCTCGAGAGCAATGAAATATTTATTATATAATATTAAAAGCGTAACATTGATTGATTCTGTAAAGCGTTTCAATGATCTAAGAACATAATCCATGCCCGTTTCACTACTTACCTAATGTATTCCGAGGTTTACCGTGTTGCATAAGAACGTAATTGGCACAAACTCATTAGCCCACGCATACTTGTTATGTCCGCTAAGCTACAAATTGATGCAGTGTGTAATTAAATCATAACAACCGTGCATACTATTACGTGTTTCGATTGATAATCGATAACCATTTGCAAATGCATACGTATTTAGCAATTTACCATAGTAGTATGCTGTGAACTACATTTCCATAATGTGTGAGGGCGTAAAGCTATGAAAATTATAACAGAATCAAGTTCAAAATATGCTCTCGTTGACAATAACTAGTTTAAAATAATTTGGCACAATACGTGCTAGAATGGATATAACTGAATACAGTACAGTTTACAAATCTTTACAATTTAATTACTTAGTGATAATTCAAACATAAACAGGATTAACGCCTACATAAAGTATAAATTTATTGCTACCGTAGGTAAGAAATTTTTATTTTCGAAGCTGCTTTAATAGAGAATGCTGTAATAAGTCTGGAAGAATTTAAATTGCAACGTTTACTGCACAATTTATGTTCTAATTCCGCTGAGGAAGTGGAGAACGCTCCGATTTATTTTTCTTTTTATTTTCATTCGGAAGTAGAATCTACGAAATTCCTTGCATCGCGATTATGAAGTTAATGTAAGAAATAAATTGTATGCATTAAACGTCGGAATTTTATTTGGGGCTTCTTTTTGCGAAACCCGACGATTCACTTTATTAGATCAACCCGTTCGAGCAGTATTCCGTGTGTAGTTTAACTGCGAGGCTCGGAGAAAACGTTTACGTTGCAATTTCGTAGAGAAATTAGTTTATCCTTTGCGTTTGCTAATCTGAATAGCTGCATCTGCTTCACGGAAACGTCAGTATTACAAGATTTTAAGAGGAGTTACAATGTTACGTACTGTAACGAATTTTTATTTGTGACATGTTACTTACCATTATTGGGTCATCGTTGGACTTTTGTATAAAATCTGCGGTTTTAAGCGAATGAAGTTTTGAACAATATTAAACATAAAAAGAGACAAAATATATGACTTTCACGTCTTACAAACAATCATCAAAGTTTGGAGCTTCAAATATTGATGATAGGACAACTGGAATAGGAACCGCTTTCCGCAAAGCCGTTTTTTCAAGTTTGAAAAAAGAAAGAAGTTACAGAAAACCAAATCTGGCGAATATAGTGGATGCCAATTGGTACTGTAACTCGATTAATTTTGCTGTCGTAATTGTCGATGAATGGCCCGGGCCGTTGTCACTATGCTAGAGCCTTTCAGTAGTGCGATAAAACTATCGCAGCCGTTCCAGGTTTCTAAAAGTAGTTGCTATAAAGCTTTGAAAGAAGAGCGATTTAAAAGCTGTAAACTGCACAAGTTTCTACAACTTCTAGAGAGAGACCATTTTCCCCAAATGGAATTCTGCGAATACTGGATAGACAGCACTGATGAAAATCCAAATTCTCTATGAGAAAACATTTTTCTCAATGGAAGCGTTAGCAGTTAAAACGCCAGAGGATGGTCGAAACTAAATCCTTATTTCTTTCAAGAAACGCGCACGCAGTCGTCTCAAAAAGTGAATGTGTTGACTGTAACTCGGTTAGTTTTGCTGTCGTAATTGTCGATGAATGGTCCGGGCCGTTATCACTACGCTAGAGATTTTTTTCTTCGCTTCGAATCGGTCTAATAAGTCAGCATAGTACTGTCCCGTGATTGTCGCTCTCTTCGCCAAATAATCAACTAGGATGATGCCTTGCGAATCCCAAAAAGTAGGCACCATAACTTTTCTGGTTATTTATGCGTATTCGCTGGAAAAAATCCATTTTGTCGAATTTGGACCTGTGGTTTGTGAGGCGTAATGATGCATCCACGTCTCATGCTTAACATGTCCTCACATTGCTTTGAAATTATCATTGCGATTCCATTTTTGATCAATCGTCAACAGACACGGCACCCATCTCGCCGATTACTCTCTCTTACTCAATTTTTCGTGAAGAATGTTTTGCATACGTTCAATTGAGATATTTACCATATTAGCAATTTATCTAATCTTCACCCAGTAATCTCCTAATGCGATATCATAAACATTGCTGGTATCGTATCGTATGTACTCACCACAATGGGATAATCTGGTCGCCTCTCATCAAAACTGGATGCTCGGACACGCTTGAATTCACTGCACCAGAATCAGATGGTAGTCGTCGAAGGTGCACCATCCTTATAAACTGTATCTAACTTGTCTTTGATTTCAAAAAAAAATAACCGGAATGGTATTTCTTTTTCCATAATTCCACAATTACATAGACTTGCTCACCTTCAACAGCTCTCAAAACAACACTAGTCGACGAATCTCCTCGAAATTTTGACAGACGGTAATACAGATTTTCATAGAAAGCGCCATTTGTTTTCAACACGAGTACTTCTCAGGATATCCTCGTACAACCAATTAAACTTCAAGAGTGTGGAGGTCATAGTGAATTTTATAACCAAACATCGACACGATTTCCTTTACACACTTAAAGATGCGACCTTAAACATGCGTTAAAGATAAATGACACATAAACTAACTAGCACCAAAAGTTGAGAAAAGAGAGAGTTAAATTAAATTAAATTAAATTAAAGGGAACTCAAAATTATCGAATAATATTAGCTACTCCCTGATTGTTTTATTTATTCATTCGTCATAGGTGAAATTTTCTTGATGTGCCATTTACATGTAAATCTGCTTAATACATGCAGGTGTTTCAGTCCTTACATCGAGATACGTCTGCTACAACCATTTGGATGGTTAATGGAATAATTTGCATTAGCCACAAATGGTCAACCCTTAATTTCTTCCAGATTTAAAAAGTTATTGCTGGTCTTCATCGAGACACAATTTTAACTTAAACAGAAACTATCTGGAAGTTCAGTTCAATTTTTCAATTTCAATTTCAATTTTTTAGAAACTCCGAAACAACCAACACCCTTCCTCGAGACGCATAATACACAATACAGTTGCTAAAAGAAAAGATGGCCGCCGACAATAGCACCTTTTCTTAAAGTCCCTGCTAACTGTTTCGTTCCCCCATTTGTCTCCGGAGTAATCTGAATGCTAAGTTTTGAAATTATGGGTGAAGTGGGCCGAGGTTTCCGGACCTCTCCGGTTGAAGGATCTTCCCCTCCGGGGAGATTTACTCTTCTATTATCTTCGACTTTAATCAGTCATTTACGCTCCCAATTTGAAAGCCATTCCAGAAATGAATTCCTGTAAAAATATCGCCTTCGGCTGTTTTACGACATGGGCCAGTATATTAAAGGATAAAGTTGGAAGGGTTCGACTTAATATAACCCATGTAAAGATGTATTTAATATAATATAGACAGCGTAAAATAGCGTAGATTAATTCATGAATATACGTAGGTATATATACAGATACGTACTCCGTTCCCATTATTGTTTTAATGAAAAAAAAGGAAATTTAAAGACAAACAATAAAAATCTTATTAAGTATAAAGTACAAGTGTAAGTACAACGCTAAATTTTCCCGTACAAAAACACTATGTTCATGCGGTTTCTTTCATCTCAGGAAATCAGCTACTACTGAACAATAACCATGACTCACACCTTGAATAGAACGCTGAGGATTAACACCTCCTTATTGGAAATTTTCAAGTCGATGAGAGACTCAGAAATTAGCGTCACCACGCCATTGTTTAATAGCGTTAGATATTGTTTTATTTCCACAGAAAACTTTGCCGATATTCCTATTTAAAAATATATTGATATCGAAATGCAAACAAGAATTATTCATTTTAGATGTAGCATGATGCAAATGAAGCAGGGCAGCAACTGTGACATATAACTCTATAACGTGAAATTTTACTGATAATTTTCATGAAGATTAACCCAACGATTATTAATGGATGCATTTATACTTTAATGTGCTTAAATGTAAACTGAGTCTTCTTGTAGAAGTTGTTGGCTGGACTTGTAATATCTTTTTAACTCCCTCGCTACAAGGATAATAAGCCAGAAAAAGGAATTTTGTTTTAGAAATCGAGCTCTCAACCACTAAAGGGAGCTTCACTTTAGATAGTTGGGCAAATTGAAGTCACTAAACATGATGTATGGGTGACGCTGACTCCTAGGTCAACAGTTGTAACATTACAGCTTAGTGAAACGTGGTGAGTGGAAAATTACCTACACTTACTTTTTTCTTGAAATTGTTTAAAAATTTGAAATATCATATTTATTGAATTTTTTTTTAGATGCCCGATGGCCGGTTTTTGCTATTTGCGTAAAAATCTACGAAATTATGAGAACTATTAAGGAACTCTTTAGACATTTTTTTTATTATTCGAGAGTACTAGATTTTAGTACTCTCAAGATATTACTTGTGTCAGTAGTATTACCCGAGCTGCTACCCCGAGGGTACCACCCCCCACCCCCAATTTTTTTCAATAATCAAATATAGCGGAAATTTTTGACGTATAATATTTAATTCTTCGAGCAATAAACAATAACATATATAAATACATTTCAAAAAATGTTTTCGATATTGCCACTTAACTTGTATATGAATGCATGTACATATATTTGTGCCGTAATATGGAATTTGCTGCAGTTGATGATTTTCTCCGGATGAAAAAAGTTAGGGCAAGTTCAAAATTAATTTTTCGGGCAAATACAAATTTTGATCAAAAAATATTTTAAAATTCTGAGAGTGGGGGCAGTGCATGGTCCACTGAGAAAGGTAGTTGTTAGAGAAATACACATATCACTATCATATAGTACCCTCCAAGCAAATAAAAAGTTGTGTCAAATTGTTTTTTTAATATTCTTTATAATTTTGAAGATATCTACGTAAATTTTTAAGGGTGGTATTGCGCTTAGGTAGGTCTACTCCTCAAAAACTAGCGATTGGACACCTAAAAAGATTGCCCTCCGTACATTGCATTAGTCTACAAATACATGAAGTTTTAATTTTTTCTGAATTTTCAGATTATCTTTGTTAGCAGTTTGACTGCTGTTGGGTAATAATAAGAACTATTATTAACTTTGAACGAATTGTTTTTTAAAGGAGAAACTAACAGCGCGTGCCAGGTCGCGAGAGAGGTGCACACTTTATCAATCTTTGTGCTTTTAACGGCCTGCGTAGGATCTGATTGCCAGTAAACAAAATCAAATTAGTCAGATTTATGTATTCCTGACCTCTAGCAGAGCCGCATACTCGACAAAATCATCGTTATTATCGCTTGCGATAACCGAATCCTTTTTCTGACCTATAAATCACCCAATATTATGTAAATACGGAGTTATAAAAATAACATAGCTACTGACCCAAATTCGCTCCCCTATTTCTGGAGGTCGAAGAAAATGTGTCTGGTATAATTGCTGACATTGCCTTTAATTTAATAGGTTAGTTGGATTCGCAATAAAATACAACACGTATCTCGGAATAGCATTTCTGATATTTGATCTAATTATTATTATTTTTTTTAATACGTCAATATTTAAGAATCTACAAGATTGAGAGAGGAGGTATGCCTTTGTTTCCTATAGGTATACTGTAATATAGTACTAATCACTAGATTAGTCACATTTTCACTAGATCAATATTAGATACATTGGAGATATCGGACATTTAATATGATTGATATGTGAATTTCTTTTAGTCGAAAAAGGAACAATAGATATTAACAAAAATGGCTGGTTAATGGCCCCAACTTTTGCCCATATTTGTTAGTTTCCGTCAGTCTCGCATCGCTCTCCCGCCGGTGAACGATCACCTTTAGCTGAAGACGTCGTTAGCTTACACGTAGTTGTAACAATACTAAATCTTCACAAACAATATAAACGGTTCATGAACAACTTAAACTCCTATCAAACTATTAATGAGTTTAACAAACTAAATTAATCAAACCAATTTAATGATGTTATTGGTAAAATTTCATCAAATTTTATAATTTTCACATGCGTCCATCATTTTACAAAAATCATTAGAAAACTTTTATTTTAGCAAAAATTTTTACTGAATTACTAAATTAGTTAAAAAGTCACTGGAATTACTGAAAAATCACCAAACCAGCGAAGACAGTCGTTAGCGCCATGTATTGTGCGTCTTCCCAACTATTTACATCTTTCAGTTCAATATCAAACTTCCCAAGAGCTCTTTCTCGGTAGTTTCAATTCCTTTAACCTTCTGTTGTCTAGCTAGGAGAGCTAGGCGAATATCATAAGACCAGCCAACGACGATTTTAGTGAAGCGGGTGAATCTTCAATCTATCAACATAATGTAATATTTTCCTACCTCAACTTTAAAAATAATTTCAGTCGTATCTCAGTTGTAATTTCGTAATGTAATAATAATAATAAATCATTCGTCAAATAATCGTCTTCTTCGTCAGTAAATTTTATTATTCTGTAGTTATGATGTTAAATGTCATAAAATAGCATAAAATTAGTCTTCCAGTTGCATCCCTGCATGGCACACATTATGCTATTTTTACAAATAAGCATATTCGAAGCAAATTTCCTTTAAAATTATATTTCGAAAGGTGTGGTTATAAAAATTAGCTGTAATTAAATAATTGCTATCGGTTAAACAAAGATGAATGAATTCTAACATTAATTCGGAGTGATAATCAAGTGTGGTGGTTTGTAGTACAAGCTTGTGTATGGTTAACTAGCTCAAAGCCCTTGAGAGGTCCAGAGTCTCATACCTTTTAGTCTATTATTTATGTTGTCTTAGATCTTAATAAACAATGAAAGTAAGGCAGTGTGCGTAGATTTACCTTTGACAAATTCATGTTGTATTGAGTGTATGATTTTATTTTTTTTATGTTACAAATCTGATTGGAGATAATATTTTCAATTATTTTTGATAAGGTACGCAGTATGGACATCGGCTGATAGTTTGAAACATATCTAAGTTTGTATTTCTTGAAAATAGCGACGATTTCGGCGATTTAAAGAATTCAATGTTTTCGATTAAAGAGAGTAGCTAAAATGTAATCAATTGGATAATCTCAAATATGCTATTCAAATTACGAAGCGCTTTCGCTTTACGAGCCTGCTTCCAAATACATTCTCGTGAACAATTTTCGTAAAGCAACACTGTAATTTCTACAACTTCTATAATAACTTTGTACTAACTTGTGCAAATTATTTTTTTAACTTGAGCTTTTTGCAAATCACGTAAGGATCAGTTTTACTTTGAGAATAAATCACTAACTTCGCTTTGACAGTGGTGCCAGTTCTTATCACAGCGGAGGATTTGTTTTACATAGATATACTATAATTCCATTATTGCAGCAACTGGGATTCAATTCTTACTTGGAATTATTTCAATTTCCTAAACAACGTTATACGGAGAGATAGAAATGCAAACATATTAATTTTTCAAACATTTACTTTTATCAACTTGTGGACGTTGCGGAAAAATTTCGTTTCAATCTAAGTTTGTGCTTCTGCAAGAAACTCCATTTTCCATATCGGTCTGTGATTGTCAACTCTCTGCTTTACCTAACCATATAGGAAACACTTGAACATTAGAAGCAGTGCGCTGTAAATGATTTTAAACTTGTAGTAATCGTTTCAAATAGATTTTTAATTTAGTATATCGTGTAATATTAACTTTTTTTGCATCTAAACATCTAAATGCGATTGCAGCAGAATAACGAATTTTATTACTTACGTTTCTTTAACATTTACGCCTAACAGATTTAAACTTTGATTTCACTGTAGTGTAATTCGCAAAACAAGTAAGAGTAAACATTCCGAGGATATGAAGCAAGTTACACGGCGTATGTGCTATCCAAATCCAATGCGGAAGCGAGGATTATAGAATAAATTGCCGAAGACCCAAGTTTCCGTCTGGATTAAGAGTAGAGTGAAATGATAACTCCAGGAAACCGAGGTGATCAACAGGAGATAACCACTATCCGCATTCTTAACCCTAATGAAATATGACTTTGTGGGGAGGAGTAAAGCACACATTTCAAGTAAATACGTATTGTCTCTTTGGATTAATATTGTTTCACTTTGTTGGTTTATTATGGCGAGTTTTAAATCTTCCAGATGCAAATGTTATGTAATATTTTCATAGCGAATAAACATTTTTATTTGTTGGAGAACTTTTCTTGATTCTAGCCACTTTAAGGTTTTTTGCATTGTTTTGCGTTGCGACAACTATTTTCTTGTTGCCTTTTTCAGATTTCTTTTATTATATTTATTCGATCTACAACAATAAAATTATTATTTGTTATACCTACACAAAACACGTCTCATCACTAACATTTAAAAAAACACTTTATAAACATTATACAAACATTTAAAATTTTTTTTAATATTCAACTTCCGTTTTGTCTACCGAAAGGCGAGTACGACAGCCTCTAATCCATATCCAACCAATGTGTCGCGCATGTCCAATCTTTTTGCTGAATTCTAAATATTTTTTTTTATTGTTAATATTAATCTAAATATTACAAATATATTTATACCAGTTTTTAAGGTCAAGTAACGTTATAAGCTAGGGTAATAAATTTTGGGGAGTTCTTCTATTTTTGTCTTGTCATTAACTGAATTTTTATGCTTATTTATTTCAATCATTTCAAGCACACATCTTGCTCTCTAATTTACTTTTCCATTGAGTATAGCTTCGTTATCGACGAACCAAAAAAAAAATGCTGCTAATACAGCTACTACTCATGGTATTGGTGAAATCACCCACAGCAAAAGCAATGTGAGGAGAGAGAACGCTAAGCAGTGAACATGTTTCTGCCTACCCGGCGACATCAGCGTGGTTCCGAGTTTATCTCCACCCATATCGCTTCTTGCCTCTCGACTTATATCACCCTCCTTCAAGAACGACGAGACGGGTGTATCTCATGGCGCCATTTAGTACTAAGAGATATACAAAGCGGATACAGTTTGTAAATCCACTCCCGGGTAGTTCTTCGACTGCTTAACTAGAGAGAGCGTGAATGCTCTGGGTAGCTGCGTACGTGAATAACTCCCGTATTTATTGTATATTTTTTCGAGGCAGTAATATTTTGGTATTTACGACTTTTCATCCTATCGTCCAGGGATTGTAATCTTTGTCCAATGTAGACACCATTTTGCAGTTTTTACAAGGAATTTTATATATTACGTCGTTAAATTATTGTAATTTTAATGTGCTACTTTAATGTTAAAAGGAGTTCGGGTTTTGTTGCTTCTTTCAGTTAGTTGTGGAATATATATACTTACATAGTTTGTGGTTGGTTTGGTGTATTTTTACTTTTAGCCATTTATCCACGATTGTAAAATGTGTGGAGCTTGTTTTCTATAGTTTTCTCTATTAATTTCTGGGAATAGTTATTGTTTTTAGCAAGCCATTTAATTTTATAATTGCTTTCCTGAATATTGAACTAGTTAGCTTTATGGCTTTGTTTACTAGGGCTGAAATAACTTTGTTTTTGTGAGAAAAGGATTGGGCGAAGTGAAAATTTAGATAGCCACCAGAAGATATAGGTTATATAAAATAGGTAATTTTGTTAATATTTTAATTTTTTGACGGATCAGCGTAAGGTCTAAAAAGTTTATATCGTTGTGTTTTTTTTTCGATTTCTAAAGTTTTGGATGAAGATTGTGGAAATTTGGTAACAAAACCATTTTTTTTTTGTTATTTAGGATACACGCCAAACACTCGTCTATGTATCTTTTGAAGAATCTAAAATTTGCAATAGTTTGCTTTTCCCAATGACAAAATATTAATATTGTCTTAGATTTTGATAGTTGTTATCCTTTAGAATAATATATTTATTTTTTGATATTAGTTGCCTTTTATTTTTTGCCTTTTCAAACTTTTATTACTTGGCCACACTTAAATGGACCTTATATTATTATCTCCTGATAATGGCCTTTATAGAAGGCATTAAGCTGCACGAATGAACGAATGTAAACTAGTCTTAGGAAAGAGCTTGTATCGTTCGTGAATTTCATTTCTCACTCCTCGGTGGCATTGATATTTGCCATTTATCCGTTCGTGATCCGTTCCTGAACGAGTAACCGTAACGAATAGTAACTATATAATCTAAAAAGTTTTGCAGCTCTTTTGACTATTTATTATTGTATGAAAAGTTGTTATCTGACAAAATACAAAATATCAGCAAGCAAAGGAGAGAAAAGCGAGTCCATAACTAAACCTAATTTAGCATGTTGTAGGTCAAATTATTAGATTTTGTTCAATTAACATCCGACCTTCTCTGAATAGGAACCAAATGGACCATTCTCTAAAAACTCAGTGTGCTTGCAACTGTTTCATTCGTTTAAAATATTCAGCGGTGTAGGACAGGGTTAGAGAGTTAATTTGCTAAATGCAACCGGATCAAGACAGAAATTTTAATGCATAATAATAGCCGAGAAGATTTAAACTCGCGCTTTTACTTTTTTCCTTTTATCTAAATTAACTAAATACGAATCAAACTTCTAACTTCATCAAAAAGTTCGCATAAAGACAACCCGACCGAGATAGTATATATAAGAAAATCTTAATTGAATTAATTATCCAAATCCGTTATCCCGTGTAGTATCCGTGACTATACAGTTGTTAGCGAAAAAGGGATTCGACGTTTCATGTCGCACTTCTACTGTATGTTTCTCTCGCTTTGTTCCTGACGTCGCTGCTGGCGCTCGTTCTGATGCCTTGACTAGTTGACAAGTTAGCCCAACTTAAGCACGAACTCGTCATGGTGTAGGAGATCTTCGTCGGCTATTGTGCGGCTCTATGCTTTTCATTCACACAAGGTGGCATTATCGATCTGGCTATTCAACGAAATATCTGCAGCAGAGGTCTGAGGGTTTTCTAAATTCGAATATGGCAGTAATGAAGCGCTGTACAGATTGTTATTGCAGCTACGACGTTAGTCAAATTTTCAAAAATTTGGTGAAATGAAAAATAAACGAAATACAATAATATTACTTTGACCAATCGAAACTATAGTAACTTTTTTATTAGAACAGTTATTGAAATAAACGAATGCCGTCCAATAAAATGAGATTAGGGGTCTTAAGAAAGAAGACAATTGCTTTCTTTTGTCCTTGGTTTACTTTGCTACGTTTTGTGTTAATCTTCTGATCTGATTTTTTTGTTATTGTGTGTGCGATTTTTGTTAAGGGTCGGATTTAAAAGCGTTTTGGCAGTATATAAGTCCTCCTTCTTGTTGGTTTTGGATATTATTTTTTCTATATGCCTATACACAAATAAAGGCATCATTAATTGTACAAAAATTGTAACAAATAAGATGAAATTTTCGCTTTCCCAGTAGCCTTCGAAGTAATCGAAACATTTTGTTTGTCTGTTTGCTTAAACAACATTTACTAACTTAGTCTAATTTAAGCTTATAGTCTACCTCTTATAATGAAGGAGATCTTTACAACTAACATATTTTGTTTTAGTAATGTTGAGCATTTATTAAATGTGATAAATAATTTTTTTAGATAGTAAAAGTACCAGATGCATCGGTTGATTACTAAATTTTTTTTAATTGATAACTTCTCTGGAATTACATTTGACCAAATGAAAGCTAATAAAAGAGAGATACAGCACATCAACAAAAGCTAACAAGGAATGCATCACTTGCTTTTGAACCATTTTCGCTAGTGCGCAAACTACCTATTGAGAACCGCTACTCTACGACGACATAGTGGTGATAGACGATATTCGAAGTTAAACTAGGAAAGATTGTATTTTACCCTTTGAATTACTATGGTTGATAGAACCGGGGATTAATCTAGAGCGAGACATTGTCGCAGAATAGTTTCCGTTCTCCTTCGCGTACATTGTGCGCTCTAGTTCGGTAAGTAGTGGCGTGAGGGCGTACGTAGTAATATATGGGAAGAAATTGCTTTTATATGACGGTTTCTTCTTCGTCCTCGGTTTCGACGACTCGACGAAATTAATTTTGTGATTCACGGACGTCGCAGCGGAACTAGTCTTAATTTGAATACAGTAAATCGTAGTTTTTTAATAAAAGGCGCTCGCTTTCTTGGCCTTGCAATACTTCGGAGACTTAATTCGTTCTAATATGAATGCGCTCTTTATAGAAAAGGAGGATACCCCGCGTACATTTAAAGACTTGAACTTCGTAGCTAATTTAAGAGATCACAATGTTGTTGTTGCGTTCCGTTTATTTCTTTTACAATTTGCATTTGTTATATCGGAGATTAAAAAACAGATTTTTTTAATAATAAAATATATAGTCGCAGCTTGACGATGAAAACTTCTTTTTTCTACACTTTGCATTATTTTAATTTCCTTTATCTTATGGCTATGGTTATAGACAACGAACAGGTAAAAGGTCCTACATCGCTTAGACCACAATAGAACCACTATGTACTCTTCCTATACTAGAGAATCCGCTGTGCTGTAAACCAATCAGCTGTTTTGATGTGAATGGGTACGTTGCCTTAGAGGATTGCTTTAACGACGAGTAGATGAAACCGGTTGTCGTTCACAATCGTTCCTCTTATCGACGCCAGAGCTGGAGACTTACAAAGCATGTACTCTGTTGGCTTGTTTTTTGCATGGTAGCCTTTGCATGACATTTATATTCTTCTTCTGAATCCTCTGCCTTTTTTACCGTAAGGACGTCGAGTCCCTTCTGTTTGTTAATCTTTTCTCTCTTAATATCCGTATATTCACATATTATATGCTCTTTTTGCCTGCTTCTTCTTTCATCACACAGTTTGAGGTCTTCCAGGGTTTTTCTTATTTATTCTTTCATATCTTACCTTATCCCTTCTTATCTTTCCTTCGATTTTTCTAAGAATCTCATTTCTACGGCATTAACACTTTTTGGTTTTCTGGCAGCACCTAGGGTTCACTACTGTACGTTAATGCCTTACATTTTTGTTACCCGGTTTCGTTTCAACGGTCTTTGAGATTTCTTTTCTCACGAAAGATGCCGACTTCGCGCTATCAAATATTCTTCCGGCTTTTCCTATTCTTTCATTTAGTTATTTATATAGTTTACTGATTTCGAAACTTACAGTTTTTAATCTGTTCTATCGCGTTTTGTTTGTACGGCTTTTGCAGTATTTGTTTCCATATTAATCCTTTTCAGTTCGTTGTCCAATATCTCGAGATTATATTGTAATTTGTTTTCTGTTACTGCAATTAACACCATATCATCAGCAAACACCAACTCATTTAGTTGAGCTTTCTCCATTTTCCAACATCCAAGAATTGGAGGTTTCGTTTTTCTTTTTTGTCTCCGAGAAAAAACAAAGTGTTCAGGGCACATCTTCGTTTAACTCCCACATTTCTCTTGAATATATTCGTATTGTTTCCGTACATTGCTTTCAGTGCTTCTATACTTCCTTTTTATTCCACAAAATGCCTTTTATAGGCCTGCCTTATGATGAAGATCAGGTTTCTTGTGCTTTTTCGCTTCCTGAACCCACATTACTGTTTTGTATATCTTCATCTTTCCTGCCTCCTCCGGTATCATTTATCGATTCGGTTAGTTCTATAAAATATTCCTTCCATTTCTCCATTACTTGATCTTCATTGGTTCGCATGTTTTCTCTCTAATATTTTTCGTGTTGCATCCTGTATACCTTCTGATTTTTTTCTATAATTTTCTCCTCAAATATTGTCCATGATTCTTGTTTCGCACGTTCCTTTTTGTAGTTTTTGTAATCTTTTACTTTTTAAGCATTCTGCTTTCTTAATATTTTCATTGGTTAATACCACAGATCTCCCTTGCCGTTTCCAGAATGTTTTGTTTGGATATTCTCCATTCTCTCGGTTAGTGCTTGAGATTCCTTCTAACACTCTATTTATTTTAATCAATTAATGTATATTCTCGTGTCTAACACGAGCGCTCCTTAATGGTACATTCTAGTGTCACACAGGCGGAATGCATCATTGCACCTATGAAAGCACATAGGAAAGAGCTAACTTTCTTCTCATCTTTGTTAGCTAATAAATATAGACGTGAATTATAGGAATTTTCTAAATTTGAATACATAATATTACGCAGCAGGCTCCTTTGGCATACACACCATATTTCACAAACTTTAATCAATAAATAAGAAAGTTATAGAATTCTGACGACATCAGTCGATCGGTTTCATAGTGCGACACTCACTAAGCAGAAAATACTCTAAAAGTTTCAAAACAAAATACTACGTATAAAAACAAAAGAGCCACGACGCTAGAAGTCGATTTGGATTTGCCTAGTGTGGAGGAACAAAGTCAAATTAACTTGGCACAGAGCAGCTGTATCGGTTAACGCCAACGTGTGATTCAACCAGGTACACATGGAGGATCCGTCAATTATGGTCAAAATAAAAAACCTAGAAGATGTAGATGAGACCAGTAAAGGGTCGCCTTCACGGTTGGAGTGACTCACAATCGTATGGAGTCTTAAACACCGTGGTATCAACGAACAGATAAGAAGGCTTCAGGGCAAGGAAAACATGGCCAACCTTGGAAGGATAACTGGATCTTGGAAAAGGATCCTAGAGCTACATCTTACTTCATTTTCAGTGATTGGCAAATGATGCTAAATATTTTCTACATAACGCGTACAACTAGGACTTATTCTGGACTTTTCATTTTATTTTTCCTTCTTTCAAAATCTTGTGTTGTTTTAGTTAAAATAATTTTTTTTTGTGTCATATTGCACCTTGGTTTAAAGGAGCACAAAATGTACCACCAGTAATTAGACAACGTAATTTTGCTTCATCAGCAGTGAACTTTTATCTTTCCTTAGGTCCACAGTATCGCGTTTCAATTAAGGAAGATTATATAGGTACGTTATTTTTAAATACCATCGATTGGAAATGAAATCCTGATTTATTTAACTGGAGCCCTTTTAAAACTCACCATTATCCAAACGAACAGAATATCTGACTCACAGCAAAACAAAACATAATTATCCCAATTAATTTCCACCCACGGGCGATACGTACAAGTAGAAGATGTATTATGTAGCAAACACGCCCATAGATCGGTTTATAATTAGACATTTTGACAACATCTGGCCTTTAGGATTACCAGATATTAATTTCCCAGCTACCGGGGCGCCGATTTAATTAATTAAAGGGGACTAGGGTATTTGCCGAAAATTAGAAGGGTGGGCACACGTTAAGGAAGAATTTATGTTTTTTCATATAAGTAAGTTGAATTCCAAATTTATTAGTTAGGAAACTATACAGAAAATATGTGCCTTAATAATACGTATTATGCTTTCGCCAAGAGAGGTCGTAAAGCCATAAAACCCGGTCGTAGAACATTGAACATATCCCTAATAAAATTAGAGATACCTTCTGCAGGATAGCGCCAGCTTCCAGAACGTATTCCTTGATGAATACACGAGGATAAAACGCGTGATAACAGTACCCTGTGTGTTTGAGTACAAAGTGCAAATTTATTTATCTTTATTTTTTTTACAAAAATGGCTTTTTATGTTACTCTATGCTATTTGGAAGTGGAATATAGCATTTCATGACATCAAATATATCTCACATTTTATACATACGATAGACTACCCAATCTCAGAGCATAGAGGATATTTTATCAAATTTAAAAATTCCCTTCATCCCTTCATCAATGACAATAAAAATCTTAACCAGCTTTAATTTGTTGTTAACATGTTCTTTGGAATATCAAGGAAGGCTGGAAATTAAAAGTTAAACCCAACCCAAGGCCATTAGTTTTGCGCTGTTTAGTGTTGTAAGTTTTTTGTAATTTTATCATGTTGTTCATATCATCATGGAGTAATTCTACACTTTCCGTGCGCTTCACTAAAATTAGCAGAGACTGAACAAGCTCGTGTTTATTCGTCTCATGAGGATGGGTTCGTGTTGCCTACTGGTTTCCCCGAGAATCGACAAAGCACAAGTCGGTCTAGTTTCTGTTAATTTCGAGAAACGCATGGAGAATTTTAGTTATAGACCTTTCTTTGCGGTCTAAGTGAGAATAAATTTGATCATTCTTCAATCTGTTGTCTGTATATTTTACAGAAATAACACAAAATTTTGGCTTGCGCCACAAAACTAAGGTGAAGCAGTACATTCATTCTTCCTAGTGTGTTAACCCATTCAGTGCTGATGGCATGGATCTGTGACGCGGCGATCTTCGCGACAGTGCGCATGGTACGGATACATGACATGCCAAAAATCATGGAAATGGAAGTATAGTCCCTTTTAGTATCAGGGAAAGAATTAAGACACATATAACAGTGAAAACTGATTGGAATTTGTAAACTTACCGCCAAATACATCGCATCTCAACGTGAATGATGCACCTTCTGAAAATGGACCAACAACTGACGTCAACTCGCTGCCATTTTCATCTGTTATCACGATTTTCTTTGGTGGCACTGAAAAAAAGGAAAAAATTACAATAATAATAATAATAATGCTATTACTGTAAAAAAATCATTTTTTTTTATTGCACTCTTGGCAGCGTTTAGATCAGGAATATTACATTTTTAAAAATGGGTTGCATTTTGCTAAATCTTTGGAGAAAGATGCTTTGTGTGGTTTAGTTTACCAATTTGACCGAATTTTGAATCGATCCATTGCTACATGTATAAACAAGGAAAACAGTCAGTGAGACTATCGCCAAACGGATAAGAATAAGTCGTCGCAAATTAAAATCTACCAATAGCATTTTATCGCGATTCGTAATTCATCTGTTTTTGCATCAAGTAATAGTCGAGTACGGTTTGAAAGGAACAACGCAGATATCGTTCGCATAGGTCGCAACATGCTCAGAATTGAAAAATCCTGCCTCATCTTTCGCAAATACAGGCGATCTACTTGAGCAATCGCCAGATGTTGTCTGATAAACTGATGTTTAGATGGAATATGGAAATACGATTTATTTTTATACAAAGTACATCATTGATGAACACCGTCTAACCTCGAATGCCTTTCGTACATTCGTACACGGCAATTTTATTGAATTCACCTACGATACGGAGGTCAAGGTGATGCTATTAAGAAAAAATATCAATACAGTTAACCATCCTCTCCTTCTACTTCTTAAGGGCCGCTAATCAATCTTCGGAATATTTGCTGATAAATGGCCATATCAATTCCTTTTCAAACGAAATTCTCGTACCTCGCAATTATTTTCTTAGGTCCATAAAACACACAAGTCACAAGTCACACATTGTAAAATCAGGCCCTATCTATATGGATGATCTATCACTTTTGTATTTTTTTCAATCAAACATTGGATCGTGAAATCTGTGGTATGGAACGATGCGTTACCGTGATGCAAAATAATAGCCTTTTCAGGAGCTCTACTGAACACTTCAGGTGTACCAGGCCCGTACTTCTAAAGAACATTGCATTCATAACATTTTTCACAGCTTGCTACTTCTTTGTTATTGTTGGTGTTTCTCCGTCTTTATTGATCCAAACGTGACTCCCTTGACGGGTAGGTACGACGAAAAACGGAATATACGTTGCGACACAATTTTATGGTAGCATGTCTTGTTTCTCAAAAGAGTTAAAATTTCATGCCAAATTTTTATACGCTCTGCTCTTTGAGTTGAGAAAACTGATGCGGCATAAAATAGCTGACTTCTTTTTTAATGCGGGTGATTCTGTGTGTTTTGAGTTGATGCTTTCTTACAACATACGTAATTTTGTTGTCCCCTTTAATTATTTGGTTAACAGCAGCTATATTTTCTTCTGTGACCGCCAGAATAGAACATCTTGCACGTTCAAAGTCTTTTTGTGTCCAAAGAAGGTTCGGCCAATATTTACACACAACCAATAATTTTGCATTGAAGATTGGATCTAAACCTACATTCACGAGCACTCAAAACTTTTTCAAATCACAATAAATCATGATTCGAAAATGCTCTCTATTTAATTCAATCTTTTTCTCTAAGCATTAGAGCAGTTATTAAAACCCCGATTCTAACACAAATACAGCAAGAGTACCTGAACTGACAGATAAGGAATTGCCCCGATTGTGAAACCGGTTAAACCATGTAAAAACACAAGTTTAATTAATCAATCCGGGACGACCGTTTCGAGGATACGAATGATCCATATACTCAACCGGTGACGGAATGATGTGAAAAACCTCTAAAATTGACATGCTTGTTCTATCCCTACTTTCGAGACAGATATTATTTACAAGTACCTACTTTTATCGCCTACGTGCCTGAAAACTAAGACGTGCGAAAAAATACGGAATACGGTCAAATAGACGGAAGGGTCTCTTGTCATAGCCCGAGACATAAAACATGTGCACGACTTACCCCAATAAATCGAATAGGACTGAGTATAACAACGGTCCGTTCTCTCTGTTCAGCAGATATTTGTTGCTTTTTATGTAAACCGTCTCGTACGCGTCTAATTCCCGCGGCGAAGTTACATTCTTATTCAATTTCAAGTTTTCTAATTTAATATTATGCCCGGCTTGATTTATGTGTTGAGCTACACTTGACGAATCTAATCTACCGAAGCGATAACACCTGATATGTTCCTTATATCGTGTGCCTATCGCTCTTTTCTTTTGACCAATATAGGATATATATATAATATTGCAGTCACTGGATGCAATTTTATAAATTCCCGACCTTTCTTCCATTTTCATATCTTAACCCTTCCGAACCTTACCAACACCTTTCGATGTGCTGTGAAACAAGTAGAATAGAAAAAAAGAATAGCAACACAAAACAATTTGTATATTGACATGCGCGCAACCTGTAATTACGTGTGACCCGATTTCATGTAAGCTACACTGAATAGATTTTATATTTAAGGACTTCATGCGAAGTACAAAATAACGGTAGCAATAAAATTTACTACACGAAAATACATAAATAAGACATTAATTGTCCGATATCTGGAAACTTTATTGTCCCATTTGTATTCCGTTCTTCAGTTCAAAACGCCGGAGACGTCTATATTCCTTTATCGTCCAGTCATTCGTTCCCTAACGCTCTAAAAAGGTCACATGTTCGCTTAATACCCCCCCGGGCTTTCCTCTTCTTATTATTACGTTTTATTGAACGATTCTTCGATAGTTACGTACACATTATTACTATTTATGAATTATTGCAAGAACTAAAATGAAAAAACGAAAAATCATATTCAAGAAAGAGCAAATTTTGTACTTGGAAAAGTAAAATAACCGCACCTACATATATGTAAAATTTCACCGCAGCCTCGCACGGAGAGTGAAATAAATAATGAAGCGCAGGAACGAGCTCTAAAAGTTTGAAGACCGCAAATGCTGGGGTAAATATGTAGATGACGAACAATAGAACAAAAGAAATAGGTGTTACAAGACCCTTTTGAGACAATACCGGTCATTGTCGCAAATAGTACCTTTACGGGAGGCGCGTGGGGTAGGAAACGTAATGTTTTTAAAATTTTACGAGGCCGACATGTGAGAATCGTACTTCATGTAATGCATGTAATTTTAAACGCATTAGCAATGCATCCGTTCGTGGAAGGTGTACGCAAACGTTGTATGGAGTGTAATGTAAGGTTAATGTTATTACGCTACGAGCGTAGATGATGAAATTATCTTTTCGAAAAGGATGCGCCTTTATTACAGAATTTCTTTTAACTTATTTGCACTCATATGGGCATAGTTGAAAACACTCAGCTGCAACAGTGTTAAAAATAGTTCCCATTGCGCTATATGAATTCTTTCTATGGTAGGGAGTATGACATCTTGTTTTCTAATTTTTTTATGGTTGAGGAATTATATTAACAAACAATATTTTATGCCATTAGCCTTTGCCATTGACTGCCTAACAAAGTGGAAATAAAAGCCATTCTGTTTGTAGTGAATTGCTTAAATAACACTAGCTGTAGCTTTGATTGATACATGGGCTGAGATTTCCAGTTAAAAAAAAGTGTCGCGAGATCTCAAAAAATCATTCGGACTATGTCTGAACAGAGAATAAATCAAAAGCTCACTGCAGAAAAACCATACCAACATCACATAAAAATTTTACTATGTATGTAGTAAATCCTCTGGTTAATGCGGCGGATAGCAAGTGGTAATTCACAGGCAAAGTAGGCATCACATCATCCCAACGGTCATTAAAGGAATTAATATTATATTTACGTTTTCTCGGCAGAAGATTCTAAAATAAAGGTTTTCTTTTTGGCGTTGTACTAAAAAATCTACAAATTGTACCGTTAAAATCTTTACTCTTGGCATTGAAAATCTTGTAACCAGAAATTTGTGTGAGATGGATTACATATGCATGGGTGGTACGTTTTCATATTGTACAAAATTTTTCTTTCAATTATTTACCATCCATGGGCTTAAAAACGGTTATTACATCCGTTTGGTGTTTTATATCTTGCGGGATAAACGGACTAAAACGTATGCCAAATTATTTGCAATGTTGACTTCACAAATTTTTGAATGGTATTCGACCTATCGAGGTGTTCATAGATTTTCCAACTGCTATTCACAAACAACAAAAGTAAATGGCTGCTATGATTTACATTAAGCATGGTACCGCAAAATTCAAAGTTTGGGACTAAGTAGTGAATTCAAAAACAAAAATTCTGAAATAGGAAGATGGTTGAAGCATACTTTCGGGTTAACATATTTAAGCACCGACAAAGTTGGTTATTGTTTTGTACAACGACAAACCTCACCACGCAAATATTGAGAAATACGCAGGTTGTTTGTTGGAGACATGCATCGTTGAAGATGCAAAATTTCCTCCAGAGATGAGGGCTAATGCAACTCCATCATTAATTCATACAATAAATGCTCGTGAATAATTTAATTCAAGATTCAATTGATTATTTATTTATGTAACTCGCTCATTCATTTTATTGACAAATTTAAGGAGAATCAAATTGGTACGTATGTTAAACTTCAAAATGCTCATATTTCACTGAAAATGAATGATAATAAGACTAAAATAAAACTGGGCACTAACAGACTTTGGGAAAATTAGAAGGTTGAAAAATAATGTGCAATGTGACAGCTCTTAATAGATATGTTGAGTAACCAATACTTATTGTGTTTTTATTATATTCATTCTAGTTATTTTCATTGTTCTGTTTCATTGGTGCCCACTTCGCCTACGAGATTTAAACTTCAGGCACTTTGGTGTCCACTTCGCTTAACCCTGTCGTAATGTTCATATTAGCCAATAATAAACTTTTTAAATTGTTTTAATAACATCAAAACTTCCGGGCGATAATATACAGTAGCCGCAGCTAAAAATGCACAATGTAAAAAGTTTTTGCAAAATAATGTTTATTAGTATCAAAAATGCTTATACTGCTTATAAACGTGTAAGTGAAAGACAATTCAATAAATGAAAAGTAAATAAGATATATCTAGCGCGTCTGCTTGGGTGTTAAAGGTAATCGCCGATAAAGGCTAATAGCTACAGAATCCTGTTCGCACTATTCGTCCGTAATGATGATCTGCAACCGATAGTGTTCCAGCATTGCTAAAAATGTTACCGATTGAAACCAGTGTTGCACAACTTCAAAAGAAAAATCTTCTCAGGTAGTAGTCCTTCTGGGTGCGCCTGAACTTGCTGTACGTGTTTTACCTTGATTTGCAATCCACTGATTTCAACACCGTAATATAGTCGAATGATTACAGTTAAGTCTACACGCAATTCCCCGTCTTCATGTAGCCTAATAATGCGGCCACGTTTGAAGGGCACTCCAACAATTTAGAGGTAATGTATTTTTAATTACAGCCAGTGTATAAACGCCAAGGCAAGGATTAGATGTAGGTAAAAGTTAAACCATTTTGGAAGTTTTCCGTAAGGAACGCGGAATGGTTGTAGAGCAGCATCAAAGAGCAAGGAAACGAGAAAACGTAAGCATGCAAATATTAAAGTTGGGTAGGGTCATCACCTCATCCGTTCCATCTTCGCAGATGGTAAAGTTTTCATTAGATTTTACGAGCGAGTATCAAAATCTTAACTGCCGTCCATTATGGAGCGCATTACTCTGCGTTTCGCGTTCAGCCAGGTATGTTTTTTTCCGTTCCCGCGCCAAAGCGTGTTGGATCCTTTCAGCGAGCGTGCAGAGATGCTTGCTATGCTATGTGTGGCGATGCTGTACGGGAAAGAAACTTTGGTGTGAAAAATTGTCGCTTTTACGAGCGTAATTATTTTGCTGCTTTGCAATTTGTACCGTAAAAAAGCGGTACGAATTTAATTTTGCTTTAAAAATTAAATGCGTCTATTTGGCAGCAATTCCTTGTTTCTGTGTGTACTTTTTTAGTTCGCGCCGCGATAACAGGCGTTATATATGAACCGGCAATAAAAACTTACGCGAATAATTTCCACTGACGCCCAAGCTTTCGCTAGAATTCTTCCGTCAGCTATTTACGAGTGAATTGTGTAATTATCTGATAGTAATGGAAGTAGTAACAGTCAGCGAAATAAGCAACGACTACATATTCAGTTCATCACTTACTTTAACATTTAAGGGAGGCACAAACCATATTCTTTGCTATCTTAAATGGTATTGTAAATTAAAAAAAAATAATAATTGCCTATTCAAGTTAGTAGCGCCAATGGTTTTTGATAGTGCCATAATTAAAGCAGGTAGCTGCAACCTTTTGAAAGTCCTATTTAGCCTAGTTTTTCTCATTTCAAAATGAATATCAACTAAATTATTCAAATTTGATTCGTGCTTTAACACAGCTACAGATTTTAGTATAATATCAATTATTGGGTGTGGAGTGCAGCGCCTACTGTGATCATGGCTTATCACTACCTTCTTGCCTGCTTTATACGGCTAAGCTTAATCTTGTTTCATTTCCTTTTTTCCTATTAACTATGCTTTTTCTTATTGCACGAAGAGATGACGTTACTATAATTGAAATAACTTCTTTTCGTAAAAGTAACCTTTGACAAAAGATCTGTTAAGTTTTCAAGCAAATACGCAAGTCGAGGTCACCGCATCAGGAATGATTCACGATATGGTAACAAGTAGCCGGATATTAAAAATGCGCGAGATTGCAATTAATATAGGTAAGAATTAATAAGATGACTGAGCTTTATTTAATCTTAGAACAAATAATCAAGTATTCAATAATAAGCAGTTGATCGTAATATATGTTCTATTAGGACGTATGTCTATGATTGGTGTGTAATTAGTTTATATCTGTTGCAACTACCAATAAATTAAGAAGAAATCAAATTTCCCGCTATTTTGGTGTTAATGGGGGCAGTTCTGGCGCAAAAAGTTAAGGTCGTAACTGTTACACTTTTTATGATGGCAAAAAATTGCTTAGGAGCCCTGGTTGTGACGTACACTGTTAGAAAGGATTCTTTAAACAAAAAAAAAATATTTTTTTAAGCATATTTCTTTGTTTCAAGGTAATACTTTTCACGCTGAAAAACGCGCATTTTTAGTGAAAGAAATTTTTCTTTTCGACCATTCTTTTAACTCAAAGTAGCATAAAATCTTCTCGGGTAGAATTCCTTCTGGGTGCGCCTGAACCTGCTTTGCGTGCTTTACCTCAATTCCACTCCAACAATTGCACGCAGTCGAACCCTATTCAAAATAAACTAGAATAAATTTATAATTTAAAAATTTCCTTTAAAGTTACTGAATCAACTATGCAGTTATACTTATGAATATCAATTTAGTTGTATAATGCAGACAGTATCGCTGGTAATATCACCACGTGGTACAGTGGCCGGTTTATGTTTTGTCTCCCCTTTGCAACGACTAAATATCGATACTATCAGCGTAGCAAGTACTTAGGATCAGCAAATAAAATCAAAGAAGCGCGTTCATTGGGAATACCCATCATAAACTAAAATGGGGGTAATAAAATCGACCTGCGATTCATAGCGCACGGCTACGAGTGGTAGAAAGTATAGATACGTCATCTCAGGGGGAGGCAAGACATAAAAATGTCACTGTACATGCCTACATATGTACAACATATAAACGGCCTATTCACAGGAACACCCTTTCCATCGACATTTTATATGCATCAACGTATAGATTTCTATATTCGTTAGATTTGTTTATAATAACTTATAACCTTCGGTGTAATATTAGTAAAGTGACGACGTTGCGTGCAGTTTGTCATTGGCGTTACGTTCGGTGGCAGGCTAAGTCTCGCCTCGTAGGAGATAGGCAGAGAGTGACGGCAGTACTGGCCAACGAAACCAATTTACAAGGAACAATTTAGAAAAATATATCAGTTAATTCCTACTTTAATCGTATCGAAAATCGCATATACCCGATCGATGCTTGCTGACTAACACTCGCTAGCAAACTGCATCGAACGTTTTCCCTCTAAATATTAGTAGATTAAAAAAGTTACGGATATCCTGCAACTCTAGCGCTAGAACATAATTACGTGTAATTCTTTCGCTACTTTATACATGCCCTTCTTATACGAAGAAAATGGCAAATAAAGTGTTGATGCTAGATTTCGAAAGTGTTAATAATAATGCAAGTAGGTACCTACAAAATTACGAAAATCAATAAAGTGCGGGCGAAAGTTATACAAAGCACCACACATATACCGAGCAAACAAAGATTTAAAAGCAGAAAACGTTACAGAGAGGCAGTATATATCCGGGTCAAACGAAAAAAGGAGAACAGTCACACGAGAAGGCTGTCCGATATTACTTTATATTGA
This sequence comes from Oryctes borbonicus, assembly GCA_902654985.2. Taxonomy (NCBI): domain Eukaryota; kingdom Metazoa; phylum Arthropoda; class Insecta; order Coleoptera; family Scarabaeidae; genus Oryctes; species Oryctes borbonicus. Next base: position 7,768,008 of record LR736861.1, on the reverse strand, counting down.
GTTCTCGCGCTTTAAAGTAAGCTATTTGTACGATTGTATAAAGTTCGTCATTTCTGAGGAAGCGCACGTATTCAATTGACAGTACTCGTTTTTTAGTTCGTTCGATTAGTCTTGGTAAACTTATTATTAGATGATGAACGATTACTCGCGACGATCTATTTAATATTATATAATAACTTCTACGAAGTCTCTATTTTCTATTTACTATGTCGACAAAATTACGCAAGAAATCAGACAAGGTTCTTGAAGCTAACGTAGGTACAATTTTGCATAAAGCTCGGTAATGGAAACTTTATTAAGATGCGTAACACTAGACTACTATGTAAGTAATTCAATTTACCTTCCTTGAACCTAATCGGCAAACTTTTATACCGAAACTTGAATAAACTATACGTTATATCTAAAGACTTACGTGGCAGCCACGTCAAAAGTTGAAGGATGCACGTTTCAAAACTTTTGTTTAATATATGAGCGGCACACGGCTAGATTGCATGCGACTGGGATGAAGTGAAAAATAAAACAGAAGTTATTATATAGGTGACTTCAATGTTATTTTGAAGTAAATAGTAATACATGTTGTTGTCTAATGAGCAAATATGAAAGTTTTTACTATATTAAAAAAGGTACAGGAAACCCATAATTTTAACCCGAATTTTAAAATCTTTCGTAGGAAAAATAAAGGAACAAAATTAGATTTGTTAGAATCCCTAGAAATCAACAAATTAAAATAGGACGAATGTTTGCTTAACGCTCAAACAGAGCTTAATATTTCGCCTTTGTATCACCCCTACATTTTATCTACAGTTCAAGATTGGTTATAATTAGGTAATTCAAATTAGTGAAATAGTATATAAGAGTAAGTAGTACCATTATATCTGAATAAGCTACTGTGTGGCGAAACAATTGTTATATATTTAGTAATTAAAGTATACTTCGTAAAATGTGTGTTTTATTTCATTAATTTCTTTTAGTTTATGTTGCGTAGGCAAGTTCTTGTACAATTGTTTGCGAATGAAGACGTTGACATGTCCGTCGCTTTCTTCTTCCACTTAAATTTAAAAATTTTACACTGGAACGACCAGATTTTTCAGGTACCTACTAATTTCCTCGAAACGAACAATAAACTACCTTACTGTCAGTTATCTTCATCTTAAATTTCAAAATTAATTTTCGAATCGTTAGTTTTATAGGTTCGAGCAAAGTAAAGGGGAACTACAGCTTCTCCATCATTTTTCAGAGTGAGTTCCATTTTTTTTTCTTAAAAGTTCCTTCCTACTTAATCCACGTCTTTCTATGTTATATACAGATTCTGAAATATAAAATATATAATTTTATTAAAGCCAGTTTTGTTGCTTCCAGAATACTGAAGAATTTACAATCTTAATACATATTTAATTGATGTATTTGCAGGTTTTAATAAAATGAAGTTTAGAAAATCTTAAGCGTAGTTAGTTTTTGTTTAGTTTGTTGAATAAAAGTACAAGTTCCAAACAAGAAAATCGAAACATCGTAATAACAGTCTCGACAGGTTAATCGGCTATCGCATTCTTTATTTTCTGGACTTATAGAAACACCATTCCATTTGAACTTAACGAGAAAATCGCATAAATAAGATAATCTGGCGCACAACACTATCTAGTTTCCATTTAAAGCAACAAAGGAAAAGCTATTATTTATTTTCTTAATCTACTTCTTCGCTTTCCTGGGAGCTAGATTGCTAGGTTAGGACCATTAAAAACACCCCCAGAACCCATTTGATATTTGCTTATAGCGGTATTTGAAATCAAAAGTCTATGTTGATAGACCACAAAATCAAAATGATTTAAGAAGTAGAATTATTTATGAAATGGTGTCATTCGTACATGCACACTGCGTTGATTTTTTTTACAAATTTTGAAATTGCAAAAGAAAAAGCATCATAAATTATATCATCGATATGTTGTATTAAAGGCGCTCTACAGATTACAAATATGCGGAAGGCAGACGTCTAGATTACTGATTTTTGTTAAATAATAACGACAAACATAACTATTAAATCATTTCATCGTCCTTTTTCTTGCCATTTTTATCTTCAGTAGAGTCTTCAGAAAAATATTGAAAAATGCGGTGGATGTGGAGGTTTCTGATTAAATGTATAAATCCAAAAACAAATATTCTGATTTTCTATCTTTTATTTTAAATTTTGTACAATATTTATTTATTCACAAAATATCTTTTTTCACACTTTCGGCTTCACTAACTGTTATGGTGGATTCTTCTTCTGGAATTCTAAAAACAATAGGATGTTGACGCAAATAGTCGTTATGGGTATAGTAGGAGTAAAAAGTTGATTTTTTTAATTTATAAAGATGAAATTTTGTACTTGGACTTCTGGTTAGAAACAAAAGGAAAACGCGAATTTCGGAATACGCTCATGGATAATTGTTCACCTCCAATATACCTTCTTAAGGATTGGTTTTCAAAGAAATGGTGAAATATGTTTTTTCTAAGTGGGAGCTTGTATGAGTATTTTTCTTTATTTCTAAGCAAAAGCCTACATAACAGTTCTTGCCATGCTTCTAATTTGAAAAATTTACGGAACTCTCAGAATACCTTTCGAACTTTTTAAAACATTCGGTGTATTTTTGTCATGCTCTGAAAGTAATTTACGTTTTTTAGAAGTATATCGCATGAATTTAAATTAAAGGTTCATCCCGAGCCCCTTTTAAAACTAAACTAAAGGCATATAGAAATGATTTCATATTTATTTTTTAACAAACTTGAAATATTACAGCTTTTAAAAACAACACTATCTAGATGGCAGAAGTAAAGTTCCTTGTCCATTATAATGTAATTTCAATAATTATCTGCCTCGGCAATCTACCCGACGATGAAATATTTTTCTTTTATACCACAATAATTAGCAAAAAAATTAATTATTCTTAAAAGCAGCGGGAACAATGACTGCCATTTGCATTTATCTTTGGGGTTAAGTTAATTTAATGCAACACGACAGACGAGAATAAATTGTTTACTGCACTGTTTCTTTTAAAGAATTTTGACGAGCTGTTGTTTTATATTCCAGCAATATATTAAAGGCAGAAACTGCTCATATTGCTTACTTTACTCAGTTCTTTACTTTCGTCAACTTCTGCCAAACGATGAGATCATTTAAAAATTACTGCCGCCAGCTTTCTGTACAGAACATTAGATTTAAAGGAACCAATCAATTCATTTCTTGAATAACAGTATTTATCTTTGCTTTTTGTTATTAATAACATGTACACTATTTTTATTTGAAAATTTTGTTATGTGAGGTAGTAAATTTTTGATGGTACAATTTAGACAATGGAATAATCTATAATCTGGAGTAATATAAGATCGGGATTTGTATTTAAAAAGAAATTGTAGATGACGCTATTGTACGAAAACCAATAGTAGGCGAAACCTAAAAACGATGCTGAAATCGGTGATTTCAGGTTGAGAAGCTTTCCATGTGGTTTTTTTCTTTCAGTACAATGTCATAAGAAAAATTCCTTAATCACCATATAACCTTCAATACACTCGCAAAAGCAACTGGTAGCTGATAATGGATTGTAGTATGGGGTGATACTAATTAGCAGAAGGTGTTACTGATTATAACGCCTAATTTCAAGTATAAAAATGATAATTTGATGAAGCATTCGAGAAGAATATTTTGGAAATTTTACTACTCAATAAACAGTTTCCAACGCCATCAGTACGTAAACAAAGACACCTTCCATTAAGCGAGTAAGGTTTTTAATTAAAATTAATTGTTTAGTTAGGACAACGCCATATTATACATACGTCTAACGGCACATGAAAACGGAAAATTTTCCATTCCGACAAAACGGTAGGACGTTTACAGACTCCGGGTGGTCCGTATTTTGGGTATTCAGCTAAAATGGGATGCGCCTATACATGAGAGTAAGCAACGTGAAGCCCGTTATCCCGTATAGAGTGGACGTTAATGGGAATGTAATGGTCGAGAAGTGTGTCACAATGTATAGGAGCATACTCGGAACTTTATGATGGCCGCTAGTGTTTTATAATTCAAGAGGAGGAAGTACTTCAGACAATGGCACGCCTGGATGCGACTCGAATGTATTTTAAAGGGAAACGTGGTGACGGACAAAGAGAGGAGAACAGAGCTGGTAGAGATCCGATGCTAAAAAAGCAATAAAATTTTTACTATCTTCGTATAGCTACTCCGGATCTTGATGTCCTACTATTAACAAGAGTTAATTAACGCCGTCTTTATATTCGGCTCTAATTAAATCATCGCGGTGCGCTTCTTTTGTGTTTATTTCTATTTCAGCGCGGATTAATTTGCAGTGTTTTCTTCAATTGTTTTGAACGTCGGAGTGCAACGAGATTCCTAGCAAGGATCATTATAAAGCGTATCAACTGAAAATATATTTGCTGGGATCTTATCTATGTCAATTTATTCTTTCAGTAGAGAAGTTTAGAAAGGTATATATTGCGCTTAATTGTAAAATGAAAATAACGAAAAAAAATATATAATTAGGGTGCTATATTGCCATATTCTCTCATATACATTTTCATGTTTTGACGACGGTAAATGTATAATATTTTGATGATAATATATCTAAAACCATTGCTCATCGCCATTTTTCTATATACAAATGTATGTTCGTTCAATATTCATATGCAACAATAGATATGAATACATAACTTATAAAAGAAGGGTAATATATGAAATATTATTTTTGGTAAAGTTATGTACACTTCCGTTCAGAGAAGTTCGGTCGGTTGGTAAAAAACATGAAGGTTACAGAAACAAACGAAACTAAAAACAAAATCCAATTTTATTGTATGTACAGGTAAAAAAAACAAAAATAAATAAATAGAAAGTTATTCTGGCCTAATATAACATCCTGAACATTATATTTTTTTTTCATCGAAAAAACCTCCTTTGCTGTTAATCACCGCTCGAACTATTCTAGGCACTCTTGCGATAAGTTTTGTTAAAACGAATTGTGGAATATTAATCCATTCGTCTTGCAGAATATTCCGTAAATGTTCTTGTGAAGTTGGGCATATTTTTCGGATCCTCCTGTCCAGTTGATCCCACAACAACTCTATAGGGTTCAAATCTGGGCTTTGTCTTTCTTGCTCCTTTAGATAGTTCTTACATACTAACGCAGTGTGTTTTGGGTCGTTGTCATACATGAATGTAAAGTTACCGCCTATTATATGCAATCCTGATGGCACCGCATGATTCTGGAGTATTGCAAAATAATTTTCCTTCCTCATTACACCCTGCACTCTGCATAAATCTCCCGTCCCAGCAAAGGAGAAACATCCCCACACTAACACAGAACTACGCCCTTGCTTCACTGTTGGCACAATGCAGTTCGGGATCACTTTTCGGTTTTAGATCTTCGGACATAAACTCGTCGATTTTGCCCAAAAACCTCAAACTTTGACTCGTCACTGCAAAGCACGTGTTTCCAATCATCTAGCGACCAACCTAGATGAGAACGGGCCCACTGTAGCCGTTTTGCTGTTGCCCCGACGTAATAAGGGTTTTCGAATGGCAATGCGTCCATGAATTCTCAAATCAATTCTCAACTCTTCAGCTTTGGTTGTTTTCCTAGATGCTCCAGGCCGAACAGGATTTTCTATAGTTCCAGTTGTCCGATATCGCTTTATGATGTCATTTACTGTTGAACTTCTCATATTTATTTTTTCAGCAATTTGCAGTCCCGAATATCCTTCTTCAAACAGCGTAATAATGCGTGAACGTTTTTCTACACTGGTAGGCTTGCCACGTGCCATTTTGAAGTAAATTTTCTTAAAACTTTCGCGCAAAAACGACAGATGCACACCAACATACGTTTAACAGTAAAATGAAGCAAATTTATATCTTTACGCCTGTGATAAATAAACAAGATTGATACTGCGGTATATTTCCTAAATGTATTGTTCGTTAATATTCCCCAAACGACCCGTTTCAAAAGATCGGTACTTCCGAGAAATTCTTGGAATGATAATAAAAGGGACTTTATTGTGGTTGTCGCAATATTTCTACTTTACATAATAATTTATGCCTTTAACCCCTTAGAAAAGAGTGTATGCTTAATATTTTTCTAAATTTATGTATTAATAATTGTATACAGTGTGATATAATAGATTTTTATTGTATGACCGAGCTTCACTGAACGGCAGTGTATGCGTGATGTTTCCAAGATAGGTCGATTTTAATCGAACTCTAAATTGACAAAGTACACCTTGCGTACGACAAAGACCCACGACGAAAGTGTGTCATGTCTGTTTCATGCGTTTGGGCTTGAAATGGAGACTTAACGACCCGATCAGCTGGCTCCCAACCCAAAGATCAGCTTCAACTACCTAAATTCTCAGAAGGAATATTCCGCAAAATTGAACTTTTACGTTTTACACTAACTCTTTTCCTCTAGCAATAATATTTCAATATCGTTTTTACATATTTTTCAAAATAACAAGTTTGTGGAAGCAATATACAAACGCTACGGACACCAGACCTAAACTCCAACAGAAAATACATTATTCAAACGCACTTACCAGGCTACTCAATGTGTAATTTAATATTTAAAGTTAGCAGTAGTCTTCTCAGACACTTAGGTGGCCATTTAATATCAATTTCATTAGAAATATCCAGCGTATAGCTGTGAGGAGCAACCCCAGCATGCTATAAATTTATCATTTGAAGAGAGGTAAAATGAGCTAAACAATGTTTATGCAAAACCGGCAAACTTTCGAATATCGTGTTTACAGTTAGGTTTACGCACAGCAAAATAGAACATCAAGTAGTTACTCGTCGAGTTTAATATTCGTTCAACAAGTTGCCAACGGCCGAATTATAAGATATTTTGGGCGAATTGAATTATACAATTAAAGGCCTTAAATGAATTTTAACTGAGGAATCTAATTTCTGAAATCCTCAGCCTCGCTGGTCACTTAAAACGTCCTGCATAGTAGGCACGCTGTCGTGATAATTAGACCTTTTACCCGCTTATCCATTTTGGTTGACAAACTTGTTCTGGCTGGTGTATAGTAACCCGGGTTAGAGTTTCGGACTCCGAAGCCATCCTTACTTCGCTCCGGTGAGAGGACCGCACCGCTAATGCGCCATGAAATTTATTTATCCCTCCGAGAACATGGAGTCGACCACTGCAACGGAAATAACAGGCTGCGTCTTTTGAAAGATAATTTCTCAGTTTTCCCCGTTTAATTATATATTTTTTCCCTTTCAACCCTGCGTATTCGTTAGATACAAAGCGAATAAGCAAATAAGCGCAGCATTTGAATTTGACATTTAATTTTTATCGTCCTTCCGATTCCTATACAACAATAAACGACTTTTGTAGGGTTTGGTTAATTAGCTTCGTTTAGAAAACGGCTTTTAAGCATTGTGACCTGCTATACGCTGGATTATTTTAAACATATTTCTTTCTTTATCTGGTTGTTCTGCCATTAGCTGTTTTCTGGCCAAAACCGAAAGAAAATTGGATTCATGCAGTGGTTCCATAATAAGTATGTTGGGGCAGATAAAATTTTCTCCCAGTAATACTGTAAATACACCTCGCAGCTTAGTTAAATCGTCACCTATTTTATGTCAAAATAACACCGTTGTGATGAAAAGTAATTAACTAGCCAGTAGTTGCTTTGTTTAATGCCCCCAAAGGCGCAAATGTACAATACGTTAAAGTCATAGTTACTGAAGCATTGGCTGAAAAGAAGCAATATATTCGTGTTTAACGATAAAATAAATGTAACAAAATTCTTGAGCAGAAATTGTTTAATCTACCCTGACATGTTCCCTACAATGTGAGAACTTTTTTTCTTTTTCTTTAGTTTTTAAGGTAACCATTTGTAGTTTGCATCATTATGAACCAAAAAAAAAATGTTCCAAAATATTTGTCCATTGTATACGTATTAATACGTAAATGTTATTTAAAAATTTCAAATGTCCAAAAATGTCTTTATTCGGTCAAATATGCACAAATACCACAAGGAAAGAGTTGCTTGCATCTACTTAGAGATTTTAAATCCAACGTGTCAGAGATTTTAAGAAAGGTCTTGTTGCAACAAGATTTCTTGAGGCAAAATTCCCTTTGACAATAAAAAAAAAACAGAAGTAACTTCTCAAGTTAGTATCATTTCACTATTAACATTTTTAGTTATGAAAATACGAAAATAGTCCAAGAGGGTTCTCAAGTTTTCTATGTAAAATAATTTAATTTGGGAAAATAAACCTTCTTAATAACAAATAAATTAGATTTTCTCTTTCTTAAGTCGAACCTTGGATTTCCAACATTTTCAATTTTAAAATGATATTTACGTATTGAAGTGACAAATATTTTAGAACAATTTTCGGTTCCTAATGATGCAAAGATAAATTATAAGCACAGTTACTTTAAAACTGAAGAAATAAGAAAAATCCCACGTGGTGCAGACTTTTCCGCGGACACTGTGTATAATATTGGCGTACACGATACATATTTTTAATTACAATAAAATTCTTACGATGCTTTAACTTTTTAATATCCTAAAACCAGAGGTCATCTCATTCTTATCTTCTCTTTACAAATAGAGTTCTATATGCATGAAAATTTCAATAATGCCTTTAATATTCACCACTCGTAGGTACTCCTTTTGAAATTTAATAATACTGTACTGGACATATTCTCCGTATCTCATCGCTTGCCCATACAGGAAATACATATTTAGGTAGGTAGAAGCCTCTGATGAGATTTCCTGTAGAATGTATGAAGTTTTGCTCCCAAAACTGCTAGTATAAAGACCTTATACACCAGGTTAGTCACAGATTAATATGAATATCATACTACGCCGTTAAAAGCAGCACATCTACATTACATCAAACTTTTATCTTACTCCACTCCACTCTACAATACTGGCAAAATATGGATGTGTTGCAAACTACGCTACGTGCTTACTTGTTGTTTCCGTTACTGACAGTAACCAAAATAAAAGCGTTCAGCGAACGGTGTACTATTTCACTTACGAGTTTCCGTAGTTTGGAGAGCTACATTGTCTGGGTAACGCCCAGAACATTGATTACAATAAATAACGCGTCGGAAACGAAATAAATGTACAGGAACGGTGGAGTACGCTAAACGACTTTGTAATACGCGCGGCACTTCAGTGTTAATAGGTCTGTGACAGAATATCGCCTTCGAAATAGGAAGTTGTTTATTTATCGAGGTTAACTATGTATCTCCCAACCTTCTGGAATTACCAAAATTCCTATTGCGTAAAGAGTCGAACGCTAAATCTTTCTGGTGGCATAATAGAGCTCATAAAAATAATTCTCTAATTACAGGATGATCAATGACTAGCAAACCAACCACCTTCTTTGTTTTTTCAATAGAACATCCTGTATACTATTGGGCTTCCAGCTTTTCCTTCTAGTAACTAATCAACCAATCTTATATGTCTGTTTGTAACTGATTTCAAGATATTTCCAATTTTGTCTTTAAAAAATCGCCAATGCGACTGACCCTGACAGAGACAAACTCAGTCAGTCAAAGTCAGAGACAAAGGTCAGGTCAGGGTCACACATTCTAATTTTAACCAGATTCAATTGCTGCATCCTTGGTTCTACCGAGGCATGATATTATAACTCCTTTCAAATGTGTGGATGTTCGATATTGAACACCAATCCTTACCAAATTTATGTCTAACATTTTGGCCTTCTGGCTGTGGTGCAGTTGGAGCAGCCTGTTTCGTAAACGATAGAATGCAATATCAACTCCATAAACCTCATCCAACCATGGAAAGAGGATGACCAATATTTATAAATATCTCCTTTGGCGAGTTTTGCTCTAACAGCCTGGAGGTTATTTATTTCCTTTGGTTTAGCTAGGCACACTACACATGTTGATGTTGCCGCAGTATCTGTTAATGTGCTACATACCTTCCCCATCGATCATTGTAAGATGTAATTGGTATTTTGCATTAAATCGAATGCCATGAATATCTATTTGCAAATCCGCTACAACGTTTTTTTCTACGGTTCTCTTGACAAATTCAACAGATTGGTCTGCAGAACGGAGTTGATGATGGCGTCGGATTCTCCTACAACAATGTTTCAGAAGTTTCTCCAAATAGACGTAGGGGTACCAAAGATGCTATAAACAAATTCGCGTTTATTTTTAGCTGTTAGAATTTACTTCACATATAATGTAGCGCGTACGAAAAACGCGATTTTCTCTGTACGACGCAGATATAGGCGCGAGATTCTTTACACGTAATTTATGCATTGAATCTACAATGATATAGGCCGAAATTCAACCGAAAGGTAAACAGAGGTAATGTGGAAAAGTCTATCTGAATTTCAATATTCTCATAATTACAGTTCTTTATATCTGAAACATTTTCGAAAGGAATATACATTAAAATAATTTATGCTTCATAATTCTATTTGAGAAATGGATGAGGATACATGGGAAAAAAATTATATTCAATTAACTTCCATAGTTTTTGTGTTAGCCCTGTCCAAACATTACACATTAGTAACGATCTATTTACCAACACTCTCATAACTGCATTTCTTTAATAAGCCTGGAAACTTAAAATACGTTAGTTTGAGTATCTGAAATGAGCAATATTGAGTATGCGGATTAAAATATTAGGAAGAGGTGGCCAAGTGTAAATAAGAGGGGTTAATCCCAAGTCTATGCGGTAGCACCGATGTGAAAGCTGCACAAGAGCAATCCGTTCGACGATGTATTTGTGTACTTAGGTGATCTAGATTAATGGTAAAGTTCTTCGATGAATCGAAACACTTCTCTGATGAGGACATTGAAATGTGTGCTGATAATATACACTACCCGACAAAAACATGGACGCGGTATCGTTTCTATTTACGAAACAAGTTTATAGACATTCTATAAAATGTAAATAAGGGTTATTAATACTTGTTATGTAAATAGTCCATTTATAGATATTTCTGGGTATTTATTGTTTTATGAGGGGTAACTGAGATTTTCCCAGATCAAAATAGGAATTTTAAATGCGACAAAAATTTAGACCCGGTGCATTTATTACATTAATACAAGCAAAAATGTTTTAATTTGATACTTCTCTTTATATGCAGCGGTTGCGTTGGTAAAGTGTACACACTTCACCACGAGAAATTACATTTTATAAAGTGTTTGCAATATGGCTAGAAAAAAGCAATTATCCTTGATAGAAAGGGGTAAAGTTCTATCCTGGCACCAGGATGGTGTTAGTAAGAAGGAAATTGCTCGTCGGCTACGAAGAAGCGATTATTTCGTTAGAAATTTCCTAAAAGATCCGAAAAATTACGGCAAACCAAAAGGCCAGGGGCGACTGAAAGCTGTAAGTGAGCGGGATAAACGCATGATATTGCGATGTGCATCCAATTCTTCTGCGTCGGCGAGAGTTATTGCAGAACAAGCGGGGGTACAAACGCACGTGCGTAATGTTCAAAGGATTTTAAAGGCATCGCCGATAATATCACTGAAGAACATGTTGAGAAAACCGCCACTTTCGGCGAAACACAAAGAAGCGAGGTTGAGATTTGCTGAAGAACAGGTATCCTGGAAGAAACAATGGGAAAAAGTTATATTTTCCGATGAGAAACGTTTTAATTTGGACGGACCGGATGGGTACTCGCATTATTATCATGATCTGAGAAAGAAACCAAAAGTGAAAATGATCAGACAATTAGAGGGTGGATCTGTGATGATGATGATATGCGCAATGATTGGATTCCGCGATAAAAGTGAGATAGTGTTTTGCACAAACAAAATGACATCTGTGACGTATAAAGACTTGCGTGACAATCTTCTACGTTTTGGAAACCAAGGGGCCGGGCGCAATTTTGTTTTTCAGCAAGATAACGCGCCAATTCATAAAGCAAAAACCATTACTGAATGGTTTAAAGGGAAAAAGATTAAAACTTTACAGTGGCCGGCACGGTCACCAGGCTTAAACATTATTGAAAACATGTGGGGTGAATTGGCACGTCGCGTTTATGGCATAGGCCATCAATATTTCACGGTACAGGAACTGAAAACTTCAATAGTGACTGAATGGCAGAATATCCCTCAAAATTATGTGTTAAGTTTATATAAATCTATTAATAACAGACTATTGGAAGTGATTAAGAACAATGGAGGATCTACGCATTACTGATCACACATTTGTTGATTTTTTTTACATTTGCAACAGAGCGTCTAAATTTTTGCCGCAGAAATTGTTTAAACATTGGAGTAATAATTTATTATTTAGTTCATATATTACTGGAGGAGGTATTTTTAAGTTTATTTTATTTGTATGAATAAAAACTTAATTAGATATCTTGCTAGTTTCGCAAAGAAATGTTGTAACCCTTAAAACCCGTAAAACATCTTACCGCGTCTAAGTTTTTGTCGGGGAGTGTTAACTTGAACCTTATAACACAATACAATGCTTGTTTATCACAAGTGCATAATATTCGTTTGCCTATATTCAAAGTCATCATTTCATTGACTGAACTAATGGGTTTTACATAGTATGAAACATCCAATACGGATTGAATCCGACTGCGTGAGCGACAAAATGAACATCTCTACGAATAGAAAATACTCCGACAATAGCGAACAACTGGTCACACTCTATCTTGGTTTAGCACGAGCAGCATAGTGCTCGGTGTTTTTCGCTTTTTCTTTTTTTTTTAAATTTCTATGCGCCCCAAAAACGAGCGATTAAACCGCTAAAAAAGCTCAGTTACCGGTGTCCCTTTGTTAGTTACATGTTGCTATTTATACTAACTGAAAGCTATAGAACACTACATATTTCGTAATTCTTTTAGATGCTATTTCTAAGAGAACGAATCTTTAAGGATGTAGGTTTTTCGAACACAACATTAGGAGATTGGAAGTCAAAGTAACTTCTGGAGAGGAAATCCTTGGAAGGAATATAACATCGACCGCAATTGTAGAGGATTACGCTAAAGTTATACTCGGAAAAGTTTAATCCAAGTGAAAGCATGAGGAATAATTGTTACGATCAATGAAACAGAAGGATACACTGCATTCAGCCGAATACCGAGATAATTAAATTAGAAAACACAAGCAAACCGTCGGTACATAGGAAGGAATTCGTAGTTATAAGCGTTTAATTAGTACAATTGGATGATGCACGGGTTGTGTTTATTGAATTTCGATTTGATTTAAAAGTGGGATTGCTACTGGAGTTGGCATTCGCTTGGGGCTCGGGATACAATTGAGTATTAACTAATGCAACACGCAATTTCTCTCAAGAGCAATTCCGATATTTTTTGTTAGTTTGTAAATTGCTAAAATAAATTAAACGGGAAAAAAAACCTTTTTGCCATGAAATGCTTTAGCCATACGCAGGTTAATTTTTTGTATGCTCAACATTGGGTCTCAAAGGGCTTCTTTTATCAACCCCATATTTGGTTTTAAATTTAATCGAGCAGATTTAGTGGAAATATCACATTTTCTTCCTAATTCATCTGTTACGAATGCATTTGGTGATTATTTCAAGAGTGTGTATTTACACAAATGTTACTTTTCCTGGTTTTCGAAATTTACAAAACTTTACCAGTATTGGTTGATCAATTATTAACGTACCGGCTATTTCCACAGAACTGCTACTAAAGCACCTGATACTTTCAAAAGACAGCTTCCTAGCTGGTATTGACGAAATTCCGAGCTTTATTATTCATAACTATGCTCAATTTTTTTGGAGCCTTTATGGAAAACCGCTAGAGTATGCCCTGCCCTAAAATCTGGAAGCTCTAGTGGCATAGATAGCTAAAACCCTATATTGCAAACATCTTCTAATACATACTACGCGACTATATTTATAATGTAGCTAACCTCCATTTCACTTTGCCCAATCAATATGGATTTATGGCCAAACGTTCTACAGTTACGAACTTATTTTACTCAGTTTGTATCCCGGAAGTTCTTGACGGACGGAGTCAAGTTGATACAGTTTACACTGATTTTCCAAAGCCATTTGATCAAGTTGACCACTACGTACTACTTTGGAAATTTTTCATCTTCTCTACTAGCGCTGTTTAGATCTTCTTAGTTGGTAGAATACTGCCATGTGAAATCTGATGCATTCTGTCTGTCTTCTGGATTGTGACAAGGATCCAATCTTGCCCCAATTTAATTCTTACTATTTATAAATGACCCCACTAACGTTATTATCAGCGAGTGCCTAATATTTGTTGATGACTGAAAATATTTAAAGAAGTAAGATCCATTGAAGGCTGCATTAAACTGCAACTGTGTTATGTACAAGAAGCAACAACTGTATACTGAAAATTATGTTATGAAGTACGATGAGTATGACGAAAACCTAATCAGTGAAACAAAACATAAATTTTCGTATATAAAACGAAGTTTAAAGAAAATGGACACATAAGATGGCATGTCTATTTCTTAAGAAAGATGATGACTGGCTGGGTAGGTCATTTGAGTTGCCAGAAATAATCCATCAGCGGTTGAGACGACTAATTAAAGATTTTAAAGATCTAGATGCGGAAAATAAGACAAGAAGAACTGAAGGAGAAACGAGGAGAAGAGATGCATCAAATGTAATGAAGAATTCGTCAAGTTCTCCGATTCTTGCGATAAGTTACAAGAAAGCGTACATAAAGCTAGAGTAATACAAGTGGATAGAAATCAAGTATCACCTTTACGTGCTTCATCAATGATAAGGCAAACTGGCTTATACGGGGAGCAGTACGAATACTTTTATTCCTGCTACAGGATACTGCAACGCGATGAATTGTAAACCTAACCAAATAAGACCTTATACAAATGCAAAAATCTTGGCTGAAGCGAAACTTCAAGATTTGGTAGACACGTTGTACTTATAAAAAGTTGTGTCAACGTTAAATGACAAAGAAAGAGTTGTCTGTAAGACTATTTTTATTCGTAATTTATTTGCTAAACTGTCGAAAGAGTTGCAAGCCCCGAATCCAAAGAAAATCTTTCCTAAATAATAACACTACATGTAGTTACTAACTACATTAAATGTTAACATTTGAAGTTGCTATTACTACTGCTAATTAAATATCTGATTGATATATGGAGAATTTAAATTACGCCAATTATTTTTTGTAACTTTCCAACATGTAAAAAAGTCTCATCGGGAACGAAGAAGACCGAGACAATAATTCAAAAATAGATTATACTAGTTTTTCAGACATGTGTGAATGAAGCTGTGCATTTAATTGGTTAGCGAATTCAAACACGTGTGCGGTTAACGCGTTTCAATGCTGACTACAAAACGCCAAATGTACCATTGACGTCATTTCGTTTTAATCTAGCTAAAAATTGACAGCACATGCACTAGAAATAATCCACGAACGGCCATCGATTACTCGATGCATGAAAAGCTCATTGTACTCTTGAACAGCGCTGCAAAGCAAAAAAATATCGATTGCATAAAAGTAAGTTTTGGCGTGTTTTCAGAATTGCTTGAAGCTATTTTTTTGTATAAGTAGCGTGATGCAAAGAGTTTGTGCTGTTTCAAGAAGGAAGCAGCTATGGTAAAGGGGTCATTAGATTAGCCGCGTAAACATGCTAAGGTATTACGAAACGATTATATATATTTCTTTTTATATTTTGTGCAATTTGCAGCTAACGACTTAATTAATTTTTTTAAGGGCGTATTTTCTATTGTTCTGAAATAATCTGGGAAAGTGCATTAAAATTTAGAAATATTGAAATCAAGAGGAACGGCGCATCTAATGAATATTCGTTTGCCGAAGGATTTCGTGATCTTGCAGAATCTTTATGGTCGTTGATTTTTCGCCAAATCCTCCCACTATCAGTGGATGCGAAAATACTGCAAGTTTTGCATAAGAACGGGCCGGAAAACATACAGTTCTTCGGGGCGTTCTTATATAAAACGTACAGTATTTTTCCACATAGTTCTTTAAAATCAATAGAGTCTTTGACAGTCGTTGATTAAAATCCTCGTGAACAATTCTGAGCTTTTTCGGATATTTTTTGTTGAAACATTAAATGCATGGGATCTAACTTAATGTTATTTTCCAAATAGAGCGAAACGAGCAAATCTAATGCCAAAAGAGTTTACAATTTTATTAAATGTAATAATTATATTCTTTATTTACAAAATGTCCAAATTTTACAGTTTCCTAATTTAATTTCTTTGAAAATGTCCTGCCTTGACGTAGCACGCCACTCAAGTCCAAATTGTATTTTTTGTTCATAGATTCACATGTTTGTTGTTAATATAGCAGGACAGTAACCGGTCCAAGAGTCCAAGAACAAAATGCTACGAGCTCCTACATTTGACAAATAAACATCGGTTAACCAGTGCTGAAATGGTTCTTTTGTTAATTTTCCAAATGTGGATGCTGTTAAATGAAAACTTCAAGGTCGAAACAAAGACCGTGGTACGTGTGGACTGAAATTTCCACTTTGCTCTTTGAGAACAATGAATAAAGGCGATAGCAGTTTTCCGGAAGCTGATATTGTTGAGAGTATGGTATAGCTATGTGTAGTTGTAGTAAGAACAAATCGTTGCTCTGTCACAATATTATTTCACCATTTACCTGTACAATTGCATAGATGAAATCTTGTGAAATTTTTAGTGGACGGTATTCAACGCAAGTCGTCTTTTCTTCCACTTTTCCAATACGTAACAGCGTTAGTTTTATATTCTAATGTTAAAACATCTCATTCCTCTGGTGCACACTCTTCTTCTTCAACTTCTATTGCTTCTAGCGCTTCTTCCTTTGTGGGAGCATATTCCTCATCTACAAATTCTGGGGAATGTGATCTGTGCGTTTGCAAAATTCTGGAGTTGTATCAGTTTCTAGTAAAAACGATGTTTCTCTTTGAGCATGGAGAGGGATATTTTTGTTACCAACAGTTGCTTATCTCATTCAGCCTATTTATCTACAAAAATATGTTTACTATTTACTGGTCTAATGTAGTTTCCTTCGATAAGCTGCATTTTTTAGATAAGAAACAATCTAATCTGACGTAAAAAGTACAGCAAACGTTTTTTTTTTTCCTGTCTGCTGATAAACCTGATCCAACCAAACAATTTTCGTTTTGATCTGTATCTTTTTCCGGTAGCGAGTTATGCGCATAGGAATGGAAAATTTCCAATCTTCAAATATTAATTTCATCCAGTCAGAGTGTTTTTCTGCAGAAAATAAAAATTGCCTAGTACATACCTAAATGCGATCTACATGTTCATAAAGTCCCAGAATTTTTTGAATTTCCGGTTTCGGGATTTCCTTTCTAAGTAACAATCTTTCTGATATCCAGTTTTTCGCTTCCATGGAGATGCACGCCGAAATTTCAAAGCACGATAAGCTGTAATGGGTACAATGCTTACCGTAGCATTTTAAATATTGCACGTGAATATGGTAATACGTTCACTGATACACAATGCATTTAATTAATTTTGAATTTAAAAAATATTAAAGTAATTAAAGTCTCTGATGTTTGCGCATTAAATGTTATATACTGTACGTAAAAAAAACAAAAACGAAGGAAAAAAGACACGATATCACATGGTCATTAGGTTAGAAAATTGGTTATTATATTGTAGTCGATCGGAAAACAAAAATATATTTCAAGTTGTTTCCTCGGACCTTGCAGGTATGCAATAATACAATTCCTGAACGCTAATTGGATACCACTTGGTATGTACACTATGGGCAACAGCATATTAATTAGTAGAGTTTACGAGAATACCTTTACGTAATAGCAATATCTATTATTGATAACGCAAATTCCATTACCTCCAATTTACTACTGAAATTAGAATCATGGTTCTAAATTTTGTACAAACCTCATTTTATAGGAAAATTAAACTATGCAGACTTGCATTTGGTCGCAAGCATTAACTTTCGAAGAATAAGAAATTAGATAGTTGTCAGCAGAATTGGTAGAAAAAGTATTCACTAGAAACTTTAAGGTACCTTTTTCTATCTTTCTAGAGTTCCCTATTATTATATTTATTTTGTATAAAAGTTAGCACAAAATTATATTAAAGGTAAATATAATTTCCTTTAAAAAAAAATGCAAGTTTGTTTTCTCCGCGTAGTGACAGGCTAAAACAAACAATATTATTTAATTCCGTATAACTTCGCCACTAACAAACTACTAAATAAATATAATGGATGTTGCGTCTACATGTAGGGTGTCCTTAAATTGAATTAAAGCGAGTTGTTGGTCTAGCCTGCGAGAATACAGGAAGTGGTTTTGGGTGACTGAAAACTGTCCCCATCTAATTATCGTGTTTCAAAGGATTTCGTACGAGTAATTAAATAAACATGGTGCGGTTCTTGGATATACAAAATTGTTTCGCGGTTGGCAACTTTGCGCTGCCGTAGTGAAGTGTCAATATCACATACACGGTACCCAATTATCTCATTCCCCGCATTACAAAATTGTATTCCGTAGCCCTTACGAATTCGGGTAGTTTTCAAAAATTACAACGGCGAACTTCCGCTAAAAGCTTTATTTCTAATTCGACTAAAAAATATCGCGCCATCCGCTGCAGGGAAGGATATATAGACGGGCTCTGATTACATTCGATTTCAACTTCCGAAAGGAAGCTGTGAAGCAATAGCCGTCGGGTATGATTGAAAAGAGTTGTTAAACTTTGCTGCAGTGTATTGAACTTCTTTCTCATCATCGGCTACCGCTGTACTTCGGAAAGATTTAGTAATTTCCGACGATTGTCTCATTATTGCGAAACGTAGCGAGGCAGTTTCCATTGTCCGAACCCTTATAATACAGTTTCGATGCTGCAATAGCAAAATTTGTTACTTGGAAGTTGGTTATTAATTTACTTTCGAAATGTATTCGTATTATGCAAAAGTTTATTAAAATGAAAATGAAACTTCTAGCCGGTTTGGAAGGTATTTTCTCGATGTGTTGCATAAACTAGTTAGCTTGGCATATTTGTTTCAAATAATTTCAGATTTTCATTTGAAATAAGTGTTATTATCCATTTAGGTTTAAGTTCAATTATATCCAAATATTTTGCATAACATTGTAATTCCACATATTTCGTTTCGGCTTATTTTTCTTCTTTAGCAGAAATGATTTCAAATAAATGTGTTGGTTTGAATAATGTCCTTGTTAAATTGTTAAAGTATTGCCAGCATCATTTTTCATATTATCTGGTATTTATAATAAATACACCTATGAACACCTACACCTGCTGAAAGTGTCGAGAATAAAACCAGTATACAGTGGTGGACACATAATTAGGGACAGTATAAAAGAATAAAAAACTGTTATATCAGTTTACTGTATTCACTATTTGCATTTATTTCACGAACCTACTGTGTATTGGTAAATTATAAAAGTACGCAAAAATTTGACGCGTATTTTAGTGACTAGGCATTTTCGCTTCTATTGCTACGTTTGCGTTAGTGAAATCAGTTGCAATTTGAACGTACTTGTGGTTGGTCATGCAATTAGAAACAAAGAGCTATTTTATTAAATTGTGAGTAATCAAATATGAAAATACGAGGTAAATGGTGTACATTGTTTCTAGTTCACTTAAAAATAAATCCAAATTTTTAGATATGGCCCGCAAAAGGAGTTGCACTCCGGAATTGCGCAAAATTATAATATTCAAGAACGTCAGAGAAAAAAAGTCAATTCGAGCCATTGCAAAGGAGCTTCTGTGCTCAAAAACGATGGTCCACAATGCTATAGTTCATTACGGCAGCAATGGAAGCACCGGGAACAAAGATAGAAAGTGTAGGCCAAAGAAAACTACACCGGCAGAGGATCGCGTAATTTGCAGAATGAGCCAGGCAAATCCTTTTTTTAATTCAAAACAAATTCATAGCGAAATATCGGCACAGTTGACCAACAGAAACCATAAGACGTGAACCATAAGACGTCGACTACTTGAAGGTGGTCTCCGCAGATGCATTGCAAGAAGGAAGCCACATGTTTCGACAAAGAATTTAAAACGTCGAATTCAGTTTGCAAAGGAGCACGCCGAAAAGTCCTTGGAGTTTTGGAAACAAATAATTTGGAGCGATGAATCTAAATTTAACTTGTTTGGATCAGAGGGCAAAAAATATGTACGACGTCCCGTAAACAAAGAACTCGACCCTCGCTATACTTTAAAGACCGTAAAACATGGGGGAGAGAATATTATGGCTTGGGCTGCATTTCCATGGTTTGGTGTCGGCGTTAAAGCATGGTTTTCGACTGAAAACATTGACGTTTTGAATTGCCCTGCCCAGAGTCCCGATTTAAACTCTATCGAGAACCTCTGAGCAGATGTTGAGAGGGCTCTGGAGAAAAAAAAAAAACAATAAAAATGCAGATGAACTATTCCGAAATGTACAGGAAATATGGCATAATATTTCGGTGCAACGGTGTCAGACTTTGGTTGCTAGTATGCCAAGGAGGTGCAATGCTGTACTGAAATCGAAGGGCTACCCGATTAAATATTAGATTTGGATTAAAAGTTAGGTGCGAATTTTACGTGTAAGATGTTTATTTTTAAAACATTTCTAACAAATTTAATATTTATTTAATATTTAATTATTTTGTTTACTAAGTTGCTATAAAATGTATTCTTTCGTTTCTGTTCCAATAACTATACAAATTACAAGACCATAAACATGATTACTTTAATTAAAATAAGTAATGTAACATTTTATTTCGAAAATATAAATGTTTCAAAACGAAAACTGATGTCCTTAATTATGTGTACACCACTGTATATATTCGGGAGAGTCCTTTCGGTAATTTACATTTGATTTAAAGAGATAAATGAATTTTTAAGCGAGTTTTAGCCAACCTTATATAGCGGAGTTCCAAACCACAAACATTATGTTTATGCAAATTCTTTCTGGAAATCAGCTACTATCGAACAATAAACTTGACTCACACTTTGAATTAGACAATTAGAATGCTGGATATTAACTCCTTCTTATTGGAAATTTACTCTAACACAAGTTATCTCGATAACAGATAAAATTAGCGTCGCCTCACGCCATTGTTTAATCGCGTCGGCCATTGCTTTGTTTTCACAGAAAATTTTGAAGATTGGCCTTTCGAAAAATATACTGATGTAATAAAATTAATTGAAGTAAATTAATTCACTAAAATATTCATTGGTTGGTCGATTAATCCAATCGTCTTACATATAGTTTTGATGCTGCCAGAAACCCCTTATTTTTCATATTTTACATCATCATACGTCGTTTAATAATTATCGTCATATTACTCTATCGTATTATCAAATTCACGCTAAATTTTACTCACAGATTTATTTGAAATACTGGCATGAATTGCTGGGTGTATGTAGACCATGCGTCTACCTCCTTTTCTTTTACTCTTGTGTTAATTCTCATATATTACCCTCACATCATATGTATCGCACAATTATCGCTAAATGCTTTCGATTATAATTTTTCTTACCTCTCTCTCTTTAGTTTTTAGTTTAGTTTAGATTCCCTAGTTTGAATGAACGAGCTGTCCGTATGTAAAATTACATTTTCTTTTGTAGTACATTAGAAGCATATTTTCTTAGATGTTAATGCAGGAACATCAGAAATCGAAGGTTCCAAAGTTGGAGTAAATTTCCAACCTCTTAGCGTGATATTTTATCTGCTTAATATAATATACATCGAATATAATGCAAAAGCAGCCCGTTTTTGATGGAGCTAGAAAAAATCCTCTTCTATAACATCAACCTGTCGCGGCGTGAATGTGGGAAATTTTATCAACATCCGTAAATATATCGATTTCGTACGCCGCGCCGTAGAGAGTGCTGAATTCGTTCGAGCGTGGCTGCGCGCCATTCGACCAAAAAGAACTTCCGCAATAGGCCGTTCATAATATAGTGAAGAGGGCCGCTTGTTCGGGTCGACCGTCTGACCCGCGGGTCGTCGCGCGGTCTGGATGCGGTTGTAGCGTCAGCGGTTGGGTGCTGCTGGCTGGCACCGCGACACCCGCTGAACAAATCATTTCGAGCTGACAAATACATCTGCAGAGAGAGAGCGGGGTAACGAAGCCGGGCCGATGCCGACGACGTAACATAGCAATTGTCCGATTGTTTCCGGACTTTGCCTTGTTTGCAGTGTATAGCCATCGTTGTGCAATCGTTTTCAGCTTAGAGGGTCAATCATGCCAACTAAAAGGTGGCAGTTGCTGTACACGTTGTAGGATCATAAACAAAAAGAAAATTTCAGAATATTTTAATAGAAATTAGAAATATACAGTTTTTTTTTTAACTAGAACTAGCAGATTTAAAAACCAAGAAAATTTGTGAAGTGAATTAGAAGATTTTGTTTCTGCTGCGTAACATAAATGATTTGAGATAAGAATTGTTAAAAGGCCAGATCAAGTTGTTTTTGGTACTTGGAACAGTTTACTTGATGCATATGCAATTTATTGATTTGGATACGATTTTCAAATTGACTAATTTTTCCGAAAGACATTTACGAGCATGAATTTTATTAGAAGTAAACGTAAGAAGGAAAAGATAAAAAAAAGTTCAACGATTCCCACCACAATGAGCTACAGTGTATGATACTCCTCTCGAAGGACTAGTTCGTGTACTTAGTACTCAATTACGGACTCCATGGCAATATTAATATGATGCATTGATATTCTGTATAAGATAGGTCGCTACGTTCTTGTATTCTCATCGTCCTGGTTAGCCGAACTTACTGTCAGTTGCAAACTTGTTATCATAGATTATAGGGGTTGCATGTATTGTGATGCTGTATTTGCTTGCACTACAAACAGTTCCAGCTTATCCAATGGAGCATTATAGATTCGAACTGTAACCGCAAGTTTGGGATACGTTGAACCTACAAAACACAAGGATAAATAATATTAACCTAACAGCTAATAAGATTAAATGCGATTTTTTCAAACTATCCTTTTTCGTGAAATATGTATCTGATTAATATATTTTTATTAAAGAATATTAAATCGAAAATATCTGGTTTTTGCCGCGCAGCGGCATGTTAAATATATGCTTCAGAATAAAACTAACGCATTAACGTTATTTAGCTTATTTAATTCAATTCCCAAAATTACAAAATCCGTTATTGTTATCCATCTAGTACGCCGGCGAAAGAGAATACCTTCTTGAGCAAATTAATCAATTTTTGCGAGTAACTAAAACAAATGGTATTTTGATAGATCGTAACAATTGAAAGTTTTCCACTTGGCTGCATAAAGGCACTGCCGCTTGAATAGGTAGGTCTATCATGTTTTGTGCTGTGATTGTTTCGCCAGAGAAAATATAAGTAGGCGCACAGCATTTTTCAATTTTCTATTCTCGGGTGTTATTCATTGTACACCTTTAATTATTAATTCTGCAATATTTTCTATATTACTTTACGCTTACGCACATGTTTCATGCTGGGAAACAAAATCAGGAATCTTCAGTAAATTTCTTCATGTGATTATTGTTCCTACAACCACCTTCTTCGTGAAGATTAAATTTTTGCATATATTCACTAGCATATGTATTTTAACCACCTTCAATTAGATTTATTCGTCCCGAGAACATTTTAGCTTATTGATATCGACGGCACATGCTATAGTTTACCACAGATTTATTCCAACGACTTTTATTATGAAGACTTAACTTCTGGAAGATTTTGTGGTCCCTAGGATATTTAACATTCTATTTAGAATATAGTAATTGAACATACAACTTCATGGATTCATTACAACTACTCTCGGTAAGAAAGATCCTGAGGACAGTTACTTCACAGAAGTTTTAGCCCGGGAGAACATCATGCAGTTTATGTTCATGCAGGTTATGCTATGTCATATAGAGGGCAATTGCCTTTATGTAATTAGTAAAGTAAGCTTGAATACGAACTTGTATGTTTGTTTACCTTCATATATAGTACGTCTTCATTTATTTAAGTTAAATTTATCACTCAATTTTTTTGACATTCCAAATTCGCTGTGAACTTGTGTTCGGTCAGATGGTCCTTTTGATCCTTAAGATCATTCGGTCTAAATCCTACGTTTCTGTGCTTCCTGCATGGAGCCCAATTTAAATATATACATGAACTAAACTCACGTTCCTTTCTCTAAACTCAAAACGAGCAGCCATCAAAATATTATAATAAAAAAAATGTTTTAAATAAAAAATATTCGGGGATAAGTTACGCATAATATAAAATTGTATTCAAATAAACGGGATGTTTAGTTTCCGCAGGGTACGATGCCAGATTTTTTGAATAGAATGTGAGAAGCAAGAATTTTTGGATGCCTCTCTTTAATTTATCTCAAATTCTATGCAATAATCCGTACACTTCTACCTATCTGTCCTTGTTTTTGATAATTTGATATTTTTGCAAAACGCCCCTCCGTTTATAAGATAGACAGCGAAAGCGTTACCATGTTATTTCAATCTTTTTGAATGGAACAGCCTGTACATTTTCGGGATCTGAAAGAAGCTGTTTTTTGGATGGAGCTTTTGTTTGAAAACATGGTGTTGCGATGAATACCATAAGCTGTTGTTTCGTTGTTGTTAAAAATATTCATTTAAACTAATCTGTAGAGCTTCAGTTCAAATAAGAGAACGTCATCAGCATCCTCCGCGTTTTAATTTAACGTTTTCATTAGCGCCGGTGATTTATTTTTATCAGAGCTTGCATTAAATTACTTATAATTCAATTTAATTGTAAATTGTGCATTTACATATTTACACATATTCGTAATATAGCATCTATGGAATTATGCCAATATTTTAAATAATATTGACCACCAGATAGTAAGTATTGCATATTTAAAACTATGATGTAAACATTTAATTGAAAATATTAAAAATGTGCATTTGTGTAAGAAATTTATTATGGTCAGGTCACTTACCATTCGAAACAGTATCATAAGACAAAATTTTGGAGATTATTGCTATTGAAAATCCTGAAAAAACGAAACTTTGCAGCGTTTCTTCGCAGCACTCTATACACATTAACAACAAATATAGTCTTCGTGTTATAAAAAAACAGCACATTTTAGGTAGATTTAGATAATATTTATAAGAAAAATCTACGACGGCATCTCTGTCAAATTCTGGTAAAGTATACAGGATGTTCCATTAAAAAAAGTTAAATAGCGTGAATCAAATCTGGTAAGCATTTAGTTGATTGTCTTTTAGACGCTAATTGACAAGAAATTTTTCGAAGTATTGCCGAAAACTCCTTATGTTGCTCCATTCAAGAAACAGCGGCAATTATCTCAAGAACATTAATGAAACCGATATGAACTGAAGATGAGCATTCAAAAAAGTAATAATATACTGTAACCTCTTACGCGAGGAGAAATAGAGAAAGTTTAGAAATTTATGATTTTCGAAACTTATTTGGATGAAATTGAGGCTCGTGAAATTCGGAAGTGTCTCTAAAACATTGCTTCGGTAATTTTACTACCTTATTTATCGAAGTTCCACTTCGTAAATGCTGTTTGAGTGGCTTCTTTTTGACACCTAGTTCAATGTTGAAGCAAGGACGCAACTGAAGTTGAGATTCCATGCTCTTCGATGGCATTTTACACCATCTACAACATTATAACTTGGAACTCTGCTGAGAATTTTGACGAAGACCGATCGATGAAATTAAATTTTTGATATGCAGAAATATGTTGTGGATTTTAGATTAATTTAGAAGATTTTTCGAAACGAGAAAACGGAATACAAAAGAAGTAATTGTACGTTTTTACCACTACCGTCGTTGATTGAACTTATATTATCCTTCTACCACCCACGCTCCGAAGATAATAGGCCAAAAAGAATTTTGCTTTAGAAACGGACCTCTCAAATTTTCTTCAAGATGAGCAGCTGTAATGTCTTTAATAAATACTTGTGTGCGTGAGCACACATTTAACTGTAGCCGCATTCGAGTTAATGTATACGCTATCTGATATGATCTCTTGTCGGTGGCATATATTAGTCGTACACTGACGTGCAGTTGTTAACTGATATGTGTGCCAGTAAATTGTACTTAACATTGTTAGGATATACGATAGAGATCTAGTCAGTGTTCGCAGCGCTTATCAATAAGCAGTTTGATATTATTGCCGGGTAATCTGGTGCGTCCCTGTATCCAACTCTAAGTAAAATATAATCCACAACTGATATCTACGAACGTCCAAACAACCGTACGGGAATACAAATAACCATATGGTACTGATTCCATTTTCGAATGTTCTTAAAATGCGGAAAATTAGCATTGATTAATTTAAGCAAATAATGTTGTATTGTAATGTTTGTGAGCTTAACGTTCATTAACAACCTACCATTGGGTAACCCTGATGTCCAGAGTTCGTACAGATTCGTTCAGTGCAGATTTAAAATATGTATTTTATTTACGGAGAAATAAACAAAAATCCTTCTCGAAAATGAAATTAAATAAAATTCGATTAATTCCGGAAATAAGATACAAGCAATCTGAACGTTATAGTTGTATATTGCGCTCTGAGACCGTCGCAGTATTGTTTATCTAAACGTGGGAGGGTCTTCGAAAAAAGAATTTGAAAAACTTAATTAGAGTTTTTTACTAAACTGTGAGAGGCGTTGCTAATTTTCTTAAATATAATGTTATCTATTTCGAAGAGTTACTTGTTTATTGAACGTGGGAATCATAGTTCATTTAGCACTAACGTTGATTTTTTTGGGTACATTGGATTAAATAAATAAAAAAAAATGCCTGTAAAAATATTGTACGTACCCGATCGATTCGCCTATTTCCACATATGTAGTATACAAAATGAAAAAATATATGAAATAGGTACCTAACGCGGATTAAGTTCAAATAAATTGCAACCTTGCCAACAAAATCTTTCGGATACCGATAGAAGGTAACCCCAGCAAGGACAGCGCTGTACTCCGTCAGAGCTGCAGGAGTGAGTTTTGTCTAGGACAGAACTGAGTTTCGTTAGCGCTGCAAGTATTGGGATACTCTGCCAAAGACAGTGCTATACGCTGTCAGCGAAGCAAGTGGGAAAAGGGTCAGGGCAGAACAAGACTTTTGAGCTGCTGAAACCACATTGACTTCGTCTGGAGTATGTTCTTCGGGGCAGAAAATAAGTTGATGGACCTGTTCTAGCGCGAGAGTTTTCTCGATCTTAAAACGAAACGCATACCCCACAAAACGTATCTAATACCAATACTTACTTTTAGAGCATTGGGGTGATCAATAGCTGCGCCAAGTCATCTTCAGAGGCTGGAGGCAATATAGAATAAGGTGCTAAGACTTAAAACAGCAGCAGCCTGATTTACCGAATTTGGCATAACATCTCCGAGCTGTTGAGTAGAACACTGGAGAGAGATGGAAACTTCGCGAATCTTTTGGTAGCGAGAATAGTAATCCGACTTTAAGCCAGCATTTTCTGCTGAGGAGCATGACAATAGCAATACTATCGACAATAATTGATTATACCCACACGTCTGCACATCTACTCCACAGAGTAACGAGTAACGTGGCGGGGGCAAATATACATGAGGGTGGAGCCACCGTTTAGCTGCGCCGACCGTATACTGGTTGATTGAGAAGTCCCTTGGATGCATCCCAATGCCAGAAGCTCCTTACTTGGACCATGAGGCGTAGAACAACGTCATGGTTTGACTTGATTCCAAGTTTCTGGTTAGCAAACATCCAGGCAGGCACGATTTGGGCAGAGCTTTGGCCCAGTCATCTCCGTTATATAGGATTAAATCGCGGGCAGGCTGATTGTAGCTCACGACCGTTTCCGTCACTGGTTGATAGATCCCTGTGTTCATCGATCTAGGTCCCAAGCGGCCGATAGTTGTCGCACTTGGGCAACCTTGGCTTCGACGGGTCGATAGTTGTCGCAAAATGTGAGGCAAATTTCAGAGATCGGTACTTACCGTTAGCCATCAAAGGTTGAGAAAGGAACTGCTCTCGCATGAGGGAAGGAGGGTCGGTAGGACTCTCTGCATGCTTTGATGGGTCAGAAGCCTTCCTCTTAGTGGGATTGGCATTACATTTTCTGTGTAAATAGATCGGCACCGATGTAAAAAGGAGATAAATTGTATTTACTAGTAAATAACATTAGGAGAACTCTTTGCAATAAATTAAAAATGTTTTTAATTCTTTCTTGAGGTCTAGGATTCCATTTTCTAACGCTAATAATGACGTAACATTTCGTCATTATTAGCAGCTAAATTCTCAGGAATGTAGAATCAATGTGCACAGAGAAATTCCCCGATAAAAATCGATCTCGCATAATGTATTGGCTTTCGTTGATAACGCATTAAATATGTATGCACATACGTATCTATATCCATTAGTACGTTCTGCTACATATCCATCAATTTCGGGTTATTAAGACATAGTAACTAATAAACGAGAATAAGTGAATATAATCGATTATGGATAATGGATAAGCGGTTTACAATGATGCGATTATTTATAAATTATCATTTCATATGCTGACTAGTATGCGACGTTGTTTGTATGATATCCGTGTTTGAAAATAAATCTTTCTGTGCACGTTCGCAATAGATCCACAGATCCTACGATCAATTGCACCAACATAAATTTAATCTCGAATTAAGTTAAAATTGCTGCAATTTTCACGTAGCTGCTGTCACTTCAACTTAATTCAAGATTAAACTTTAATTCTTATCGATGTAACTGATGACTGCATTTGCAACTACTTTCATAATTGGTACAATTACATTAACTTTGTTCCTTTTAAATTCAAATAAGTTACGTGATTACAATTAAGATCTTGTTTTTAGCTTTCTGTTAAAGGGAACTTTTCGCGCTTCTGACAAACCGTTAATAATGCTTCCAAATTGATACATACCTGATAATAATAAACAGAACTATTCCAGCATTTTCACATTGTTTACATAACTGTTGCATAGTGGGGCAAACTCCAGAAAATTTGAATAAAACCTTAAATTTTAAAGCAAGTTTCTTTCTCGCCGATTATCAGCGATAATCTGGATGTTTAGCGAAGAGGGTAGTGGTGCTACTTGAAGACCCAGCTCTGTCGAAAGTTAAGTGTTCCAAGGATAATAGTTCTTACGTTAAATGTATTTAACGAATTTCTAAAGTAAAGCAAGCAGTGGATCGTATAGCTGGAGGATTTCAGTACTTTGGGATACAATTGCGTGATAAATTTTTATGTGCTATGCTTAACGCTCTAGCTTCGTGGGGCACCTAGCGTTCTTTTGTACATTACTACCATCGTGCAATACAACGTAATTTCTTTATTACTACATTCGTGGCTCCTCTGTGCACAGAACGCCAAATGTATCTTCTGCTGCAAGATAAAGGGGATTGGTTTTCCTTTATTCAGTTTCCTAAGTAGTTGGAGTGTAATACAGCCAACCACCGATGATTGGACGCTGATCACACGTCCAGTCACCTTGGTCACTGGGAGAAGACTTTTCTTTGTAAATTACAGCTAATAGGGTCGCGCTCTTCGCCGAAATAGCTTCACTTGTCATCTCGCACCAATCACCACAACACGTGCAAAATATTATCATAACAGATAAAATATTAAGAAAATATGCACTCAGCGTACAGAAGTACACTATAAATGGATACACATTTAAAATAAATATGTACATTCAATAAATTAAATAAATCAAACCAATTCTGTTATAATAAAATGAATATTATTGAAAATAATGTTCAAACCTGCAATGGACGTCCAATTACAATATTACTGATCGTCGCCACGTATAATTTTTATATGCAATTTTGCGCAGAACTATGCGCTCTATAAAACCTATCTTTAAGCATTAATTTATACGCACAGAGAGATAATTCCTTCACTGAGCAATTTGGAGAAAAAGTCTTCAATTATTTGGACACAAGTCCTGCACAATATAATATTCAAGTATGCAGGATATATTTACAGCACCTTTCTTTTTTTAAAGAAAGTAATACTAACTTTTTTTGAATAACCAGTACAAAAGCAGCATGCGTTCAGCCGAACACTTATCGCGTTATTTGTCACTGGATTTCTCTGGTTAAACTAAAGTGGACTCGCGGAAAGCGGAAGGATTGTAGTTAATGTGGTACCAGAACGAGGGCGAAGAGGACTCTAAGAATTATCCTTAAAAGCTTACCGTCACGCAATTCTCAACAGCTATTTATTTACAGCTGATATAAATAAAGTGTCGACGGCGTTGCTCGTGGATCAATGTCGGCGTAAAATTAGTTTAATTTAACGACGTCACATTAATCAGCAGAAGGATTTTTTGCCTACATTAGCAGCTCGGCGTTTCCGCTTGGTCGGGCACGATATGTGTTTGCTATAAAGGCGGCTAATGCGTTGAAAATACAGATGGCGGTATTCTTATCAGGAAATTGACTATCACAAGGGTACTGCTTTGTTATGCTTATTGCAGAAGATAGAGTACGTACCAAATGAGGAAGAAATATTTCGAACTAAGTAAAAAAACATTTACTTGCAGCAGAAGGCTGACAACCCGGAAATTCAGAAAAACTTCGCCTGTGAGTAGACCATCTTAGATCAAGCTGAAAACACTTTTCATTTAGTACGGGAAAACATGCTAAGGGGATTATAAGGGTACTATTTGTACTGTACACACGCTTTAAAAAGAATTTTTTTTTTTGTAAGATGCGATGATAGATACAGGATGCAAAAACAAAAATAAAAAGAAAAAATTCGATTCTTAGACGGCAATTGTCATCATTACGGATCTGGAATAACAAAAGGTAATTTGGCAAAACTTTTATTGCATGTTGTGCAATATTTATTAGAGTAAAATATAATCTATCGGTGGCATCGTAGGACTCGCTATTTGTTTATTTTTCCCCAAAACATAGAAATTATGGCGTTCTCTTTGAAATAAATGGAAATCGACATGTTTCTTCTAGAAACGCAAGCTTCCGTTGTTCAAAAGTTAGTAGAAGGAGTCCTGTCTGTATATATTATTATGCCTGTTAAAAAATCTGGCTGTCTCTGGATAATAAATTATATTAAAAGGTTTATTATATTTATAATACCTAGTATTATGTACACTTTTGAGCATGCGGCAATAGTATGTCAGGATTAAGATTTGCGCTGGCACACTTAACTCCATTTAAAAACGTAAAAAATCACGGGTTAGCTTTGTGAAATTCTTCATTAAACATCATCAGTTTCATCTTACTTTATTACTTGCGTGCAACATCGTACACCTCCAAAGAACAAAATAATAATGTTCGCCGAGAAGGTTCTACATTATTACCTATTAATTATTTCGCATCGCTAAGCTCGGGTATTATGTGTTCTCCTTTTTTTAATATAAAATACGGCTAATCCTGACAAGATAAACTCGTATCATATTTTAAAGAACTTTAAATGTTTGGATTAAATTTCCCTAAATTATGTAAATGTCGCCCGAAGGACCTGCATCCCGTCGACGGAATTTTGTTATTAATTTATCGTTAAGGTGTTCCCCATTTAGCATGTCACGGTTTATACGAAGCGCGTCTCCTCTTTCCACGTTAAATTGCTTCCCGTAAATGCTACGAATGAATAAATGAAATTTATTCCAACGTTCGATGTTGATGTATGTACGATTTGTATAATCTTTTATTTAAACGAATGAAACAAAACTGTTGTTTGGCGCTGAAACGGCAACATAATTTATTCATTTTGTTGTTAAGTTTTAAAAATTCTAATTCAATATTTACCTGAATTTAAATTTGTATCGCTCGGTCTCATTTTGCGTTAATTTATTGTTTTCGTGTGGTGTTTGAAAATTCATGAACTAAATTAAAATTATTATGGAACGCTCTCAACGTCACTTAATACATTAATTAATTGGATATTAATTTCCAATTAACGGGTATTAAAATATTATTTCCGGATACGAAATTGTGGCCTTCCAAATGTGTATCATACAAAAAAAAATATTATACAATTCAGGAAGGAAACTTCAGCAACCTTAAATAGGCAAAAGGGTTCTCCATAATCAATAAAACCAATATATTTATTGTAACTATAAGGATAATTTCTTCTGTCCAATTACAGGCCCATTTCTATACTATCAAATTTTACCAAGCTATGCGAAGAGGTTCTCTATAGTTGTATTTACAGCGATACCCATTCTTTTATTTCACCCAATCAACAAGGTTTCTTTGCTGGTCGCTCTAAGTCACCACCTCAGGTATAATTTAACAGGAAAATAATATACAAACGAGGAGAGGACTTCATATATATACATTGACCTTTCGAAGGCATTCGATTTGATAGATCGCGAGATTCCACTATCTACGTTAAACTCTTTTAGTCTGATTCCCTCTTCCATTTCTCTTTTGCCATCATACTTGCAGTAAAGTGGTTACACATCTACCGATCTCAAGTCTGTTATCGGCGTCCCTCAGGGTTCAAATCTTGGCCCGTTACTATTTACTTTTATTTATATAGATTTCTCTGTTCTTGTTCTTCTCTGCAGATGACTTTAAACTTCACTCTGCACCAGTTATTGACCATTAAAAAAAATACGTCAAGACTAGAAAATCCACAAAGAATTTAATATCTTCGCAGCTAAAATCGTGGAATAGGATACCACAATTTAATCTGTGATGATATAAGTAAACTCCAGGGGAACTTGAATGTTTTAGTTAAATGGTGTGATTCCTTTAGGCTTACGCACACGTGTTCCTTTGGATCGTACTTCTTGTTTTGTTAGTTCTGTTAGTGGGGCTAATCTAAAACATAAACCGAAGGTTAATGATCCGAGTTAAATATAACACCTGACTCGAGTCTCACGCCTAAGATGC
Source organism: Oryctes borbonicus (assembly GCA_902654985.2). Taxonomy (NCBI): domain Eukaryota; kingdom Metazoa; phylum Arthropoda; class Insecta; order Coleoptera; family Scarabaeidae; genus Oryctes; species Oryctes borbonicus. Next base: position 7,735,214 of record LR736861.1, on the reverse strand, counting down.
TTATCTCATAAATATGTTCTGATGCCTTCAGGCCTCTTAGTTTTATGGTGCGAGTCGCTAGGCATTTTAAACACAGAAACCTGAAACCTTTGTTCCTTGCTTATGTCTTAAGAAGAGTTGAATATGCAGTATCAGCTTGGTATCTTATATATGGCTGCGATTCCATTCCCTTAAATTGTATTCATCGAAAGTTTTTGAAATTCCTTTCTTTCAAAATTGATGGAACCTTTCCGGAGAGGGATACATCCCAAGAAGATTTAATAACACGTCATAATACCTTATCATTGTTAGGTAATTGGAGGATAACATCGCATGAGCATTTTGCTGGGCAAGTTATTGATTATGTGGATTACTGTATATACTCCAAAGAGTGAACGTGTAATTATGAAAATCTATATATTATGTATTTTATTTTATTTTAATTCCTGCAAGTTATTATACATACATAACTGTATACATATTAAGTTTTTACATTTATCCTGCTAAAGGGCTTTAGCTTGTTGGATAAATAAATGATATTATTATTATTATTAATAAAGTTACACTACCACTCAACCACCATGTACACACACGTTTTGCTGTATTACGGCTCATCAATGCACATCTGTGGGGAGTGGGAGCTAATCGACTAATTTGTCGTATATATGCGGAATACACGTAAAATATTTACGGATGAAAGTATTTAACTAGAGATACACTAATCACATAATTTGTCGAAATATTTGCAAACACCTCTCACTTGTGTTCGCTATTTCGCCTTTACTGTTTACTTTTTGTTTGTTATATATGGACTGTGTTTCAATAATAAAACTAGTTTGTAATAATGTGTTTCTATTGCAACGAACTCTCTTTAAAACTCTTCGTACTTCTTTTCCCTCCATTTGTTTACAAGTACATTTTTTTTTATATAGATGTGTCTTACGGTTCGGCATGCACAAAATTGGTAGTGGTTAAAGTTACATTCTCAACAACTCTAACCAATTTTCGTAGTTGCCGTTGATTCTAGGTAAATGAATTTGAGGAAATTTTACGTTGGTATTACACTTTTATTCGTTAACCATGAAAGATGGTGTCTCTTCTTCATCGGGTTCCTTTGTTTTATCGTTGACTGTATTCTGTTTCAAAATAACTTGAGCCGACGCGATGATTTCATAATAAGTATTCTCAAAATGTTCTCTCTCTTTTAGTTGTTCATCAAAATTCTCCGTTTCTGACTCAATTTGACTTTGGATTTCATCGAACTCATGCAAAATATTTTGTATCTTTTGCAAACGCACCTCTAACTCTACATATTTCGTGTTTGATATGTCTTGCATAGATTTTATGCTATCAATAAAACATTTGAAACTTGTTAATTTCGATGTGTACAAGGACATGTACAAGGAAAATTGGCAGGAAAAGTATATAAGGAAGAAAAATGGAGTACTCAGAGTTCTAGTTATGAATGTCTTGATTATCTTGTATTTTGACCATCCGGCTCGAAGGACCACTATATTCGCTATTTTACTTTTAATGTTTACTTTTTGTTTATTTTATATGGACTGTATTTCAATAATAAAACTAGTTGTTTGTGATAATGTGTTTCTATTGCAACGAAACTCTTCGTACTTCTCTTCTCTCCTATTGCTTACAGGTAAATTTTTTTTTATATAGATGTGTTTTACGGCACGGCATGCACAAAGTTGGCAGTGGTTAAAGTTATATAGATAAATCAATAACTTGCGATTAGGGATTCCTGGCATCAAGATCTATGAGGGCTGCAAGCATCGACTAATAGCCTAAATTAGCCGGAGAAATGAATGAACTAATAATAAAGTTATACTACTACCATAGACAGATACGTTTCGCATTACATGGTGGTTAGGTGGTAGTAGAACTTCATTATTAGTTTATTCATTTCTCTGGCTAATTTAAGCTGTTAGTCGATCCTTGCAGCTCTCACAGATCGTGATGCCAGGAATCCCTGGTCGTAACTATAGAAGTTATTTGCAAAAAGATTCATCCATAAATGTTTTACGCTTATTATGACTGTTATTATTATTATTATTATTATTATTAACACAACTTCAATCACAAATATTGTGTAAAAGGAAAGGCAAACACTGTCTTGCATTGACAAAAGTGGTAATATTCAGCAAGATTTTACAGGTTAATCTATAATAACAGTAAAACATCCAAATAATCAATAACTTATTAATGCCACTATAACTAAAGGATTAATATGATTCTTTTCCAGAACCTTTCGGTTACGAATCTAATGGTTTACCATATATTTTGATCTTTCGCCGCGGCGTTTTCGCGAAATTAATAACAACTTTCTCATTTTAGATAAAGATATGGTTCGCATAAAGGAAAATATTAACAGTTAGAAGAATGAAGTCTGAATATCTCATAAATTTTTAATAAAGTAATTTCTATCGATTTCCTGACACTAATAACATATCATCAGGCAACGAAATTACTCGGTACAAGAATAATCAATAGAAGAATTGCCTTACTAATTTATTTGCCTGATGATGAATAGCTTGAGACGAAATCGATTCAAGTTGCTTGTCGCAATGATTTGCATTTTTTTTTTCAAGTGGCAAAAGGTGGTATTAGGCACGTTATTTTTGTTCCAATTTCTTTTATTGCATTGTCTATGTTCTCTATTTTCTGCTTACATTACTATTAACCATTAGTGAAATATATTTCAAATAGCGAAAAATATCTTTGATAACCTGATTAATTTATGACGTACTGTATTTAGCACATAGTCACATGTAAAACTAACGACGTCATAAATTATTTTCAAAATTAGTAATTGCAAAATTGGAAATCTTGATTAAATTCATTCTTACACTTCCAAATTCATTCAACTTTATTATAACCAAAATATGAATAGTACAAGTAGTAATCATCATCATCGTCAAGTTTAAAAGAAACGTTAAGAGTTATAAGTGATGCCGTCAAATTTGCCTAACTACATGTGTACTATCCAAAGGTTAGTATCTTGTAAATGTGTATCTTGCAAAGGTAACTACCCTGCTTTTTCTGTACTATCCACTTTCATATAACGATACACGTAATTAAAATAGAAAATAAAGTCATTTTTTTTTGTACCGTACATCATTTTTTGTAACGAAAAAAAGTGCTGTAACAGTTAAACAGTCAACACAGGGCAACGGCATACAAGCAAAATTTCATTAAACGTAGGATGGTTCACTGCTACAAAACAATATCGCAGACAGAATATATTACGTACAACCTGTTCTTCGGCGTAGAAAAATTATGAAATTCTTTCGAAAAGAATTTCATAATAAAGTAAATTTACTTTCGGTGTAATATTTTCTAGACACATTTCTTCATTAGATGTTACGCATCGCCTACCTTTAACAAAAAATAGTACCTGCGTCCCTAGCCGTTATTTAAGATGGTATTTCGCATATTTTATTGTTTGTTATCGTGGCGGTTAGCAAGAGTTCTCGACGGGTGGGCGCGTGAAACTATTGCTGCTCTTCTACTTGAACCACTTGTACCTATTTCCTTGTTTATTAAATGATTTGAAAGTATATATTATTCTTTTTTTTCATGACCATAATCATAACCTTGAACTAGTTATACTAAAAAATCCAAGTGGTTGACCAGGATGAGCAACATTTCTAATCGCGTAAATTTTTCTGTAAGCGACGCGGGAAAATCTGTAAAAAAAGGCGTAGAAATTAGCGTAACGCGAAAGTATTTATTTTTTATTCTTGGTAATCTACTTACTATCAATTTTGAAACAAGTTACTTACCGCTATAAATATGGTGTCTATGATTGTATTAAAATTCCTCGTACGATCTTCTCTAGGTGATGTTCTAAGTGGTTTTAGACCGACCGCCTTTAGACTATTTCACAAAAGAAATCTTAGAAGTTTCGATGACCTTATCATGAATTTTGGAATAGGAAATTATAGCATCGGACCTATTTATTTAAAATATTTTCGCATATAAAACACTTCCGGTTGAAGAGGAAGTGGTTGCCAACTTCTCATTTTAAAGGCAAAGTACATCTTTTATTTATTATTTAAGATTAATCAATTGCACACATCGCGCGTATCCAGGCAGCTTATCCGTAAAAGTCAACTGTTTTGGAAATACTTAGAATTTTAGGATTTGCACCGTTCTTGTTAAAATTAAATATTTCAGAATGTCATGAAGATTAAGGTATGGTATTTACTCTCGTAAATCGAAATGGGTACCATACCGAAATACGAATCGGTATGACATTTCCTTTCCTGTCCAATAGTGTAATTAAAGATACTACGATCCATTTGAAAAATAATAGTTATATTTGGAAACAGTTTATGAACACCTTGTATAAAATTCAGTAGCTATAACGGTAAGGTATCGTACGCATGATTTTCCATTCCGTTCCACAAAAGTAAATACTTTAATCTTGTCTTTAATGTCATTTTTAAATATTTAACTTCAACAAGAGCGAATGTTAATATTTTAACGTGATCGTAAACATCTCGAAAGCAGGCTTTAAGGGTACGGCACGCTAATAGAAGTTATTTACATGCGATGTGTACAATCGATTAAGCTAATAAAAATTATATCATTAAGAAAGATAATAACCGTTTCCGGTTTAACCGGAAGTGTTTCGTAGTCGAAAATATGTTGAATTAATAGGTTGGATGCTATAATTACCTATTTCAAAATTTCAACGTTCCATTCACAATAACATCATTACAACTTCGTGTAAATGCACGTACTTCAGCCCAATATCCGACTACAATATACACGTCAAACTTTAGCATTATTTCCTGCGTTTGTTTTTGAATTTGTATGTCATAATTCTGGAGAAAGTTTTAATAAACAAACACGCCATGTAGCGTTTTTATGCAATTCTGCGGACAATTTTAGTAGGAATTATTTATATATTTTTGTTAATTGATGATCGATTCCTTTTAGAATTTCCTACATTATTACCTATATTTCCTACAATATAGGTTTTTTTTTTTGTAATAAGAGTACGCATTACGAACAAACAATCTATTCCAGAAAGGAGAACGAAGAAAAGAAAATAAAATTGTCCCAATGTAAAACAGAAAGAACTTTATCAAAGCCGTTCTCTGATAATCTCTTATCCGCGCAAAGTTGTACAAACTTATTTTTCTAAAGTTCCGTGAGAGCAGTTTTCAATGTACTTAAGCACTTTTAGAACTTTTTCGATCTCTATGTTGGTCTAATTTTACCATCTCAAACACACCAACTGGTGTTATACACAACCTCGAATATTTAATCTTAAAAGCGGATTTTGAACAGATATATTCGCGTATTTTTATATTTGGATAAGGAAGACTGATCGGAATCAGTTCGTTTTACAGTATGCAATGTGCTATGTGTAATAACTTGGTGACTATTTTCCCAACTTCAGCTGAATCTTCATCCATAAATACACGTAATACTTTAAGTTATCATTTTAGGAAGAAAAATAAACTTTGAAAACAATAATACGATAACATAGGCTGGCGCAAAAGAAGATTATCCATTTTAAAGTACAGAAGTTTTGTGTGGTTGAACATTTATTTTAATTTCTTGTTTCAGATTAAGGTAAAGAGAGTTTCAAAAATAGAGCCGTATTCATTTGTAGAACGAACGAAATTTGTAACAATTTACTAGGAAAATGGAAGAAGCGTTGTTTTAATTCAGCAGCAACTTCGACTATTTTTTAACGTTCCTTCTAAGCGCACAATACGCAGATTGGTAGGCAACTTATTAGTAAAGATGACCAAGGTAGGTGAAATTATTACTTTTTTGCAGCGGCTAGACAGACTCGTGTCTATTCGTCCTATAAGAAAGGGTTCGTTGTTGTCTACTGGTTTCCCCGAGAGTCGACAAAACACGAGTCTGCCTAGTCAAGGCAAAAAAAGTAATAATTTCACCTGCCTTTGTCATCTCTAGTTATTAGGGATCTGTGGTTGACGTTAGAAGATCAGGTAGACCACAAGTAGCAACTTCGCCAAAGTGTAATAGAAAGTGCTGAGGGCGATCATGTCAACTGGAATTAAAACGACGGTCCCACGGCGAATTCTAATACAAGATTTCCATACGTATCTTTGCAAAATCCAGCTGGTGCAATGATATTCAGTTGGGGTTACAATTTTCAAATCTCGCAAATGTGCATGAAAATTTTCTGTCCAAATTGTGGATGTCTGATGAGGTCCGTTTCCGCCTCAATAAATAAAATTCATGTTACTGAGCAACAGAAAATCAACGATAGGCCCCTCCATAGTACGAACGTCTGGGCTATAGGTTCAAGAAGGATGGTGCTACCAGCCATATTGCAAAGGCTGCAAAAGTACTATTGTAGCAGCACTTCTCCAATCGATTAATTTTGAAAAGTCTGCAATGGTCCTTAAGATCCCCGAAGCTCACCGCTCTTGATGTCTTTCTTTTGGGTTACCTTAAGGCGAGTTTTTCCAGTTTTAAATGGAATACCTACTTATGCGTCACGTTGTACAACGGTATAACAGAATCCCGTGTTTTGTATCATTAAATTAATATTTAGTTGTGCTTGTTGCAGTTACGTGGTAATTTCAGCAAATGCTGTAGTTAGCCGTTGTCGTTTAGCAATTTTGTACATTTTAAAGTAATGGTTATGTCACATAGCAATTTCGCAATATTGAAGTTAAATTGGTGGCATTGAATTTACGGAATATTCTCTCACAGTTGTGCTATTTTCCTTTCTTCTTGCGTGGATTGCATACTAATATCCATCCGATATTTATCCGTATGGACGTTGTACAACGGCGAACACATACACAAACGAAAGATGAACACACATATGATGGCATCTGGTTTCTATTTACATTTGGATTCCGCTCAAGGATGAGGGTGGTCTTTGAAAGCGAACTCTTGGGCATGAAAGCCGCCTGTCATTTCAAAGCAACATCGGACATCAGTTACGATATCTCTGTTGTTTGTTTTCTGTGTTAGTAGTAGTCGATGGAGGACATTTGCTGCTTTTATATTCGAAGTACGGAATTTATGACAAGCATACTAACTTTCGTTGAAACGGAAATACCTAATTGGGCTCTTTCAACACTTTAAGCTACATTGGCTGCAATAAAATATACACCACTAATATTTTGCAAAATAATGTTTATTAATATCAACGGAGTATATTTAATTTTGAACCAGTTAATTTCTTGCCTCATTTAGAACGCGTCCTCTCACCATCCTGTACCCTTCGTTTGCAAACAAGTGTGAACGTGAAGAAAATCATACTGCCGATGTAAATATGGCTAAAACGCTTTACTATTTCTTTGGGTTTTCACTTCTAGCAGTGTTAAGGAAGATAATTTACTGAGCGTTTTTATTTTGTTGCTAACTTGTGCTTTATTATGCGAGAGCATAACAAATATGAGCAAGTCTTTGAAGTTTTCTCCCTTTTGTTTACTAGCTTTCAAGATAACTTCCGCAGGTTTTGGTTACTCAGCAACTTTGACACTTAGCAGATGAAATTGTTCGGAATCCCAGATCCTTTTGTCACCCTGAGCTTCTCGCGACAAACTTTAATTCTTAGCCATCAAACAGTATGATTTTCAATTTTTTCGCGTGTTGGGCATTTTAACACGTGAAAAAATTTATTATTGCCTGTCTCTAAATTGTGTGATACACCATTTTCTTGTCCAAAATTAAAAAAATAGCCTTAGAATTTTTTTTTTTTTACTATTACTATTTCTCTGGGTTTTCGTTTCTAGCAGCGTTAAGGAAGATAATTTACTGGGCGTTTCTATTTTGTTGCTAACTTGTGCTTTATTATGCGAGGGCATAACAAATATGGGCAAGTCTTTGGAGTTTTCTCTCTTGTGTTTACTAGCGTTCAAGATAACTTCCGCAGGTATTGGTTACTCAGCAACTTTGGCACTTAGCAGATGAAATTGTTTGGAATCCCAAACTCTAAATTATAAGATACACCATTTTCTTGCCGAAAATTAAAAAAATAGCCTTAGAATTTTTTTTATTCTGTAGTTGGAGTTTTACGGCTCCACTAGGCAAATACATTACTATTAACGTACACGGCTTGATTTGAGGTTACCGTGTCACGTGCAGAATAGTCAATTGAAATTATATGAGATATTCCATTTTGAAGATAGTAGAAATTCGTCACGTTAGTGGTGAACGATAATATTTACTTCTGTTTTCGCATTCACACCTCATTAAAAATTAAAAATAAAATGTCGAGGATATTACTCATAAAATTTCATATGCATACATAAAGCAATAAATAATTTTATAGAGCTTTCACGAGCACATTAAATAATTCACGCCACCATGAAACTTAGCATTGTTTGAAAAGCACACCAGCGTTGTAGCATTCACTAAATCTTTTATTATTTTGTAGGTCCCTTCGTATACTCACCCAAGGCGAATCAAGTAATATACGTTCTAACAACAAAACCTTCCGTTCAGGGTCATATCGGGCATCAGTTAACCACCACCACCGCTGCAACGGATCTTCCATTTTCTCCTTTGCCTTTAGACGCTTCGTCTATCCCGTATCTCCGAGAAAAGAAGATTTATACCAGCTGTTTTATATTCATTGTCGTATTCCATTAGGGAAAAATTCCTCGTGGGTAGATAACTCCTGTCGGTGTGTTTCACATTAACCTTCGCGGAAAATTATTATAAAAAGCGAAAACGCCCAAGCGCTGAGCGGAAGCGATGGGGGAGGGGGTACGAAAAACGCGATGACAACCCCCCCTTCCCCATCGCCCTGTGCCCCTTGTTAGAGGTCTCCTCCTCCTCGAAATTGGAGAAACTCGAGGTAAATTTTTATCTCGCATTTATACGATTAATTCATGTATGATACGATCAAAGCGTGGGTAATCAAATGCGTTTCGTGACGTTCCACGATCGATTCCGGCGAGCATGGAACCCAGAAGGGCATAGAAAGATGGCTAGGTCGTAGAGCCGTTGTTTTTTTTTCCTTGCTGTTAGGACTTAGTGTTGAGCCACACATGCACGCGACCTAAGTCACGCCAGGTTATGCTCGATCTTCGAGTACACATCGGTTGGTATGTTAGCGTTCAGTTAAATTCTACGATAAAATAAAATACCAACCTAATGAAGGAAATTACCAGTTATGTTATATAACTTCCTCGCCTATAGCTGAAATTTAAGAGAGGAATGAAATGGTATTATTTCTTACAATTTTAGTATCGTTAAAAGTTGTTTGGGGAAATATAACAAAGTACACGCGACTATTAACCAATTCCTAAAGCACGTAACGGCAAATAACGCGGGTGCATTCCTTTAAAAAGGATACAAACAAAGAATTGAAAACTTTTCATACAATCTCCGGAGGATAAGCAATGCACGGAAGAGTTATTGCGATTAGTTAACAGATCTGCATAAATCTCCTTTGAAATTAATGGAACAGCCAAAATAAAACCTTGCGATAGAAGGACCGATATGACTAATCAGTCATGAAGTATGATGAATTTCGCCAATGTGACTAAGTTAGTTTGTAGGCTTGAAGCCGAATTTCCAAACAAAAATTCTTTGCGGTAGAAGGTCTTCCTCCTTTTTTCAGAGTTAGGTCCAAGCCTTTTAGGTCTTTTATCACGCAGCATAACAAATTTCTGTGGAAGTTATAACTTTTGGGTTAGTAGTTGGGAGCATTTATTTTCCCCTGCATGTTAACTTCAATTACAAGCATCATTCAGCGCCTAGGTGTCCTCGACAATCCTAGTCAAAAGGGGATATGCAGGAGTTCCTGTCCTGTCACAGGTTTTCTTGGATAGATCCCGTTGGTGCTTGGCACTTGGATGTCATCACGGAGCTGGGCTTTCCACATACACCATCAACATCTAATTCTGGAAAACCTCCAACTTCTTTAGGTAACTAGGAACAGCATAGACCAGACCAGAGCGACATACGTGGGGAGCAGTTTAAGGTAGTATTCTGTTAATATTACTCTGACCAACATGTTCCTTCTAGAAAATCATAATCATGTGCCTGGCACGAAGTCCACTAGTCGCTACTGTTTCTTGGGCGTTCACCTTAAGGTGCCAAGCCATTCAATCACTGAATCAACTGAAGAACAAAACTTCCTAACAATAATATGCTCGCTGCTATGGTATATGCGTTAAATGAGAGCTCAACCGTAGGACCGCGACTTATGTCCTAGGTATAGATGAGAAACAGTTCTGGACCCAACAATGAATCCTGGGAAACACTTGACAACAGAGTTCTCATGGTGGACAGGAACCTATCTTTTACAGAGAAAGCTCGTTCCTTTAAGTACGATGCAATGCGATCAAACCAGGTTATATCAAATGCAAGGGTTATGTCTATGAATACAGCTTCCCCCGTGAAAAAAAGTCTCGCCAGCTCTCTAACCATTTCTCAAAAATCGGCGTTTTAAATTTGATAACCGACAGGGTTATCATGAACAAGATAATTTGAAAAAAAAAGGAAATTAACAGATTTCGAAATGACTGAATGTGGTGTAGTTTTTAGCTTAGATTAGGTAGATATTCAATGGCTGAATGCGCACTTTCTTTGACGATGGAGTGGTCGTAAAAGTTTTACTGTTTGACTAGATCCCTCAACTTAAGCCCTTTGGATTTTTTTCTTTGGGACCATTTGAAGCAGTTGGTCTACAGTGTGGAAATAAACACGCGCGAACAATTACTTGGCCGAATAATAATTAGATTGGTTCATAGGTGTCAGCTTAGGGAATTTTGAACCGTTTGAACCGTTATAGGCAATATTTTCTTACATAGTCATTTGTTTCATTTTTGTAGTTATTTGTTTTTAAAATTGTATTTTATTTATGGTAGAATATCACAAATAATGTATAATAAACAGAACTGCATCTGTTGCTAGAAGCAAAAGATATTTGTGTATTTATTTCCAGTGTTTATTAGTTAAGCGTAAATACGTACATACAAAGCAAAATATAAATATGTAGAAGATGATGTACATACAATCGCAACTACGAAACTCAGCATTTATTGCAGGAACTATAAATATTTTATGCATACATGCCATGCAAAACCATTGGTTTATCGAAATGCTAGAACGACGTAGACTGTTTGCCGTAAAAGTAAATAGATAGCCCGGATTAAAATGAATTTGAAGCCGTATATGCTCTCGTACGTAACGTAGACTTATAGCACAATAATAACCGCGTACACTCGCTAAAGTGAGTTAACTTGGTCACAGAGAAATTCCCAACAGAACAAATAAATTCAATAGCTCCTTTTCGCGGGCGGAAAATCTAATTTTAGACAGGAAATATGTTTGTGCCGGGGCAGTGAGTTTGTAAAAAATTGCTTCTCGACACGTAGAGGTTAACTTATAAACTGCTACACATGTTGTAACGCTTGTAAGCGCTACAAACAATTGCATAAAAGTGAGAGACCAACTTGGATGTAATTAAAAAGCTGTACGTTAACTGCGATACGGAGTTATTAACTGCGTTGTGTAATCGGTAGAAATAACGGTTAGTACTTTTAAAAAAGATATAAAATATAAAAGAATAGTTTTAAATCTAGTATTCTATAATTTTATTAGGGCTAAGTTGTCTTTGTTTAGTCTAACAGAACGTATGTGTTCACCAAATCTCACTTAAAAATCGCCCTGTATAAAATATCTCACATTCGTTACAGTTTATTTTATAGCAATCAATACTAAAGTATCGGCACACTCCGCACCATACAAATTTAATTAATCAGTCCGTACTAGTTAATTGGATTTGTATATTTATTATTGTATCGAGTTTGTATTGAAATTGTCACATGTCACAGAGACTCAGTAGTCTAAATATCATTTCAAATTTAAACACAGCATCTTTTATGTTATTTGGGATGGTTGGATGTGTTATATTTAAGTGTGCCACAAATGTCGGTTTTATATGAATACTAAAGTCCAAAGAATTATTTGTATCTGAACCCAAGAAAGATATCAAGAAAGTTTAATGAACCCCATTTCGATGTTGTTAATTTTGTTAACTAAAATTAAAAAGTTATCCAACTATGTAACAGAACCTGACTGTATGTAGGGAACAGCGTCCACACACTGGGAACTATATTTCAGAAACAATGTTTCTTCTAAATGGTTCATAAAAAAATAACGGTGAACCCATAGGCAATCCATCTTCTTGTTTGTAAAAATTGTTATCAAACTGAAAATAATTTTTTTCCAAGCATATATTTAGCAATTCCTCTATTTCTTGTTCTTTATCCGCGCAATATTTCTTCATTCTGTCTGTAATAATTGATTTTATCGTAGTTTAGTTCCTTCGTAATTATTAATTTTTATTAAACAAGACATATTTGTACTTTTTATCTTGAATGTTAATGTCACTCGCCCTTAAATATTTTTAAAAATTTTAAATTTTTTTATTTCTCTACAACATAATTGTTAAACAAAACCGTTCATATACAATAAACATTAAAAAGAGGAAAACAAGAGTACAACAAATAGAAAATAGATAAGGACGAATGAAAGCAGAAAAATGAAAGTAATGACAATAGCTGTTGCTAGTAAAGTGGATAGCAAGGAGAAACAAGCAGATTGCTTGAGAAAGTCGACAATCGTTAGCAGCAAAACGCAGCAAAGTAAATGAAGGAAAAATGAATTGTTTTCTTTCCTAAAACCACAAATCCCAATATTAAAACAAAATTAAAATAAATGTCAAAGTAAAGAATAAATTTAAACTCATAATTAGTAAATAATATATTTATTTATATCTTATTGCAATGTATGTATTCTTTCTGTCCTTCTATTGATTTATACCAGTTTTAAACATTTATGGATGAGAGCATCTAATTAAAAATACCCTAATCACATAATTTGTTGAAACGTTTGCAAACACTTCTACGATTGCGACCAGGGATTCTTGGTGTGTCACAGCGAATTATTTTTTAATATCATCAAAAAGCAATTTAACCGGAGATAATTAAGCATTGGTTCCTCAGTTGACTTCTTTTGAAATGGAAACTTATGGGAAAAATTATAAATTCCATTCAGAAACAAAACAATATTTTCTTTTAAAGAATTTGGGCTTCCGGGTTGAAACTGCGCCGTAATTTCATGAGAATACCAACGTTTCCCTCTCAATTGCATGGAGCTTCTTCTGGGCTGCTGCATGTTTCGTCGCTGCTGTACGAAGAATGATTCACACAAGAGGGATTTCCACTGAAAATGTTTAGATTGTTGGAATGTTTGCAGATTTCGATAGCTTCTTGGATTTTAATAGAATGCTAGTAGGGTTCGCGTGACAGAAGTTTCGTATCTTTAAATAAAATTTGGTGGCCGGTTTCCAGCTTGTGCTCGCCCAATGCAGAATCGGGTATCCGCAGCAGTCTAGTACAACGTCTGTGTTTCGTCACGTTGTGTGAGAGATGCAATGATCGAACAATATAAATCAGCCAAAGAGTAATGACGTTGTAGTTTTATTATTAGTTTATTCATTCTTCTAGCTAACTTAAGCTGTTGGCCATCATAAACCGTGATGCCAAGAATCCTTGGTCGCAGTTGTAGAAGCGTTTGCAAACATTTCGACAAATTATGTGAGGAAAGTATTGGGTACATAACATATGCAAAAAGCGCCAAACTTAGGACGAATACTCCATATCCTGTTCTAAGAGACAAAATTATATTTCATCAATATTTTCGAATGACGCATAGAAAATTCACGAATCTATTAGGTTACTTCAAACCAGAAATCGACAGGAAAATACTTCATTCCGTGAAGCTATAGATCCAGAAGAAAAGCTATCTAAGATAAATTTAGAGTAAGTTAAGCAATAATCTTGAGATTCGACTAGATTAGAGAAGTAAGTCTTTTATATGTCTACAAAAAAATCGATTGTTTTGATCGCCGACTTACCAGTCGGCGCGCGATAAACTAGCGCAAAAATATTCTCTTGAGAGAATTCCAGAAGCTTGGATGTGCCCCCGATCAGCGCTCATCTGTGTAGTGAACCAACTTTCGTTTGAAATCGTGTATTATAAAAAAAAGCTTTTGGTAATGCGCTCAGTACGCTTCCGTGCACTATAGAGAGCGACAACCTTTACAGTTCTTTTAACGGAGGTGCAATTTAAATGATTACCACGGGTGCCGTTTTATGCAGATACGCCACTCCTTGATGGTTAGGTGATAGTAACTTCATTATTAGTTTATTATTATTACTATTATGGCCATTATTATTATTATTTTAATTCAAAAATGGACGTGATAAGGCCTTTTCAAATGAAACTAATTTAGCTGAATGAATAACATCAATATTTTTTAATTCATCAGTTAATTATAAACTACTTTTTACAATGTATTAGGCTCAAATTCTATTAAATTGAGTGGAATATTATTTGCAGGAGCTTGAACGTAAATAACCGATTATAAGAGCAAGCTTTCTTTATGAAGTTTAGATAATCCATATAATTTTTTTTGATTGTGTTAAGAGATATTTTACCGAAAGCAATCAATCACTACGCTTAATTCTTTGGTTTCCATAAATCTTTTCCCTAATGAAATTTATGGCCGAAGATAGCATCTTATTGATTTCAAAAGTCACATCATGTAAGAAGAAATGACAAAATCGAAGAGGCGCAAAGTAACTTTTCATTTCGGCAATGATTTACATACAAAAGGGTTCGTATAATGTCACTAGGTCGTTGTTTTCGGGCTCCAACCCCTACGCTACTTCCCCATTTACATCAGTGCGAGGAAATTCATCAGAACATGTTACAGATTCGAACACAAAGGGAAAAGCTAAAGTTAATTATAACTTATAACAATGCATATTGACTAAACATTCTTCTCGGTGTTAGCATTATACGGAGTACGCCAGTACATGGCAACGCATCACCATTTCGACTCTGCTAGTAGTGAGATCTATGTACTATTTCAAGTACTAATTGTATTATGTTTACGTTCGTCGTACATTGCCTAATTAAATCTAAACTAATATACGGCGGAAGTAAGTATATTTAGATAGAATTTTCGGCAGTTACAGTCAGAAACTTTCCATTCGAGTTGCTACATCTTAATCGAGATAAGGTGAGTCGGTAATAATATGCGTAGGTAGTATTTGAAGATCATGTTTTGATTAATTTCTTTGATGTTAGTAGCTATACACAATTGACTAAATCATATAATAATTTAAAAGAAATCTAGTTATTGTGCTTAACCGAGAAACATTTGCGAATTAAATTGTTACGTGGTAATCAGGTAATATTGTCATATCAATTAGCATAACAACGTATACGTCGTTAACTGAAGAATTTAATTTCTTTGCAGTAATGTGTTTAAGCAATCAAGAGCGTAATTGCGAACATTTTAACTCGGCGGTGTAAAAATTACGCGGGATGAATTTAAATTGCAAGTGATAACGCATGTTGGCGTGAAAAGGGAAAGTAATTACAATGGTGAATAGGGAACAAAAAGAAACGTAAACTTTGGCACAAAGTAGAAAGTTAAATAGAAGTCTTAATTAATGAAGAAAATGACGCAGAAAATGCAAATGAAAAAAGTTTAATCTAACTTTTGAACGTGACCTAATATTTATGTTGCTGATCTTATCTCGCGCTTTTTTCTACCGCGTTTCGCAAATTTAAATTAATCTTAACCTCTGGTCTCTGTGCGGTAAACGTTTGTACAGAATTTTTTATTCGGGTGTGGATCTACCGTTCTTGTTAAATGATGTAAAAACTAAGTTAAAGGGTAGAAACGGCAACTAACTTTTAAATAGAACTGGGTTCGTTTTGGCTGGTCTTTAATGAACATCTCCATAGTTTCTCAGCATAGCAAACATTAAATAGAATCCTTACGTTTCAAAGTAAACGTCGGGACCATAACGTAACTGTATAATGTATATAGACTTTTGAAGAAAATTATTTGCAAGAGTAGAATATGAGGAAAGTTAGATAAATATATACCTGGCCTTGGTAATAAAAGAACATTTCTATGTGTAAAGTTCATTTTATTTTTCAACGCACTTATTCCCACGTTTTCCTATCTGTTGTATACCATCTTAAAAGTATGATTTCCCCAACCCTGCAAAATAGGCCTTTGTTTCTGCAATAATTTTTTACGTTCAGCCATTTTTTGATATTCGGAAATAGGAAATAATCGCTTTGGGCTAAATCTGACGAATATGGGTTGTGCAGTCGTCTTCCAATTCATGGAATTTTGTCATGGCGACGACACAACTTTGCACGCGTGTGTCTTGATGAAACAGAATTCCTTTCTTCGCCAAACGAAGAGGTTTTTCTTTCACGGTATTGTAATATCTCAACCCGATTTACTTCGTCAAAAACTGGGCGAAACTCTGACCCGCAATAATCGAGGAAAGATATTGAAACTACGCATCAACCTTCCCCACACCAAGTCCCATCATCTGATCCTGGTTTCTGTAAGTAAGCGTATCTACCCTGCATCCAAGATGTTGCATCAGCAAGATCCTTTTCGGGAACAACATAAAAATCTCTTCAAGCCCAATTTCAAACTCTCAGACTACTTTCCCATCAAAGATTGAGATCCATGGTATCTACCAGATTCCATGTTCGTGAGGTAGTGTGTACATCGGTGAAGCAAAACGATCGGCCAGCACTCGTTGTTGGGTGTAGCTGGGTCCGTGCTAGCTAAGAATGGATGGTTGACGGCCACCAAATCCAATTTAACTCTACTTTACTCGCATCTTATTTCGCAACCCTCACTAATATAGTAAAAACATTTGAAAGTACCGCCAAATAGCACACATGATCTCAAACAATAAACTGTTTAAGCATTGTTTTATAATTCTTAAGGTAATGAAATTATTCAGCGTTTCATTTTTTTTTAATACACTGTATATTGTATAATTGCGAAATTAATTTATGTATTTCAAATTTCATAACATTCATTAAAAAAGATGCCTAACCTCGCTGTTTTGTCATTGCCATCAATCAAGAATACCAACGTTAAATGTTAATAAAGTTCATTTCGACAAGCGTTTGCAAAATAGAAAAATAAATGTTAAAGTGGCAACATCCATTTCTTTTCTTGTAATTGCTAGACTTTTTAATCTAAGGACAATCACAATTTATCACTATAAATACACATAAGCGCAACCATAATGCAACAATCGATATTGTTTCTTATAGAGAATACGTGCAGAATATATTTAAAAAAGAACTTAAGGTATTAAATAATTCTCAGCGACTTTCTTCAGCGCCAAGAGAACTTCACTTAGTAAATACCTTGCAGCTTCTTTCATTGACAGAAAACTTCAGTCATAAATAATTCAGAACTGTCTAACTGTAAGTTGGTCCGTTTTTGTGGTTACAGCGGGGCGCTTTTTGTTCCTACCTAATTCTACGTCAATATAATGGGAATAGTTCGTAGATGTTTAACTATTAGAAAATTCATTCATAATTCTTTCTTTGAATATACCATTGCAGTATTGTACTACACAACGTACTAGAATTAGGGAGTTGTACTATTTCATAGTATTAATATACAGAGTGGTATAATACACAAACAAATAAATAATGATAGCAAGAGCTGTGGGGTACTACGGCAAACATTGAAATATGAGCACACTTCTCAACAAACAAGGTATTTGAATCCTTCCGAGCAATTGTTTCGGGATTACCATTGTCAAATGCATGCGATTTTATAAATTCTCGACCTTTCCTTTGTATCCGGTTTACCTTCCGGATTGCCTAGAATCTTGTCCTCTACAAACTTTGCCAGTACCTTTCGATATGCCGTGGAAGGGAAGTTTCACAAATTTCTCATCGTGGGTTTCTGCCGGAATTAAAGTCTTTCTTAAGGACGTGATCGACATCTACAGGAAAGTAAACATTAGAAACAGCTAAACTTTTTATTTTATCCACTTTTATTCAAGGGAAATTTTACCAATATATTAATTAGGATACTAATTGCTGCCATTTTATGTTGTCCGCAGTGGATGGAATCTACATCTATTAACGTTGTTGTATAAGTGCAACAATTGTAAACAACAAAAGACTGGAAGCAGACATCCATAGAATAAACTATGGACGATACAACATGGGCTTTTAGTTAGTTTCATAATTACCAGAATGGAAAATTATCCTTGCATAAAAATAGATACGACAAAAGACTTAAATTTATAAAAAAAAAACGTAGCTGTGAATGATGGTTATTCTTCTACAGAGCCTTATCAAAACATAGGCATTATGTAAAAGATTGCACGATTTAAATTCCGGCAGGAGCCCGTGATAAGAAATTTGTGACACTTCCCTTTCAAACGATATGGAAAGGTGTTGGTATAGTTTCTTCTTTTTTTGATGTCTCCGGAGCAAAGCCCAATCACCCTATATTAGTAATGTTTTTGAGAGTCAAGGTATAAACATGTGCTTGAATTTACAAAACTCAAACTCATTCAGAAACCTGCTAGGTAATCCGAAAGATAAATCGGATATGAAGGAAAGGTCGGAAATTTATAAAAATCCCATGTAGTAACTATGAAAGAGCTTATATTGAACAAACGAAGTAGGCAATAGGTGGAAGGTACGCTATGGAAAGATTCGTCAAGTGTAGCGTATACACTTACACACATAAACATAATATTAAATTAAAAAACCTCGAATTAATTAAGGATGGTAACTACGGGCAGCTCCACTTTTTTTTTGAAAATTTCAATTCTGACGGTTGTTTCAAATTAGTTTAGTTGCTTTAAACATTGTTTCAGAATTTCAGACCTCTATCCCTCACAGGCTAACTTCCTACTTTCTTATTTCGTTATTTGGCCATATTTTTTGATATATAGTCAATATAGTTCTGAAATTCTGGCATAATGTTAAGAACGGCCAGAACAACCTGGGACAATTCTCAGAATATTGATTTTCGAAAAAAAGGGGGCTACCAGAAATTCGTTTTTTTACCCTATCTTTTAAAAGTGGCACTTCCTGTAAGTACATTATTTTAAGATCTCTTTCATGTATTCAGTGATAGGGGTGGATTTGGAAATTGTTTTTCTTCTGGCAACTTAGGAAAGGAGAAATTATTTTTAGTGCTGTAATTTTTCCTATTTTCAAAGCACCCAAAATCTGACGTAATCTGTTCATACAGCAGGCAATTTCATAGATTAATATCTCTAAAATTTCAACTATATCATACAATTTGAGGTACAAACAATCAAAGACTATCTTATCCTTTTAATAATATCCAATGAATAAATAATACCACGCATACTTATAAATATTAATGTTGCCGCGGATGTATACATAGACGCGTACACATATTCATATGATGTGTATATGTACGTACATACCATATGTTGTGAATGTGTTAGAGAATCTCTGTCCTCCCAAGTATTGATCCCGCAGTAGCAGCAGCAGCAGCAGCAGCAACAATCCCGCTCGACATCGCACTCGGGTACACTCTCCGCAGAATAAAGAACCTATTGTAACATTACACAGCACTTCTGCAGTAATAATTATTTAAGACTGCCGACGTGTCAGGGGTATGCAGTACCTTGTAATTACACACAAATTCAGGTAGGATCGTGCAGCAAACACGATGCGGTTTAGAATAAACGAATTACTTTCTTCTGAAATACGACCATTCTCGGGGAAATTACTGTGATAAAATGAAATTATTCTTGAATTTAGTTGGTAATTTATGCCTTTACGGTGAGCATATTTCACCTAGGTTTAGATGTGTCGGCGCCTTGCGGCTTCGTTATAAATTTCTCATTTCCCATTCTATAATATATTATCTGGTAACTAACGATGCATACCTGTCGATACAAGGATTTTGTTGTTAAATTATTTTGCCGGTAATGTAGATACTCTCGCAAATCAGCTAGGAAAAGCCAGACATTCAAATTCATTCAAAGTTACAAAACTGTATTGGGCTTTCCAAATATGATTTCCTTGACATTATACACAGCGATCGTCGAATGTGTGAAATCAAGTAAATATCTTTAGTTAGTTAGGTTTAGGTAGTTAGGAGTTATCTGAATTAAATTTGATAGGTGGATATCAAGATATATTGTGCATTCAGCTATTATAAAGTTCTGCATAATCAGACGACACTTGCGTTTCAGAAGGAAAAGAAAATGCTTACTTCAGTTACCCGTTTAATAACGCTAACTCAAGAAAGATGTGGAATATTCTTAATGGCATTATAAATAATCCGGTGAAATCTCAGATCCCAACACAATCAATAAGCATTTTATCCCATCTGCTGGTGCTGGTTTGAATTCGGCTGAGAAAACCATTTCATTTTACAACAACAATAGACATACCAATTTTATTATTGAATTTGATTTGATGAGTTCGACGTTCATCTGAGGGTTCTTATGGGGTTCTCATCTGGTGTTGCCGGATCTGATTTATTCTACCCCTCATTACACGTGTCTTTAACTTTCGCCTGGCTCACGGCGTGTTCCTGCAGTATCGGAAAAGGGCAGTCCAGTTACATTCAACGATTTACACAATACTAGTTTGTTATCAGTGTTATCGAACGTTTCAGAGCGGGTTAGCGATGGTGAGATTCATATTTACCTCTCAAAGTACAATTTGTTGCTTTTAACAAAGTCGGGCTTTCGGCTAGGCCACAGCTGCGTTACTGTTCTCCATGACGTTACTAACGATATTATTGCTGCTCGTGATAACTTTCCTTTTGGTTTTAATTGGCTATTCTAAGGCTTTTGATAATTTAAATCGCGAAATCTTGTTAGAGATATTACATAATATGAGGTTTAGCCAGACAAGTTTACGTATATCTAAACTAAGATACTTTCGCCAATACTTGGTACATACCATTTCGCTTACATACGATTTTCCTACGGTCGCACAGCTGTGCCGATGAGCCGTAAGCGGCCGTCCACAGATGGCAGTGCTGGTAGTTTCGTATTAATTATTCATTTAAGTATACGTTTCTCTGCGCCATGCCTCATTTGCCGTAGTCAATATATGAACTTATTCGGCGTATGGACTTTGCTGAGCGTTGAGTAGCACAGGGAATCGTTAGTGTTCCCTTGCTCTAAATTTTATTCACAGCTTTGATCGAAAAGCTTAACAGCCCATTCTCTAAAGTGTTTTGTTATGCTGATGATACGCGATTATTATTTACTTCCTTCTCCTTGATTGTCCCGATTTGCTTTTTTCCTTGAATTTTCTAGTTCCTCGCATATCTTCACGTTCTTCTCCAACTTTCTCTCTTCCCATACCTCGAACAAATCTGTTATCCTTTTCTCCCATTACTTCTACGTGCCGCATAACCGACACACTCTATAATGATGTATTTTTTTAGTAAAATTAATGAGTTTTGAGTTTTTTTCCTTTTATTGTTTTTTATTTTGTCTTCAATTACTATTCTTAGTATTGTACGTATTTCTTGTATAATGTTGTCCTGTAACTGGAAGCCGTTGGACACTAAACTATTATTATTATTATTATTATTCTCCATTAACATTGATACCAGTTCGGTCACAATTAATCATATACTTCGGACTCTTCTAAAGATTGTTTGAAGATTAACCTTAATAAATCATTATTTGGTGGCACTGAATACAATGATCTGGTTAAAAACAATATAAAGATACCAATCGAACGATGAAATGCTTTTGCGAATTTTATATTGTAACAGAAATGTTTTCCCACAGCCTCAAAACTTTACTACTTTATTAATTTCGCTGTTTATTTACTGTGGCACCGTTTATTGCCCTTGTTTGACAGTTTTTGAAGCGCATAGAGCGCAGCGGGTGCAGAATTCGTGGTTCGTACGGTTTGTATTTGGTATCCGGAGCCAACATCGCATATCACATAAGCTGCCTTTTTGCACAGTGTTTGACTGTTCCGGTCTACAATAGAGAGTAAATCGCCTCCTTATTTATACAATAAAATAACTTATCGCACGGATATCCACATTCTTCAATATCCCCCATAAAAATGTTATTACTATTCTTCGTTTTCGAATAGCTCTCTTTCAACGCTCTTTTTCTTATTGTATTGCTCACGTATGGAATAGTCTTCCAGCTAGTATCAAATCGGCATCTAGTTCAGTCAGCTTTGGGAAGCCTTTGCGGCGGTGGCCGATGAATGGGCAAAGTAGTTGCTAATGTATTCAATGTATTCAATGTTACTATATAGTTTCATATATGATTTGTCTCTACAGTGTATTATAATTGTTACAGCAAATGTTACAAACTATTATTTGTATTAGGTAGATTTCTGATCCTTTTGATTCTGCTTTTGATCCATCCCATTTTCTATTTATTTTGAATTGTATTTTAATGCAGTTTTATATGTAATCCTTCTGTGGTCCTTTTAGTTAATGTTATTGTCTATGTATTAGTTATATACGTTTGGCGTCAATAAACTAACTAAACTCCTCCTTCGTTCAGCTTATCCAAGCATCCAACTCCAGCAAGCTGAACAGGTATTAGATAGAAAGTAGGTTTAAATTTGGCAAAATTGCAAAATTTTTGTATCCGAAGAGAAAATGAACTTCTAACAAACGACATTTGAGATTTGAAGAAAACGAGAAAAATGCTCATTTCATCTTCTTTTGCCTCAAGCAACTTGGTCTTCCAGAAAACAACCAAAAACACATTCTTAAGACCATATTCGATCTTCTGTCTAATGACTGCGAAATTTTTATATTTCGGTTCTTTCTGGCCATCATCAAATTTATTTCTTATCATCATTATTTTTATATCGTATTGATGTAATCTTCACCATAGATTCTAACTGATAATGTCGTAAGCCGAAACTACTCCTAGTATATTTAAATAAGTTATTAAAGAACGAAGAGCAGCTTTAATTTTTGTAAACGTAAAATTGGTTTTAAGTTGCTCTCGTTCGTCCGAAAAAGATGGCCACCGGTAATGCCTTAGCTAATACAAAATGGGCCCTCTTCCCATTTTTATTTATTGTTTATTATTACTTTCTTCAGAAACTTTCCTACAAATTACAAGAAGCTCGTGTCTGTCATTGCGAATTACACACTGTAACTATCTTCTGATTGGTACATCGTACTTCCTACAGAAATAGATTACTTATTTATAAATAAAACTTAGTATATTAAGTCGTAGATTGTTAATAAAATATCAGTCCCAACATGGAGCCCTGCGGTGCATCGGTTGCAATACCGACAAGATAAGCAACACCTTTTCTACAAATTCCTCGGGAAAGCATTATTTTACACTCGTACACTGGGTAGCCACGCTGTACAATGGCATGCTTAATTATGTGATGTGAGGTTCTTATTTGTCATATGAGGTTTGCAATGGAAATAATGTTCGGACGATTTCCTTAATTGCGGCCCCACAGGAGTCAAAGTATTTAGCATCAAATTTATACAGCGGGAAAATGTTGAGGGCGAAAGCTTCACGAGGATGTAATGGGTATAAATGTATGTATCTAAGTACTAATAAAGTTAGAGAGCAACCCTATTCGCCTATTTGTACACGTCTAATTACCATTTGGAAAAGGGTTCCCAGCCTCGTGAAAAAACTCTACGTTCAAGACAAATAGTATTTATAAATCGTAAAAAGTTTTGCTACCTTATACCCGGCGTCCGACGCGCAATGTAGGGAATTTGAAATTACCCCGAGCTAGCAGCGCGAAAAAAAAACGAATGAGTGTCATTTAAAAGGTATATATCCTCGTCACTGGCTTAAATCTTAAATGGCAGTCGGTTTTTCAACGTCAAAATCCATGAAACGGTTAAGCTTATGTCGATTGATTTATTATCGTTGCAAGCTCGTGTTGTAGTAAACACGACTTTTGCGTAATAGACGAGAGCTGGAGAGGGTTTATCGTGTAAATTTCGTGTAAGGGACGCGCGTCCTGATCCATTTACATTAATAATGATCGAAGTCAATTTGTGCTCGAGCTTTTTACGCGCGCAAAATTTCTCAAATTTCTTTTGTTTTATTCACAAGTTTTGGAATTAGAAGCAACCTTTGGTAGAGTATCGTATGACCTTGAATGCCTTTTATCCTTTGCCAAATACATACAGTTTCAATTACATGCCCGTTAACAATGGATTTTGCTAACATTTTAGTAGTGTGAAATTAGAGTAGGAATTAGTGCGAAACTATTGATATGTTGACAAACGACAATGATTAGCTTTGTTATAACATAGACTAAATTAATCTGTTAATGTACGGAATGTACAGGTTTACACTGCAACGTTGCATTGTATATTTATGAGCAGTTTCAATCACAACAAATTCAAAGACAAATGTTGAAAGTATCCACAGAAATTGGCACAAAATTGATAAAACTAGCATAAATTTAGCTAACAATTGCTGGTTTACCACCTTGGTCAGTTATATTGATGTAGCTACAGTATGATATTTTAGTAAATTAAGTAAAAAGATAATAAGTGCTCATTAATGTTAATGGAGACAAGCTATTGATTGTACTATAAAAGAAAGGAATGGTCCCAAGCAAAAAAAAGGCTGCCTCTTTCCTTGGACAATTGGCAACGAGGTTGGTAGTCCTTTTTGGGCCTTGACGTAAAATTTTAACACTACAACATGTAGTAAGAAATATTTTGTTCATATGTAACGGATACATAAGCCAATTAGCTCCGCCTTCTCTGTTTGTTAATTGGTAAGGAAAGAAATAAATCTTTCTTCTGTTATTATTCTAAATTAATACGCATCGCTTCTTATACCACCCAAACCTCGCAATAAATTATGTCCGAGAGACGACACAAAAATATGCAAACACCCTGATAGAGTAAAGACCCCTGTTGAGAAGCTAGTCAATAGAATGCCACCCCGCGTGTTTTTAAGGTCGTGAGAGATTTCGATAATAACGAAAAAATGTTATAGCCGAAAACAACGGATCTGAAGACAGAAAAAGTGAAACGTGAAGGCACGCGATTACCCTTTCAGAATAATACAAATATGGTCAGATGATTCTTCGGAATAATACAAATACGGTGAGATGGTTCTTCGGAATAAGACAAGTGTGGTCAGATAGTTCTTCGGAATAAGTCATACGGGTCTTCGGACAAAATCTGCGTTCTCCGTAAGTGAAGTGAGTGAAGGTGGCCGTAAGAAGTCGAGACAACCTGTCATACGAATCTAATCAATCCAAGAGATGTCAGAAGATAAAAGAATAAGTAAGTCCGTTCCACATAGAGAATTGATAAAAGTAAAGTTTTGGTTCCCTGGTTGTATTTTTTTTTTCGGATAATATTTTAGCTGATACTCTAAAGATGTAATATTATTGTTAATTAATCCAATTTCTTTTTTATTCTTGTTATTAAATTAATGCAAGGTAATCATCTGATTCTATTTAAATAGTACCTTCTCTAAGAAAAGCCCTAGAGCAAGAACCTACGTCGTAATTTATTATTTAAGATAAACTTTTTTTTTCTTTAGTGCCTTTCAAGATCCATTAACATCCGGGAGTTGCTACCGGAAAACCACCGCCCTCGGGTTCGTTACAGGTAGCGTTTGTGAAGACTCACGGCTAACTGGGCGAAACGTACCAAAAGAGTATGTTTTATTTACAGCTGCCGTGGTAATCAAATAATACTAACACCACTAAAACCACTTGAATACAAGGTCATGATGCAGATATTGCTCTTATCTGCAAATGTCTCTGTTGAAAATGGTCGCCATAAATATTATAAATGCTGATAGTAACGTTCGAAGTAATAATAATGGGACAAACGAAGTCGAATTGCACGACATAATAAGAGATATCCTTCTTGATGCTCAAAGAGAACATCGTCTTCATCGGAAGCTGATACGACCCTAAAATTTTTGCAACCGTACAGACCACGTTCCATAGAATTTGTAGATGAGGTATATATGCCTACACGGAAAGAGGCATTAGAAGCAACAGAAGCTAAAGAAGAAGGAGGGTAACCTTAGAATACAGAACCAACTCTGTTACGTATTGGAAAAGTGGGAAGAAAAGTCCAGCAAGGGTTTCGAAAAGTTTCATTTGTGCAGCAATTGTTCGAAGTAATATTGTGACATAGCAATGATTTGTTCCTACTTGTACTATTTTACTATTATTATATCTTTTTACTTTTTTCTAGAAGAAGCAATAAATAGAGGTCGTATGCGATAAGAACGTTTGCTAAAAATTTCTATAGCATAGGCAGAATGGAAAATTTCCAATCACCAACGCAGAGTGTTTTCCCGCAAAAAATAATTGCGCAGCACATACTTATGTGTTTTCTACATATTCCCAAAGTTTCATAATTTTTTTTAACACGATCAAAAGCTCTAAAGCCCTCAAAGAAACTTCAATTGCAACGTATCAAAAACAAACATACATTTCAACTCCTATTATCAACTTTATGCGAGACATATTTTCTTAAGATTTATTTTCAAATTTTAAACATTGCACTTACATACAAAACAAAGGAACTTTCCCATTATTAAATGCCGGTAAACTTTCCTCAAACTGAAACTATTAATTTGAAATTTCTTTGCAGACTTTGCGTGTAAATATTTTAATTAAGCGATACCTAGTGCTTCCCGGCAATTTTGTTGGTAGCAATCACTTTTTGTACCGCCCATTGCCAGCAAACGTAAGAAAAAGTACGTTGATTAACACCTACTAACCTACGAGGTCACCGCCAAGCCAGTCTCGCGCATATTAAAAGAGAAGTTTTAATTTCAATCAACCAGCTTGCTTGCATTACAACTTAATACCATTACATAGGAACGTATCGCTCGCAATGCTGTCATAACGTATAACGCGGAGGTGTCTTATCGTACAGGAAAACGCTGCCAGCCATTAAACTGATGTATTTCTCTGGAGCGTTAATGGTTGTAGCACGCCAGTTGCATACCTATCCTACCTGTCTTCGGCTTGAAATTGCATTGCGCGCGGGGTAAATAACGCAGTGGGAGTAATACGTAGGAGTGCACGACTGACAGTTTTAATGTTTGCACTTATTACGTGTCTCTTTTATCTTACCGATGAGCGCCGAATCATTATTTAGGCGAGTGCGCACGAAATGCATTATCCGGGACGGGAAAATAATTAGCAGCGATTATTATAATGTATCTTCCTAAATGTACGGATGGCTACAATTAAAATGGCAGTGCTGATATTCTCACAAAAATAGCTTACGAAATCGCAATAGTGTCATTTTCACCTCTGAGGAAAGAGCGGCCACCAGTAATTTTCGTACACTACCTTTCCACTACCTTCCATAATATGTACTTATTTCCAAGAAATTCATATTTACCCAGCTTAACCCTCAAGTACTATCGTGTTTTCAGGTAACACAACTGCTATCGTGGGGTGTTTTACACCCCACTCTTTAAATTTAGCTTTTTTTTGTTAGTTATCTTTTTTTTTTCACTTTTAAACCCACAGTGTAATAACTAGACCTTTATCTTGCGATTGTTGTAAGGAAAAACAAAACTTTATTTAAAGCAAAACAGAAAATTAGGAGGAAATGTTACATTCATAAAAATTATGTAAAAAGTATTTCTTCGTACAATTTTTTCTTTTTACAAAATTGTGTTCTGTATTGTTAAGATGTCTTGGTTTTTTCTGTTACTGGAAACTATGGTCTTACTCCCTGTAAAAGAAAATGCCATTAGCATTTCACATAAAAATTCTGACAATGACGTTGTGAGGCGTACATTTTATTTGACAAAAAACATGTAATGTGTTATTTCATGTAATCAGATTTTTATAAATTTCTTACAATTTACCTTTGTAAGCATTCTGCGCATTTTACAAGTTGCTCAGAATGTTCCTTGCAGACATGCTGATGACATCTATGACACGTGGTTTTTATTTTCTTGTCTCTATTTCGCCCGCAGATGTGACACCTTTTGTAGGTTCTTGAAGGTTCTGCTTCTTGTGGCTGTTGTTGTGGTGTTTCTAAGCCTAGTAAATTTTTGATAATTGAGTTTAGCTTAGTTGACAATTCTTTTGTTTGGTATCGTCTTTTTACGTGGTCATTGACGAGTTCTCTTCCTAGACGAATATAAAATTCTCTTCGTGTCATGTTAACTGTATGGTCTGAAGTGGCTAAGAAAATTATGTAACTGTTGACACGTGAAATGTCTACCATTGCTCCTGATATAGCCATTGGCCATCGTCTGGTTCGTCTTTGGCAGGAGTACGTCATACACTTCTGGTCTAAAGCATCAACTCCCCCTTTGGTACAATTGTAGAAATTTATTATTTCAGGTTTTGCATTTACTTCAACATTTCCATTGTGATGCATAGACGAAACCAACAAGACACAGTTGTTCTTTTTTGGTATGAAGGAAACCAACGTATTATCGTGCGTAAATCCAAATATACAGGTGTTTATTGGTTGCTGTTTAGTTTGTAAAAATGCTGGCGGAATTTCGCGCTTATTCTTACGAAGTGTTCCAACATACGTTATACCAACCCGTTTCAATTCATTCAACAGCTCTGTAGAAGAAAACCAATTATCTCCTGTTAGATTTCGATTTGTATTGATGATCGGAGAAATTAATTTGAGTACACTACGTGTTGGAACTGAAAGTTTGTTTGGATTGGGTTCGGTTGTCTTTCCTGTATAAATAAATGAATTGATCAGATAATGCGTTTTCGAATCGCATAAGCACATAATTTTGATGCCATATTTTTTTGGTTTACTCTTGATATATTGGCGAAAAGAGCAACGGCCGCGAAATCCAACAAGCATTTCATCTACAACAGCATATTCTCTGCAACTGTAATTATTCGTACAGTTTGCGTTGAAAATTTCATAAATTTTTGAAATGGCAGCAAGTTTATCACCATTGTCAATCCTGTTCCTTCTAGTTGTTTGATCGTCAAATCTTAGCACTGACAAAAGAAACAAAAACCGTTGTTTAGACATGACACCTCTAAAAATATCTCGTCCCGTACCATCCGTTGCAAAAAGACTTCTAGTATCTTCGTGGTTTGATTTAAACACTCCTGCCAAAATTACAAGTCCCAGAAATGCTTTCAATTCAATCATGTCTACATGTTCAACATAACTTGCCGTTGGTCCATAAGAAGAACTCGTTTCCGTTATTTTTGCATTTGTATGCTCTAGTATTTCATTTAGAATTTCTTCCGTAAAGAAAAGAGAAAATGCTTCAGAAGGTGTTCTTGGAGGAGTATTTACTGCCGGACCCTTTGCTCCCGGTCGAAGAGTGACTATATTAGAAGATCTGGTACGTGAAGTAGCAGGAGGATTTTTGGACCACTTATATCGATTTCGTCCATAGAAGTAACTTGTTCTTGCACTGACATCACCTAAGTCTTCTTCACTTTCGTTTTCAGATTCGACTTCAAATTCTGAACATGTGTCGTGATCACTATGTTCGCTTGCTGCATCACTCAAATCATCATCACGTTCATCAGGGCATTCACTTTCACTAACATCATCGTAAAAGTTTTCGGCAAGATTTGCTAATTGTTCATCAGTTAGAAACTTTATCATATTGTTTTTACTATTCAATACACGTATTATAGAAGGGAAATAAGGAACAAGTTGACGACGCTCTGGTTTGTGAGGAACTGAGTAAGAAATTTGTTTGAGTCGAATATTTATACGCCGTACAAAAATCAGGGGAAATGCCACTATTTGATTTGTAAAAAATCACCGAAGTCGAACATAAATGAGTGAATCCCCTGTACATGTAGGTACTATAATAAAAATCGCCGAATTGGAACGTATATAAGTGAATCCCCTATACTTACATGCACAACAACATCTGTGATTTCCCCAAAAGAGGACGAGGGCTATTATCACTATAAAATTCTAAATCATTGGTTAGAATACACTACGCTATTTTTGAAAAAAACAAACGTAATTGCTATCGTGGGGTGTTGAGACACCCCAAAAGCTATTTTTTGCTAAAACTGTAGAATATGGTAAATAATAAATTACACTATATTACATATCTCATTTGCATAGGCGAATACCTGGAACCTTAGAAATGTGACAAAAATAGTTTTAGAAAAAATTTAAAAAAAATGACCTCTGGGGTTCCGAAACACCCCACGATAGCACTTGAGGGTTAAATAAAAAAATAAAGGACAACTTTTTCGTCAAAAAGTCCATGCTTTGCATTGAGAACTGCTTGAATAATTCGCGGCATTCTGTCGATTAATTTTCTTGGTGTATCGCTTCGGATGTTGTTTCATTCTTGTTCTTGTTTGAGAAAAATCCAGAGTTGTTCCAAGTCGCACTCTTCTATCGAGCTCATCCTATAGTAAGAGATCGGGACTCTGCGGTGGCCATGTCATAATTTATAAAATATTCGCTCCTTTTTGCTCATTCAGATACTGTGTGCATATTCGGGCTGCATACTTCGGATCGTTGTCGTACACAGGCATTCCTCTTTCCGGAGTATTCCTCCGATTCAGTGTAGCATTCCTGTTCCAAAGTAAGAAAAGCTGCCTCAAACTGTAACTGAACCGCCAGGGTGCTTTATTCTTGGTACAATGCACTGGAAAAGCATTCCTGCATTAATGGATCTTCTCACAAACACCCTCCTGCTTTGACCGAACACTTTAAATATCGATTCATCGGTTAATAAAACATTTTTCCACTGTTCGTCCAGTTCCGACGTTCTCGGGCCCACTGCAGCCTTTTCAATCAGTTACCTCGGTGCAGCAATGGTTTACCGATCTTCCGCTAGCTGGTGTTTTACTGTGTTAACTGAAATCGGATGTTGATCGACAATTTGAGTTTAGGTGTTTGATACAAATAAGAACTGAAACATGATCCTTTCGTGGTTAGAAAATTTATTTTTACCGACGAAGCACTTCAAATGTCTGGTGCGCAATCTTTTTTCAACAAACTTTAAATAGCCAACGCTACTTACATTTTTCGAATAACTACTTCACTTCGTATAATTTCATTCATGAACTACCGATACACAAGAGGCTACAGATGTGGTACCAACAGGATGATGCATAAGGGGTGTTCGATAATTGTCAATTGACGATTTTCTAACAATGAAAGTAAAATAAAAATCCATTTGTGTTTAAATTTTCTTTGAAGATAATTCAATCTTTTTGATTAACGTCCATCATAAAAGTTTGGGTAGCTTAATTATGTATTTTGAAAAAACAGAACTTTTCGCAAAGAGCAACTTTTTTCCATAAAATTTATGTTAACAAAATTTCTCAAATGTAGAGAACTTAAGCGGAGAGAAGGAATTCTTCCGGTGGAGAGAGAAATATGAAATTAAATTTATGAAGGAGAACATTATACTCACAGCCCTTTTCCGGATAAGAGATCCTTCAGATAAAAAGTGCAGAAACTTCAATAATCACCTTTGTATAGACTCAATGGCGTTGATGTAAGTGGCATAGGTGAGAAACTGCATACTCTAACCGAGATCGAAGAAGTGCATAAAATAAAGATGATAATGCATGCAAATTACGTAAGACCCCGCAGTTACGATAAATAAATCCGTAGATTTAATGGCATTGCGATACCAACCGAATTATGTGATTGGAAAACGACAGAAAAGAACCAAAAATTAAATACGAATGTTCCCTAATATTATAATGACATTTAATAGCCTCCTGTGTTGTACACGTAAATATATTCAAAGATAACCTATTAACTTCACACGAATCAGATACACAGTTAATATCCCTATAAAGTAATTCGCAGTCGACAGCGGTATTAATACTAGAGAATAGCTTAATATGATCTGCGTACATTAGCATTTTGCAATGGTATTACTGATGCCATTTATGAAAAGAAGAAATATTAGCGGTTTGAAATTAGACTCTTGTGTTATACCAGGGGGAACGATGTACCTGGAAGACATGTAATTTCGGTGACATACTTGGAATTCTCTATTAATTGAATAAGATTCCAACAAAGAACGTTTTACAGGGTTTTGTTTAATTGGTTTCCCCCAGCGCAAATAGCATTACTATTAATTCCGCTTTGGATAACTTAATTATTTACTATTGAGTTAAAATATTGCTTTGAGACGATTTAGAAAGTTATCTGGTGGATACAAATATTATCGGTGAGGATTGAGG
The DNA here is from genome assembly GCA_902654985.2 of Oryctes borbonicus. NCBI lineage: Eukaryota > Metazoa > Arthropoda > Insecta > Coleoptera > Scarabaeidae > Oryctes > Oryctes borbonicus. Next base: position 7,703,234 of record LR736861.1, on the reverse strand, counting down.
TACGAACCCTGATGTTCTTTATCCAGTTCTATAAGCTTTCTGGCCTCGTCTCTGCTGGGCAATAGGCCTGTGAAGTTATACCCGGTTCTAAATGTAATCATACTCAATAACTCCTCCATTGACAAATTAAAAAAATCGCTGTACCGAGCAAATAGAGTTTAGACCCTTGATTTTTTAATAATTTTTTGTCTAGAATTTTACCAAAAACCAAAACTGAAATATCACCTTACCGCAATATTAGGGGTGTATCATTAGCAATCACGCATAATCTAGATACCAAAAATTACTTCTGTTATAAATGCTGGGTTTTTCAAGAAAAAAAAATTATAATAACTCTTAATTTTGGAAAGATAATACTTTATTACTTTCTGCAAAACTGTAACAAATTATAGCATATGTTCTATAAAAAAAAAACACAACGGACTTGCATTCCCCCATGACAAAATCTTTGTGAGAAAAATGGAATTTTCCGAGCCTGTGATGATGACCCATACTGTATAATACATGCCAACAATCTGGAAAGAACATGTATTTCGTTTGCCTTTTCTTGAATTCATTTTCTCAGAGAATATATGGGGAGGTCAATGAACACCAATAGCACTTATTCTTGTCTACCTCCTTTAAGCTAAAGTAATAAAAACAGAGAAATTAGAAAATTAAAAAATACAAATCACGCGGTTGAACACCTATTGGTTTCACCATTTTCCAAAGTTGGCAGCACTAGTGTTGAGGCTGTTGGAAGAAGGTTCCTCACACTAAACAATTTTCATATATGTACACCTTATGCTTATGGCTGTTCTACGCATACTGTTAATTGAGAGTAAAATGTAATTTGGTGGTTTTTTCGTATAACAGTTAGACGATCAAAGAAAGTGATTACGGCGGGATTATGATGCATTGGTGAAGACGGAGGCATCGTAATCGCAAAGAAGGGTATCAATCAACGGAGTTCAAAATTTGAGGAAAATGCGAGAATTAAATGCGAATTTGGGCGAAGATGCTTTGAGGACTTTGGTTCGAGGTGTAGCATTGTATTCGATCCCAAATTGGTAGCAAAGGTATGAACAGGATATTGACGTAACTGGTAAGTTTTACGTTTTGAAAGAGATGCGATTGAAAGGGAATAATGCTGTCATTGCCGGAAGTGGTGCAATGGATTGCGCAAAGTCACCGGAAAAAGTACAAAAGTAACAACAGCCAAGGAGAGGAGAAACGACTAAAACGAAAGAAACCTTCATTCTCAAAAGATGATGAATATTGTTTGGTTTGCATTGACCACATGTGCCAACTCCGTCAAGCGGAGCACATGCACGACGCTAGCTTATTCCGACTGCATCGATAAGTGACAAAGCCACTTCGCGAGACCAATATGCGATTCCGATAAATTTCGAATCGATTCCCTTCAGCAATTTTGTACCTTCTCACTTATTTTCACTTCATAGAAAAAAAAACTATTATTTATGAGGTCTGTAGCAGCTGTACGCTTTTGCAGCGGAATTTTTTTGGTGGTGTCCAACCCACGAGTTTTTTTTTAACATTCGATTTGTAAAATTTGATAAAAACAGCTGGAGTTATTTTTGGTTTGAAAAAACGAGAAACTTCTGCTTAGGAGAGTTTGTAATTGTCATTACCTTTCAAACGGTGTATACAATGGAGCCGACCCCAGCCCGACTGGACCCAGGAAATAACCTTTATAAAGTACGTATGAATTACAAGAGCATTTTCCATAAAAATTCTGCTTTTAAAGGAAATTTGAATTTTTGGAGGGAATTTGGCTAAACTGTATATTTTCTATTTCGTAAAGTTGATCTACTTATCTAGATATTTATATTAATTTACAAAAACTAAATTATCTCTTTCTTATGATAAAATAATTAACTAAGAATAATTAATTATCCAATAATAATAGAGGCTGAACTTTTACGGACTAATAAATTATTTCACTCCTTTAATACGATAATTTATGGAAAAAATCCTATTGGAACACAAGGATAAACTTCAGACGACAGATATTGATTAGGTTCTTGAGTTTCGCGTTATTTTCTCCGCAAGTTTGTGCGCCTATAACGAAACTTAAACAACTTAATAAATTGTTTTACAAACAGGAAATCTAAAGTTATAGATTCAACTGTTTTCTTCGTTTTAAGAGGTCGAATTAAATATGTATGAGATCATCACAAATTCCATAAATTTTATATGCGAAGACAATGTAATTAAGATACTACAAAATATACATACTACCTTCTAAAATTCAGCATTGATCTATATTAAACCATAACGAGGTACGTTAAGAAAAACGAGACTTTTTCAATCTAGAGAGCTTATGTATATTGATGAATAGGATGTATTTTGTAGTTATTTTCGTTTTATATTTTAATTAATATTTGTACAATTTTTCAGTAAAAATCGAGACATACGGAAATGGCTTCTGTGACAATGACTTGAAAGTAGTTTATATATATATATATATATATATATATATATATATATATATATATATATATATATATATATTAAGGTAATGACCTTTAATTATTATAACGAAATATTAATCGATTCTAGGTTCCGTTTTTCTTTAAGTTACGCGATTTCACAAACGCGAAGAAGCAAAGCTTTTATTTCTTCGCTGTGTAAACGTCGACTCGGTTCATACTACGTTCCGCAAGCCCGGAGGATAGCTACATTAGTCTGCTACAAGAAAAAGCAAAGGTAGCACATGGAAAAATTGGAGAGTAAGTTTGTAAGTTCGTAGTTTTATAACTTAAAAGCAAAACTAGGACAAAGCGTCTCGCGCATATGAAATCATCTTGGGATCTGATTCTGGGATTAAAAATGATCTAGAGTACCAGAAAGGAAGTACTAGTAAGTTAGAAGGCGTTAATATGAAAGACCTTATAGAACAGGATGGATGAAGATTATGAAATTTAGTTAAATTTCTCGCAAAAAAGAAAATTATACACTACGTTGCTGTAATTTGGGAATCAGGGTATCTGGACTCCTCCGTATGAATTTGTTTTTTCAGAAAATAATATACATAATCCTTGAAACAATGTAATGTGCTTGAAGCTTTACTCTAAAAAATTGTATGTGCTATGCAGTTTCCGAGATATAATTAATGAAAAATCAAGAATTGTGTAAATCTTTAGAAGTGACCGTACCCCGAAGCCAAGCGATTTAGCCGCTAAAAAAATTGTGTTGTTCTCATACCAAGGTATCCTTCTAGTCTCTTTGAGTTTCATAAAAATCTGAAATTTCGGGCTGCCGGATTAATTCCGGATTTATTGTGAGCCAAATATAATATTCCCTTATTATTAAAATCGACTAGTACCGTAGATATTCTTTGTATTGTTGCAATTATGTAATGTAGACTACAGTATACTCTAATTTATATTATATACTTACATATAACTATATACGTATATAGTTAAAATAAAAATGGGAAGATCCTTGGGCTAAAATAATTTATTCTACTCTAGCTCTAGCTAGTCAAGCTGCAATAAATATATCAATGCCAGCACGCATTGATGTAAAAAAATGGGAATATTAACAGAAAATTCGAGACTATTTATTTATTTTTTTTTATCAGAATAGCCAATAACTGAAGACAGCGAAGAGAGTATTTAATGGCTTAAAAAAATATTTAGGACCACAAGCTAATAAGGAATATGGGAGGGTTGTCTTTAACTTATACTAACAGATTAAGAAATATGAGAACTTGTACAATTTTGAGGTACGGTAGAAAGGAGTATTTAAGGCTTTTGTGGCAAAAGAAAACCACTAATAATTTCCTTATTTCTACGTCCCAAAGATATTTGGCTAAAGAAGATATTTTCTAATAGGAATCGGGTTTTCTACCACTAGATGGACCCTAATACTCGATAGGTGAAATGCCAAAAGGAGCTGTGGGGGTGGCGCTACAAATACAAATGGCACAATAATTTTTATTTTTGTAAAGTACACGTTTATTTAAGTAAAAAAAGTCATCCGCGACATGGATAATTTTGGAATTTTTAATAAATTCCAACATAAAACCAAAATTTGAATTTCTCATGTTTTACTTTAAATCACCTCGAGGACTTTTCAGCGCAATACAAAGGCTTCAGTTACATGTTTCTGAGTAAAATCTGACTCGGAGAATCGATTCCCGCCACCTTCATTTACCTATCTCGTTTATTTTTCGAATTACACCCCGAAAAAGCTAAAGATGGGGATCAATGTTTCCCAACATTCTAAAACTTATACCTCGCTTACCCTAAGAGATAGAAAATCGGGGTAACTTTTAATGGATGCAGCGTATCTATAAAATCTATAAAATAAATAAAAAGTTGATGATTTGAGAGATATAGAAAAATGACGAAAATAAAAAAATCTTAGGAATATCCTTTGGAAATGTTACAGTATTTGTGAGTTTATAAAGATCTTTTTAATGATTTTTGATATATTAACATTGTTTCATTTTGATCTTTTAGTTTCTGATAAATAATTTTATTTTGTTCTGTTTTTGATCAAAATTTAGGTAAGAATTGGAATTATTACGGGTACGTATGTCAAACACATACATCTAAAAATATTTTCGCTCTCTCGAGCATTTGAACTAGTACTCTCTCTACGGTGACAAACTCGTGAATATCGTATATCTTTTCCCTGCACACAATAACTAAAAATCCTATTTGGCATAAAATAGGCACTCCGCGAAAGCATTTCGAACTTTAAATGTCATTGAAGAACTCGAAAGTTGAATAAATACACGCGGCCAACTTCCCTACGCTAAGTTATAAAACAAGTTTGGAAATATTTCAGAGACAACGCGTTCTCGGTTATTCGGTCGCTCCTTTGTGGTTTCTCTACAGCAAACCGCTTTGCCGCCTGCATACCGTTACTCGAGCAGTTCGGTGTAAAATGTTTTGCGAGAATTTTTGCTCATTTCGTGCTAGCGTACGGTGTAATAGCAAACGGAAGTTATTTAGCCTTCGTATGATAAATTATACCTGCTATATAGAGTCCGGTATGAAGAAGTTCCATTAGTAATATATGAAAAATGAAATATGACAGAAAAGGAGAGAGAGAGAGAGATAAGGAGACTAAATTTCTACGTATCTAGTCTATCTAGCTTATTGAAAGTAATTCCATTTTTATATTATCTCCTGTTTAATAATACGTGCTGGTACATTTTTATATTTAAAATGCTAGACCACCCGTCGGTAATCCGCGGGCCGCAACAGTTTCCGAATGTTTCCATAACCACTAGATGCTTAACGTTGTATGAAGATATCTTATTGTTAGATCTATTCATTTGTTAATATCATTAATACGGCTTCTTATTGTTTTCTTTAATGTTAATGGATGTCCCTGATCGTGAAAGGTACACGTGTAGATGTGTATTTTAGAATTTACCCATTTTACCAGATTAATACATTTTTATTGATTTCAGGAGAAAAGGCGATCATTTGTGCAGTTAATTGACCAAAGCTTGTGTTCATGGAGAGCTTTTACAACTTTACAATTTGAAAGGAGCGACAACAGGAGATTTATTCCGGCACTAGGAACGGGCGTAATTGCGCTGGGAAAAACGGTAAGCATTACAACTAATGAAGGTAGAAATACACTGGTCCCAATTAAAGAAGTATTTTTCAGCAAAAAAAAAAGTAAATAAGGTTCGTCTAGCGCGTCTATGCCCTGGTGTTAAAAGTAACTATCTGATTGTGACAGGTGTTCCTGTAAAAACATGTGCGGAACATCTGGCTTTTGTAAATGCTTTAAACTAGATCAATATGATAAACAATCTTTCAAATTGACCTTCAGAAATATATTTATAAAATTTTAACGAATACTCCAACAATTTAAGGGTGATGCATTTTTAATTGCAGCCAGTGCATGAATGAACCAAATAGCGATCTGGTGAGGGGAACCAAAACTAAAATAGGAGAATTAGGTTACGATATCTCTTTTTTTTTCAAAAATTAATACTTTCATGATTGAGAAGGGTGCCTATAAAAACCACAATGAAGAATAGAATTTGGATTTTTTAACGATTTAAGCAGCTATCTAAATATGCTCAATATCAGGCTTCAAGGAAGAAACAAACTGATTTGCAGACTTCGAGAAGGTTTCTAGCAAACTGAAAATCTTTGCAAACCCATTTACGTGTGATATTGAGGATGTGCCGAGTTATTTACAAATAAATGTAATCTAACCGTTCATTGTTTCGGTGACATGGTTAAATTTTATGGAAGCATACCTTTCTAATTTCTAATTGTAGAAAAAAATAATCATTGTTCTCGTCTCACTGACGAACAATTAAGTTCCATCTTAAGAAATCCTGACATTCAGCAAATATCACAAAGATCTCATTGATTATTTGAAATTTGAAATGAATAAAGCTTTCTATCGATTATTTCGTATTATTTATAACTCACCTTACCATTTCCGACAATTCGCAACAGCTGCGACCAACCTTAGTCCTGAAATGCTACGTGGCCCTTGTATACTAAAAGGTTGTCGACCGCTGTGCTAGACTAGTAATGAAGCACTAGCTTCTCATTTACATAGATGAGATCATACCATTATTCGGTTATTAGTAATTAATTATTTATTGAGATTTATATTTTAACGCATTTTGAAATGTCCGTAATTTTACATCATTTAAATCAAAGTTCTCAATACACGTATGTACGTAGATACATACTAAATAATTACATGCACACATTAATTTATGTGCGCATACCTTCACTCTCCAACATTTTCAAAGAGTACGAATATAGAACGTATCGCTAGAGGATGCATAATTTATGGCTTCTGAAGCAACTGTCAACAACATGTAAGATATTGCGAGTTTACACAGTGATATATTCTCTAGTTGAGTTTTGCTCCCGCCTCAAGGGCTATTAAGTCACTCTCAGTGTTTTGTTAAGAGAAACAGTCTACTCAAACACACGTATATACATGGATACGACGATAAGATTATGCGTAGAACTAGATGTAAAGAATAGAACAAAGAAGTACATACGTAGAAACGTATGTATTTTTAGTTAAGTTTTGATGTTCTTATACGTGGTAATTTAGTATTCACTACTGGGTTAATTGTTGTGTACCTTCTTTTAAAAAAAAAAAATTGAGATAAATGATTATTAACATCCGCAATGTTTCACAGATTAGTCAGATAAATTTTAATATTATCCAAAGCGCTTTGCTATAATTAAAATGTTCATAGAAAATATCAAATTATCTTTAAGAATACGTTGAAATATTAATGTTAGTAAAATTTAATATTTGGATCTACATTTCTAGTGTTAAATGGGGATCAGGAGGAGAGAAGGAGGAAAAAAGAAACGAATAGAGAAGAGGAAAAAAAAGATGGGAAATGGAGGAGAATATAAAGAAAGAAGCAGGGGAGAAGAATTACGTTAATCAACTTTAATTTGTTGCTATAAACAACGGTAAACAAGCATCTAACATTTGACTAGAAAAGACACGAAAAGAAGATTTACAACTAGTAGTGTAAGTAGATATTATATTCCAAATGTGATTTTTCAAGACATTTAACATGATGCAACAGAAAACAGGTGAAAGATGATAAAGAAAATTTCTTGAACGTATGCTTCTATAGAATAATCATAGAAAAAACTGCCAAATGTAACAGTAATGATTTGAACTCGCAGAAGAAATTACAAATACATACATACATACATCTCCTAGCATTTTTCACCACTTAAAATCCTCCTACTATCGACGAAGGTTTTGTTAATTTATCTGTCTCGCGTGCCAGTCTTAATGTATGAAGTGAGATAAAGCACTTTTCAATACGAATTCTTCATCCGTCTGCCGTCTAAAAGTCTATCTATGTAACCATAAGCAACAAATGCGGACACCACTGCGATTATTCCATTTTCCACTTGCCATTATTCATCCCAAATTTGTGCGCTGAAGCAACGTACGTTCGTACGTTGAATTAATTTGCGCTCGTAGTAGAAGTCTGCGAGTTCAAGATATTGAACTACATTACGAGAAGTACACGAAGAAACAAATTTTAAAAAGAATCAAATAATTGTAGAGCAATTTATTGTAATTTGTTTATAAATATACAATTGGCTAAAGCTTACTTAAATTGCTACCACTCGATTGTAGTTGACGGATTGTATTTCTATTAAACACATTATTGTAAGAATTTAGTCAATTGGGAAGTGTTGTATCAAAAATTGCCACAAACTTGTCCCGCACGTTTAGTTTTAACTAACTTTGGCCCTGGAAGCCTACGTTTTTATTTATCCTGAACGTGTCGACACAAACATTGTTGAAAAAATGGTACATTTATGTGAAATAATGCAATAGAAATTTAACTTTTTCTATAATATTGTCGTACATTCTTTCAACTTTCTTCCGTGTACATTTAATAGACTTCTATAATTTGCCGAAACAATTAATTAAAGTGAATAGATTCATTCATCATCTGACATCAAATAATTTATCGATATGGTACTTATGTAGTAGCAATTTCATTATTATTTCATTAATTCCTCCGACTAATTAAGCTGTTAGTCGATCAGGAATGTCTAGTTGCAATCGTAGACGTGTTTGCAGAAACTATATGATTAGGGCATCTTTAATTAGATGCTCTCATCCATAAATGTTTAAGCGTATTAGAAAAATAGTTAAGTAATGACCTCCTAAAATGTAGAAAATTCATAAGATTGAAACCTAAATTCTGTAGATCTCTGGATTGGTGTTCCCTCAACTAGGCCACTCAAATCCATTACCTAAATCTTCAGAGCACACCTCCACAACGTCTAAATTGATATTTCTAAGAAATGAATGGTCTTAAGAAGTAAAGAAAAATGATTGAAAATTATAGTTGGGTATATATATTAAAAAAAAATTAAAATTGTACTAGTTTGGATACGTCTGTTTAATACTCATCTATTGAGTAAATAGATCCTTAGTTAAGTTTCAACCTGTAGCAATTTAAGTTAGAATCACATTATTCATTGATCAATGTTATGATCAGATTGTAATCTCAAAAATGCCCAGAAGTATATGGGGATTTTAATAGAAAAAAAAATCTATTGAGGAAGATACCCCAGTACCCGAAATATGAACCAAAATTTTTTGATCAACAATAGGTTTATAAGATAAAGCCTTGAAACAAACTTTTATGATAAACAGGTTTAAATCAAGAGTCATAAAAAAAGCTTACATTCATTTCTACAGATAATTTAATATTTTTAGCAGATATCTGTTTGTGTTTTTGTGGGGCGGCGGTATTTTCAAGTAGGTCTTTTCTAAAATTTAAATTGGAAAACTACTATGATTATTATAATCGTCACGGCGGAGTGTTATTTTCCCTTAAATATTAACCATTCAAACATTTCTTAGATTAACTAAAATAACATCCAGCAACAAGAGTTCGATGAACGTTAAGATTTATTTTGGTAGCCTTGTTACTTTGCCCAGGTTGTATTTATTAATCCTTTCCTCATTACTTAATAAAAACGAAACTATTGTCCGTCTAGAAAGTATCCGGAATTTATTATTTTTCTTAATTTTAATATATTTCTTTTTTGTTACATCCTCAGACAAAAGTAATGCATCAAGTAGGTTGTGTGGACTGTAGGCCATGGAAAAAATCATATAACAACACCAGCTGTCAAATATTGTTGATTATCAACAGGCTTAATATTTGTGAAATAATGTCGCAAGTAGAAAGAAGAAAGTTGGTGGAATATTTGTATAGAAAAGGTGTTCAAAACGTTAAAAAATTAGTGCAATTGACTGAACTCGGAAAAAGTGCAGTATATGAGACAATAAAGAGGATAAAAAATAGGAGAGATATGAGCCATGGACCAGTTTCTGGAAGACCGTGTAATATTAGCGGAAACAATCTAAACGCTTTAGTGATTTTAGGACGACAAAACCCGCGCCTAGGGTTTCGAAAACTGGCTACCAGGTTTGGAAATCAACGTCAAATAAGAGCGTGAGAAGACAAGATTACTTATCAAGGTAACCAAAAAAAAATCCCTGCAATGACACCTCTACAAAAGCAACGAAGAATAGATTTTTGCCAACGATTTCGGGGCGCTAGTTTTTAGTGATGTTTTTATATCTGACGAAAGTTGTTTTCAGCTTGGTGCAAATCATTTAAAAATCCTATGAAGAGAAAATGTTACTGTTCAAATTTCCAAATTTCACACAAAAATAATGGTTTGGGGAGCAATCTCTCAGTGTGATGCTACACCTTTCTTCTTGAAACGGCTCGTGCGTTATATCTCGAAGGGTGGCATTTTCAACAGGATAATGCAAGATGCCATACTTCTGCCTACAATAAAGCTTGGATGCTAGAACAAAACTTGGCAACAATTCCATGGCCAGCAGCTTCCCCAGATCTTAGTCCCATCGAAAACATATGGGGACTAATAAAAATTGAAGTAGAACGAGCAGCACTACGAAATAAAGATTTGATTCGGTCAGTTTTACAAGCCTGGACCACTATCACCGAAAAGTATAGCGTTGCCCTTGTTTCGGGATTTCCTGAACGTTTAGTTAAGTGTTTATAGTTAAATGGAGATTGTATTAGTAAATGAGATGAATTATTTGTTGTGATTTTATTATTCAAGTAATAAAAATATATACCGTAACATTATAGCTGTGCTTTTTGTTTTCCGGATACTTTCTAGACGGACTATAATTTAATTAAATATGTAATCAATGGATACAATCATTTTCGCAGAGATGAAAATAGAATGGTATGTAATAGCAACTTATTCCATTTTATTTTGAGTTTAGTCGTATGGAAAATCGTAATGGAAAGCAATATATATTTCTGCACAAATTTACAGCTGAGAAAATGGCTGAAGTATTGCTTAAAGCATTCGACAAGAAAGTCAATAGTAGGGCGGATAATAAAGGCGATTTATGGCCGGGGTTCTTCAAGGACGACGTACGCGTCATAAAAATGCAAGAATAAAACCGAGAAAGTTAGGTAAAACGCGAGACTTGTTAGAGCTTAGTTACTGTGTTTTTATGATTTCTGCAGTTGTATCTCGACTACGTCGAATGTTGCTAAAAATGGCAGGTGAGCTATAAAGATCTGTATGTGTAGGTATGTATGTATTTTCTTTTCCAGGAACTTAGTATGGATGGCGAATATATTATGCGATACGTCTTTCCTCTATGTACGAAGATAAAATATCTTAGTAGATGCGTTCGCGTTATACGTTCAATGTCGTATTCACACATTTTCATCTACAATCCAATATTTATTTGCAGATAGATATGGAAATATAACAGATCTGTCAGTGATACGCAGAGAAATATACATTTATTGTGTGTTAGGTTTCTATTCATATAGTCATGAATAGAAAAATTGAATTGAAAAAAATCATGAATAGAAAAGAAAGGGGCAAGTCACAGCGGTAAAACAGCGCCTTTATTAGGGAAATCTATAAAGCAGTATGCATCTTATTAGATAGACGCCTTAGTAAGTAGTGCATAACTTATTAAGCGAGTCGTCCCATAAGCCAGATTATGCTTCAGATTAATTTGAAGGAATCCTTTTACTGTTGCTTCATAAAACTGATGGTGAATGCAAAAGATGAAAAACAAAATAAGTATACAGATTGTGGGAGTCCAACGAGAGCAGGTTAACAAATTCCAATATGTGGGTATCATATTGGGGAAAAGCAAACAAAGAAAAGTGCGCCATAACTAAAGGATTCTTCAACAGAAAAGAAATAACAAAACAAACAAAAATCGGTATGTTCAAATCCATCTATTCTAACATATGGATGCAAAACATGGGTTTTCTCTAAACAAGAAAATCCAATGATGCAGGGACTGGAAAAGTATAGTTTTGCGGCTTCCATTGATGACTCAGTAATGAAAGCTTGGTGTTCTCCAATCTGGAAATGGTATCCAAAAGAATTGAATAATTTGCGGAAATTTGCTCTATTTACCCGCTAGCTTACTGAGATTACTTGGGCTTCTTGCGGATTTAAATTTAAGATACAAGGTTTAATAATGTGCGATAATGTCTCATTATATAAAACAGCTTTAAGCCACGTTCTCCATCTCGTCAATACCGGTTGTGGTGGCCGAGAAATGCCCGGATAAGTCTGTTTAAACTCACGAATGCATTTTGGAGATTTAATAAAAACTTTTTTGGTAGAAACTATTAATTGATCTACTTTTGGATAACTGTTTCTAATAAATTCAGCTACAAGATGCATGGAGCAAACAGATTACATGAAGCAATTGAGGATGAGATTGTTTTAGTAACCTCCCGGCTTTACCCACGTTTGAACCTGCATCTGTAATCAACATTACAAGTTGGGTTACCGATGTGTTGAACTTCCCAAAGGTATTTATTACAGTTTCTACTATCGTTTCCGCGTTTGTCTTCTGTAATGTTGTACTACGTAAAAGAAGAGGCACGGATGCCACATCGCTTTTTAAAGTGCGCACTAACACATTTAAAATACAATTCTTTCTTGCATCCATTGTTTCATCTACTGTCAGCCATATTTCTTTATTTTTTAACTGGTTCTCACGCGCGGCAAATTAAACTGTAATTGACCTTTTGTTGGCAATCGTTCGGTCAGTCTTCGTCAAAATTCTCCGTAAAGTTTCACGTTGTAAGGTTGTATATGGGATAAGATATCATCGAAGAGCATAGAATCTCAGCTACAATTGCTTTCCTGCATCATGCTATATCAACATTCATAGAATTTCGACATCAATAAATTTTAAATAGTAAAAACCATTAAAGGTGGATGGAAAATAAAACAATTATCAACGCGATTAAACAGTGGCATTAAATGACGCTAATTTTATAATTGACTTTGACTCTATCTAGGTCATCCAGATGACTTACATACATAAGTTTAAATTTCTATAACTCCTCTAAAATTCCATTTATCAATCCAAAATCTGCCAAAAGAGCGTCATAGAGAAATGTTATTAAAATAATTTTTAAAAAGCGTTCATTTCGAAATTTTCTCTCTATTTTCCAAACGCTAAACATTACAATACATATACATGCTCTTAAATGCAGCGCCGAGTGATTCAAGTAGCTTCGTTTGCGAAAATTGACGTAGTTTTAGTTCTCTGCTTGTAATATAGAAAAGATGATATTACTTTATGATTAGTATTCGTGTTACAAGGAAACTTCACTACTTCGATTTAAACCCACAATAGAATGGAATTTCCAAATACTGGAGATATTAGCACATGGCGTTTCTCATAGAATTGGCATAAATGCAAATTTAAGTGAATAAGTAAATGAGAGTACATAGCATAAGCAAACAATTCGTTTCATTTTCCCGAAATAACGGTTCAATATATTTTTCCCTAGTATGCATGTGCATACGTATATTGTTATTAATATGATACAATCATTCATGAGCTCAATGGAAACTTTAATAAATTATTGTTATTAAATATAAATAATACGACGAGACAATGAAAAACCTTTCAAAAATACAGTAAGCCCTCTAACGGTTCAATATTTTATAAAGCAAATATTGAATTTTATGGTGCGATGAAAAAGAATAAAGTTTGACATGAATAGTTAGTTCGTAATTATAAAACAATATTATGCTTAAAAATCCAACAATTGTAAATGCAGGATTTCTGTTTAATTGACAAAAAAAAAATCGTTATTTTGTTGTTTATATTTCATTTCGTCTTGTTTGGCTGTAAAAAGAAAAAAAAACCGTGAAGCTAGAAACATAAAAGGTAAATTTGCAACATGTTTTATCAAGTTATCTGACACTAGAAAGATAATATATTTTTTTGATACAAAGCTCAACAAGGCTCAACAAAGTAGAGCTTCTCGCGAGAATAGGTTTTTCAGAAAATTATATTGGCTTTTAATTAAAGTTGTGAAAATGTTTAACGAAGTTGAAGTTCTTAATACCCTCCCCCAATAAGATTTACTTATCGGAGAAAAATATTCCTCGGATAAATTCACAATAAAACAACTTAATTGATTTGCAATACCTCACTTAATCCAATTCTAACGAAATACTGCTTAATTTGATTAGAGGCGTTGTGTTGATTTCGCGCGTTGCTAATATGTTTGATTCGCATCGCTCATTTTCTGGTTCACTGACTTATATAATTGATTTAATGGTGCTTCCTCTCTCATTTCCTGTAAGTCCCTTCTTCTGTTTTTCAGTTCATTTCAGCTTTTCAATCTATTTATTTCCGGGAGTATTGATTTCCTTTTTGCTCGTGTTTTGCAAGGAGATCGCACTTGACAAATTTCGTTACAGTTTTCAGCTTTCACGTTATTATCTGTAAGGTATCTGTTAAATGTGCGTGATACTAATTTATCGAAAGTAAAAATTGTATTATTATGCTAATAATTTTTGTTTTTTTTTTTTTACATTGGACTCTGCAGTGAAGCTTATTAAGCACAATGTAACGCATATATGTTTTATACAAGTTAGGATTTGCATTTCTAGTCTTGACTGCACATGCAGTATTAGGCCTTACTTGAATACAGCAACATTAAGTCATATGTATATAATTGGACGGGATTTTCCAGAAAAGAACCAATCCACAAAAATGCATTTTGTTAATAATTTGATATTTGGCTTCTACACACCATTTAGCATCATCTCCACAAAATGAACTAAGCCAAATTAACCATGTGCTGTCCTCTACGACAATGGGCCCTGTTCCCCTTCATAGCCAATTTGTTCATGAGTAAATTCGAAAGATGTATGAGAACGGATACAGAATATTTTCCTAGAATGTGGCTTAAGTATGTAGATGATATTTTTACGGTCTTTGATACTATAAAAAGTAATATTCTGGATTTCCTTGCATATCCTAACATATCAGGTGTTATCGTTTCGGTAGATTAGACTCGTCAAGTGTAGCCCAACACATAATAAACGAAGCCGGGCATAATATGAAATTAGAAAACTTGAAATTAATTAAGAATGTAACTTGGCCGTCTACGAAACGGTTTACATAAAAAGCAACAAAAAATCTGATGAACAGATAAAATTGACCGTTGTCGTACTCAGTTCTATTTGATTTATTAGGGTAAACCTCGCACATGTTTTATGTCTCGGCTACAATAACAAGAGACTCTTTCGTCTATTTGTCGGTATTTTTTCTCACGTCTTAGTTTTAAGGTATGCGATAAAAGGGAATACCTATAAATAATATTTTTCTAGAAAGTAGGAATAGAACAAGCATGTTAGTTTTAGAGGTTTTTCATTTCATTCGGTCACCGGTTGAGTATGTGGATCATTCGTATCCTCGAAACGGCCATCCCGTATTAATTATTTAAACTTGTGTGGTGCGGAAGTTACCCATACTTTTGTGTTGTTTACTATTCTATGCCACAGTCCTTGCTATCATTATTTATTCAACCACAGTTTTAGACCATTTTCTGTTCGGTAGAAAGGAACCATGTGGGTTGGTTCCTTTCTGCACAAAAGTATTAATGCCGCATTTGATATTATATTGTTATTAATTTTCGCTCATCGAAATAACTTGCTTTAATACATAAAGTGTACATGAACAAAGTAGAAAAACCTATCAGCTTTGCTTCGTACAAATGTATATTTTTTTTCAGAATTTGGGACCAAGAAGACCAGAAGAAACCAACCCACAAAAGTATTTTTTAAAGTAACACATATGTCTATCTATTCCAAATATGTTAACTAGAATAATATTATACCATTTAACAGGGTGGAACTCAAATATTGTTGACCAATAATATATGAATTTGGTTGCAATATTTTACTTGTTTTCTCAATTTGGATCGTCTGAGGATTCGTTTCTTTCTGCATAATCCCATCCAATTATAGATTTACCAATAAAAGCCAATAAAATGTGGACTTGGAAATGACCACTAATCACTGTTGAACTATAAGAGGAAATTGATAATTTCAGCGATATGAGTGAGGAATTTGACGATGATACAGAAAACCCGAATCATTCTTCTGAATATATATCTTCAGATTATAAAAGTAGTGCAAACCCTGATCAAAAAAACGTTAATTGTGAAAACATTGAAGCCAATGAAGAAAACGTTAAGATTCTTAATATTGTTATAATACTAATTGATATTTTTGTAAATAAGGGCAATCTAAAGGTTATCTTTACTTTAAAAATTTCACCTGTTTGGATTAATTAAGTTAACCTATTTGGTTAAATTATAAATTACAAAAAATTCAGGAACTTTTACCTTATTATTAGTAATAATTTCCTGAAACAATAACAATAAAGAAGTCTTCCATTTGATGCAAGCTATATGCGTGGCATCACCACAAATTTAAATGTTTGGAAACGTAGAAACGTTACAGCTTTATAAAGATTGTCCAATTGCACCCCTTTTGAATCGTATGAAATGCTCGTGGCTAGTCGTTAGATAAATATTCCTAGAGAATGTTGTCTTAACGAAGCTCAACGCGTTACCACTGACGAAGTAATTTAATTATGTTGAAATTGATATATTGCTACTGAAATGTTATCTGTAACGAGATGGTGATATGTTCGAAAGGATTTATGTGCCGCACATAGTTTCCTATTAAGTGTTCATAGCATCTCTAGCCTTTATGAATCGGAAAATAATGGACGACGAGCTGCGTGTCGTAGCCGATAGGAGGACCTTTCCTGATAAATGGTTTCGGACTTCCATTGTCAAATAAGCGAGGACAGAAATGCCAACCGTACATTAAACATTTGAACTTCACTACCATCGGCACCGTCGTTCCGACCACACTCCTACACGTACCGTCATCCGCGGTCATTTATATCTGTTTGCCGACTGCGATTTTAAATTATGCAAAATCCTGTTATCCGATGGTGGCGGTAGTGGTGCTTAGCATTCGTATACACATTCGAGCTGGCGTATTTGCCTGTCTGCCTACATCGTTACCCTCTATTTCGCTAATTTCGCACGCAATCGTGAATGTGTTTGATTGGTATTTTGCAAGTGCTTCACGCAGTATGTCGCTTCTTTCTATCGATTTTTGCGTTAGGACGTTGTTTGCGCACATGAATTATGCACACGCATATTTTCAGGTTTTACGTGTAACTATATGTACACTCTACCGCACACGGTGTTTTTTTTTTTAATTTTACAGGAACGCTGCTATTTTGAATATCGATGGAATTTAGGAATAACATTGTTAAGAAACGAACTATTTAAAAATTATTTAGGTTTATTATCACGTAGGTTTGTCGTTAATTCTTTGAGCTTCTAAGATCTTATTTTAAAGCTTGTATTATTGTAATAAAAAAAATGCTTCTTTTGGTTATTGTTTCTAGGCGTCTTTAGATGTGCTGTATTATTGTCCTTAATAATTTTTTTCACTTACGCCGATACAATCTAACATAGTTTAACACATAGTAATAAGGTGGCAAAAGTATAATAGTTGCTTCATCGAATATATATTTATTGTACTTATATTTTCTTTAAGAGATCTTCGAAACGAATGTTTTTTTCTCTTAACCAAAGGAACATGTAATTTTTGTTAGTAACGGTGTTCTGCCTTGTGATTGTGATACAAGGTATCGTCAATAAGTATCACTAAATTTCCTGGTAAATTTCACAGTAATCGACTGAAAAACCATCCTTTGTATTCTCCAGTACAACTTCATCGTGAACATCTGTAGTATCATTTTACACAGGATATGGTAAAAAAATTATCAAAGGAAGAGCTGCTGAAACTGTCAGGTGACAAATATTACTGATCAGTTGATAGATAATATTTGGCTAAAAGGCTCCTGAGATTATTTAAAAGGTTTGTGCATCCCGTTGGGCGTATTCTCGCCCTTGTATTAATGCTGCCTTCGTCTCTTAATCGATGAGGGATACTAAATTTTCAAGCAGCACAAACTTATGACCTTGATTTGCGCAGCAAGATAAGCAACCACTTGTTCTTCAAACTACCTTCAGATCTTAGTCATCGGAGACACCTTTTACATATTTAATTACAGTAGATAGATATTGGAATGCATGAAGAAGAGACGTGTTCAAAGTCGCCAAAATGTCTGAGCCATCACCCTCACACTGCTACCGAGGGAATGCTGCCAAATAAATTATTCACAAGTATCGGTTCAGGAAAGTTTTGTAATGGATGCTGGTTAAGATATCGTATCAGTTCAATATATGTGCCTCGAGAACTCTACATAGAAGTATCACTGTTCATGTTTACTTTACTTTAACCCAAATAAACGCTGGAAAACGCTACTACAGTAACATCGCACTCGCTCGACACTGAATAGTAGTTGATTTGGCGCGATTTAGCTTTATTTAGCGCATTTACGACAAGTTCATGAATATTGACTATATGCAGTAATGCAGTATTTCCAGGTCCAAAAAATAAAAATCATCAAATCGGAACAAAAAGGTTCTTGTAATTTGTATAGGTGAGGGGAGGTGGTATAAAGTTGTTTACATTTACAAAAAATGCATATATGCACAAGTAAATCTATTCCAAATGAACTCGAAGGTTTATTCGAGATTGTAGCGTTTGATTTTGTAGAGGCCCTAAAAAATGTCTCAACTGCGAACAATAATTACAAATTAAATAAACCAGTGGCTATAAATATACTAAAAAAAATTGGGTACTTACTTTCTAAATACCAGATTCTCACACATTACTATATGCGCGTATATGCCACCTTTAAAAACAAATCGAATATAGAGACGTAAAGCTTCTGATCCAGATATACGGGGGGAAAACCCGAATAATTTAATGTGAATCTCCAACATCCTTCCTAAACCTAAATTTAATATTACAGCCTAGCTTTGATCACTAGATGGCAGTAGACATTTGATTGTTTTACTTCTTTCTGATGTTATAAATTAATGCTTATTTTAGATTTATTACGAAAAAATAATGCTCCTGTACTTGAGTAATCACCGAATTTTTGGTATTTCGAAAAAGTTTTCACCAAAGCATTAAATAGAACTTAAAAAAACCAGAACTGGTGAAATATCACCAGACCAATACCAACATAAAGGTACTTTAGCCATATAAAAAGAGAATCCCTAAGTTGTACTAATTCCGCCTGCTACTTGCACATTTGACCTCTTCAAATAATCTGTTAACCGCTTATTTCTAGGATTTCATTAAATTAGTAATACATTTAATTCGTATCTTTTTCCATCATTTTTTTTTCTTTATTTTCTGTTCAAAATTATACTAAAATATTTTTTTTCGGTACATAAATACATATTAAGATGTTACGTCTTTAACAAACTATAATAAACAAATTTACACGTATAAAAATGGGAACATTGGCAGAAATGAAAGTAACTGCATATCATATCGCAGCTTTGGAAATTGGAACGTTGATGTTGGTTTTCACGCTCGAGTCAGAGACAGTACAAGCAACTATTATCGCTTCAAAGGTATCATACGCAAATAAGAAGACGCTAAGAGAAAAAAGCACTTGTTTCGCCATGCCAAATTCTAGCCCACGGGCTATGCTCTTGTTAAATCAACCTGATGACTACTTAAATAACTGTATTTAGTTAAAAGTAAAATTAATTTAGAGAAAAGAAACGCAAACAGGAGAATCAACGTTCGCCACAATTTTATTAATCTTTGGATAGTGAATAAACAATCACACGTAAGATTCTTTTTGTGGAAAATATGCTGCCTACATATTTCTAGCTTTTCTCGAATATGACGAAACAGACACACTTCCATTCACAATAACGAAAAGAATTCACGTCCATTAATCACGATCCTTCGTAAGTTCTACATGCACTTTACGTTGAGACATATTCACCTCATCCCATCTCTTATGTTTGTATATTGCTTCGCGGGTATGAAGTCCGGATCTGCGCGCCATTCGATCAATGAATGCACAGTAGACCAGCACCTAGATAAAGAGGATCCGCTTCGTCGAGGAGCGACAAAGGCGGAAAATAAACGTCTGGCAGTTTGTCTTGTCATTTCGCATATAAAATTCGAAGACCTCGTTAAAGGTTCTGACGCGTAACGTGCTTCAGCTCAAACGTGTCAATGTATAAACTTGGAAAGGCCGCATCTGTGCACAAACGGATATGAATGGGGATGAGATGAGATGCAAAGCAATTTGTATTCTTTACCAATTAACTTACGTTATAAAAAATGATGTAAATGTTTTAAAGACAGTCGGTGTCAATTTGTTGTGTTGTAATTTTGAACACTTTTTGCTTTTATTTTACAAAGTTTTACGGATTTCCAAACGTTTTCAAGATTAAAGGGATTCTAGGGTGTCATAGAATACTTCTATGTAGTATTGTTCACCTCATTACCAATGTTGCCATCGGTGGTTAAATATCAGCAGATATGGTGAATTTTTAATTTTCGGTGGGGTGTGTAATCATGAGCAGTGGTGAATGATGATGTTTCTACACAGATAACGATATTAGGTCTGTTCGATTTCCATACTGCGCACCTATCAATTACAATTCATACATGGGGCTTATGTTTGAATGGGTTTATGATTAGAGATGAGCAAGGTAGGGGAAATTATTACTTTTTTGCTGAGACTAGACAGATTCGTGTTTTGTCGACTCTTGGGGAAACCAGTTGGCAACACGAACCCGTTCTCATGAGACGAATAGACACGAGTCTGTCTAGTCTCTGCTAATTTCCCCTACCATGTTCATCTCTATTTACGATAGACAATTGTGTAATTAGGATTCAAAAATTATGTTGGTAATAATCGAAGTTCATTTATGTATTTTTTGATTTGCACATAAGTGCTACATTAAGTTTGCTTTACGATATTTTCATATTCTAAATACAACTTCTTGTAAAAATGCGGCACATATTACAACTTTACTATGGTATATTAAATATCACTCGTCCCATGATATACCCCCTACAAAATCCCTTTTTTTCCTTTAGTGCGCTCAAAGCTGGAGTATGCATCCCTTGTATGGAATCCGTACTATGTTGCATATAAAAATATGATGGGAAGGGTTCTTTAAAATACCTTTGGTATAAAAAATACAACATTTGCCCGTGTAGAGGTTTCCCCTATGAGACTTTACTTGCTGGGTTTTCTGTGGCACCACTCGGAATACGACAGGAAAAAATTGGTTTAACGTTTCTTTTTAAATTATTAAATAATCAAACAAACACCAGTGAACTGCTTGGCAAACTTAGTTTTCATGTGCCGCATCAATTTTCTCGCTCATTTACTACATTTTATTTGGATTTAGCCAAGTCAAAAAAAAAACTGTTACGCTCACCTATTTATTTTATGTGTTCCACATACAATAACATTTGCTGTAAATGCGATATTTTTAATTGTTCCCTTGCGCAACTACTTCATTCGCATTCTTCATTAGGCAGAATATTTTTTTCAGTGTAATATATAACTAGATCGATATGTATTTGTACCCGTCTGCTTTTTGTCAGTGTTCTATAGACTGTATTAGTTGTTTGCCTGTTATTTGGTTTTTAACTGTTGTAACTGTTGGCAATAAAGGCTATTATTATTATTATTGTCATCTTCCTATTTTAAGAAGTCTGTGAATTTAATTTTTATTAAAAGAACGAGCAAAGAGATATTTCGTAACTAAGTTTTATTAAGAGTATCGTAAAATAATGAATGCGAATGGTCAAGTTTGGTGAGGATTCCAAAAGAAAAATCTTTTACCATAATTTGGAGATAATCTGGTGTAATAGTAGAAATGTCTTTCGGGTGATGTCGTGTAGTTAATATTTTACTTGACGTTTCGCTGACCATCCTGTTCAGCTTCTTCAGAAGATTTCTAAAGACTTTCAAGACTTCAAAGACAGTCTTTAGAAATCTTCTGAAGAAGCTGACAGGATGGTCAGCGAAACGTCAAGTAAAATATTAACTACACGACATCACCCGAAAGACATTTCTACTATGGATTACGGTCGTGAAAGCCTACACTCAATCTGGTGTAATGGCAGTGACACTAACTCCTGTTTTTTTGGAATAATCTATAAATTTGTTTTTGTAACCGGCCGCCTTATTCTATTTAATAAAGGAATTGTAAGAACATAGCCCCATCTTTTAATTGGAGAACCACACTGGGTGAGAAGTAGCTAGTAGAATTTGCTGTCATTAAGACTATTCCTCTGGGCAACGTTCTAACCTATATCAGGGCAGTGGATCGGCTTAGAGAAGATTCATAATGGTCATATTGTGACTCAAATACCGTGGAATCCATCTCACCTTCTCATTGCCTATAAGCATTACATGCAATTTTCAATAATTTATTATGGTGCTCGGGTACTTAGTTGCGACAATCTCTAAAATAGAAAACTATAAATGGGTGATGCAGTTAGTGAGCTTCCAGCTGCAAATATATTTGCCATCAACCAGTACCACAGATACATATTACTTAGGTACTCCAATTATATATTAGAACGGTGTGCTATATATAACATTTTACAAAACTGTTTTTTTTTTCTGGTTTATTTATAGACTCTATCCCTTTTCATTATTCCAGTCTTACATCTCCATCATGAACCCCAACCGAAATTCACAGTTATCAATTCATTTTCGAGCGCCATATTTTATAACCAGCCAGTATATAAATTCTGCCGCCCGCTCTGTATAAAGTGAATATTTCATTCCCTTATTGTTGTGTTTGTTCTCGCCATAATGTTTCGTTCGTACCGAACAAAAGCGTCTTACCCGCGATTTTGTTTTCCACAAGCACAGACATCACGCGTCTTCCTAAATTTATCAGCAGCAGTTCACTTTGTTTCACGTAAATTAATTAGCACTCTTGATTTATAATCTCTTCTCATTCCGCCACAGCTACAACTACTAATTCTTCGCTTTGTCTCCTTGTACCTATCCTAATGCGCGAACAGACACTGATAAGGCAGTGGCATTATGCGACAATAGAGTAATTCGATGTTTATCTTTGTCTCGATCTGATGTACGGAATCCGATTTTGCAGAGTTCGTTCTTTACTTTGAAGTAGAGGGAGGTGGAGCCTTCTGTAAACGAGTCGCATATCCAAAAACTGCAGCGACCCGTTGAATTCGTTATGATAGTGCTTTGGCCTTACAATTTAGGAGACCTGTACCGTTTGGTATACATACTTGACAATAGCTAATCTTGTAAAATTATGCATTCTACTGGCAAACAATTCGACTTAACAGACTCCATGACCATCTTCCTAATTCTATATCATTCCGATTTGGAGAATAAAGTGTAGTGTTGGATACAACTGAATGCGACTTGTCTGTCTCTGCAATTAGTAGTATGTTGCGCTAGAGTTCCAATAATGCCGAAAAAGTAGATATTCTTTTACTAAACCCGTACTGGCAATCAACAATGGTGGCAGGTTTTTAATTTAAGACATCCGTGGTTAAGCCTTTCCTATGAACTCATACAGCCGCTACAAATTTTTCAACATAAACGAGCAGCGTGAGGTGATACTCATAAATCGGATTGAAACCTGGCAGATTTGTAAGACCCATCGGGTGTTGTAAAACGCCGCTTTCCGTTTCGGCGGAATCTCACGCGTAGGAAGTGAGATTTCGGACAATTTTCGGAGTTTTGCAACTTATAATAAAAGAAAATAAAACCATATATCCCTACATGCGCTTTTCGTAAGTCTATCATACAATCGTGGATGAGATTTCTTTGCCATCCCTACTACTATCCCTTCACCCTCTTACGGGATGGTAATTGAACGGAAAAGGCTAAAATATACGTAGAAGTGATCCCAGAGAAATACCATTTACGGGCTGCCCCCTTACCCCTAACTAGCGCAAAAAATTAATTGTATTATAGAAACTGCGCTAGTTTGATAGAGGCGATACAGTAAGGCGATACATAATTTTATTTTTTATGCGTAATAACAGTGTAAATTCGAAAGTCGTCGAAATTTGAAGGGTAGTTTTCATGAAACGGAAATCGGCGTTTTACAATAGTCGATGGATTGTAACCTGCCAATTTTCAATCCTATCAGTGGGTGTCACCTCAGGGTGCGCCCTTGTTAATAAAAAGGAGTTTTTGGATAGTTTAAATGTGAAAGAAAGGGTGCTTTTCTATTTTAGCATGGGACAAATTTTATTTTCGCAAGAAAGGCAAATCAAGAAAACACATGGCGATTACAGTTACAAAAATCCTATTAAATTTACTGTAATGGTTTGCATTTCATTTTAGAAACATGCTATAATCAGAGCTTTGTTACAAATTTTTTTTTTATCGATTTAAACATACAAGTTGTAAGCTAATCGTTTAATTAGCTTTTGTTTAATTAGCTTACACCCAAACAAGCGAAAACTCTCCTGTTTACACATAATATTGGTAATTTAAGAGATATTGTAGCTTCAATAATAGGATGCAAAGGGGTTCCAATAAGGTGCCGGTGATTTACATTTAATCACTAGATAGTTATGGACGTCATACGAAAAACGGTATAAAGAGCATTTCGTCGTTCGAATAATGCATTTTATTAATTCAAATCATTTTTTAAAAATAAAATTTTTCAAATAGAACCCGTTACACACGGGACTAGCGGCGCGGTGCCAAACGCGCTGGACTATCCAGGCTCGGGGTACCGGATTTGAACCCCGGGCTTGTAACCCTCTGAGTAAAATTTTCACTTTTCTTACAAAATTTGGCAAATCATCGGTACTTATTGCGGGACTCTTTATGTTAAATTTGTGGTAATTTTTGTTATCGACTGTATTTATTATTCCATCATCGCTTTCTTGTTTCTATTTATTCCGCGATTCCGGTACCTTGATTTAGCTATTTGGTCTCCATTTTCTTAATTCTTTTTCATATCTATTTCTCTGCTGCAGCTAAACCATCATTTTATTTCACAAATTTTCTTAATAATCACATTCAATAGAAATATTCCATTGCTTGATCTCTACTCCAGCCGTACTTTTGGAGTATCGTTACTGTACTTAGTAGAAAAAATGAAATAAAAGAAAATACTTTTCATTTGCTTAATGTAAATAACGAACACAATGGCAGAACTTAGAAATATTCAAACCATAGACATTTGCCTGAAATATTAAAATAACACCTCATTTTTACAATTGCTTTGTCGTTACAGATTAAAGTCACAAGTCTTCCGTGACTTATCAGGAAAATTCACTTTGTTTCGCGTTAAGTAATTAGTACTCACCTCCAATCTATAATCACTTCTTACGAGTTCGTCACCGTTACAGCTACTAATTCTTTTCTTAGCTTCCACAACTCTCTAGTACGTGCAAACCGTTGTTTCTCGATAAGACGATAGCGCTATGCTACAATAAAGTAATTCGATCTATATTTTCGTCTCCGTTCGCGCACGTATCCCTCTAGAGTCGATGTTGCGGAGTTATGCAGCAACTTTAAAGTAGACGAAAGCAAACTTTCCGCCGCTGGCGAAGCAAGTGACATTCGCTTCGGCGTAAATGCATTTCTAATACATCCTCTAGGAGAACCGCTAGATCCGTATTTATGGTGCTTTCGTTGGATTAGAGCAAGGAGTAAAGTTTTGGTATAAATCTTTGTTGTAGATACATCTCTACAGATGAATTTTGATATTTCCTATTGAATTCCGCCTTAAACCCTTCTTGACACTAGAACTTCCACACCAATCAAAATGAGTGGTGTTGCAATTTTATTTTAAAATTCCTGCTTTATGTTAGACCCTTTTCGCAATTATGTAATGGCTATTGTAGGGATAACTAAAGAAATAATGTAGTTTTTAATTTAATTTAATTTTATCTATTCAAAATATAAGTAATTTTGTATCATGGCTACTTATATCAAGACCGGTTAAAATTATTAGTACTTGTTAAAATGTGAAGGTGCTCTACAATTTAGTTACCGGATTCGAGCAACAGTTATAGCATAGAGAGTAGATTGTCCTAAGGTACTCATTCATGTGCAGCTAAAGCACCTATCCACGCTCAGTTGGCCGACTGTCCATCTGAGCGAACGGCCGTTATCGATGCTCAAACTACACCTGCAGTTGCGTTCACCGATTGCAACCGACAGTTTTTTGCCGGTTTCGATCCTAACCGGATGTTTGTAAAAGTAACACTATACATGGCCAATTTATAATCGACAGTTGGCAATTGCTATTTATATGACACCAGCACAGAGAAAGGAAAACAATTTGGATGGGAATGAAGGAATGGCTAAAACGTAACGCTTTATCTCACATGGGGCTTATAAGATATATTTTTAAGTTGTTTTCTGAAACCAGATTTTCATATTATTAATTTTATGCTGTACAGATTCTGTGGTAGCTTCTGCAATTCTACTATTTTATACAGTTCATACGCCTTCCGTCCATATGCCTTTGTCCTTAAAGTTCTGCGCCTTTTATTTTCTACAAACGTTTATGTCCGCGATAAATATTTATGAAATCTTTTATAGAACTAAGTTGGTGTGCCATTTTTTTGAACGTCGACGGATCAAAACAAAAACGAAATTTTCGACGGAACTAAAATTGGGCCTGTACGACGAACTCTGACAAACGAAAAGTTTCGACAGTGAACAGGTCACCGACAAGCTTGCGAATTGAGCATGCACAGCGAATACTAGCCGGGCGACCATTATCTCTTCGTCTGATATCGGCCGCCCAACTTCACGTGAATAGATACTTTTTTTAAGTCGTCAGTTAAAAGTTTTGCAACACACGCACAAGGTGCCATCCGGCTGTCGACAGATTTGGACCTATAGTTTATACGGAACTGACGAGTATGTTGCAAAAGTCTCACTTCTGACCGTCAGTTTTAATCTTCCAACTAGTTGGCAAATTTCGAATCGTTGAGCAGTTTGTAAATGATTTAACATGTCATCGCGAAGTAATAGAACGGAAGTCAATGAACAAATGTTCATTGACTTCGTTTTGTTAAAGCAATAAAAGAAATATTATATTAACAATTAAATTTATTACAACAATGAACTACGTTTATCAAATTGAAACCTGTTTATCGATATGAAAAGTTTTTACAAAACCACAGAATGTGCAAATATTGTTAAACTAAATCTAAAAACATGTATCGCGTCCATCCGTAGATAATCCGCTCATTCTCTTAATTTTTTCAGCAATATTTTCGCTACAGACTCTTACGCTACGAGAATCGTAAGAAAAGATGCACATTTTTGTTTTGAATCTGATGCATTGGCAAAACCGCAAATTTTACGTGGATCGTAGAGTATGCGATCGTCAGCAGTCGAAAAGCTCCAGAGAGTGACCTCCGCATCGTAGCATTAACTTATCAAATCATGTGTGGTGCGTAACAGATGACATCATCAGTCCAGAGGGTAGCCATGGAACTACAGGCCAATTGTAGAGGAACGGGTACACCCAGCAATTTACACAATCACACCTGGTTAGTGCTAAAGAACTACATTTCTGAACGGACGTTTCTATATGTTGGTAACTGTTCAGTTTTGCTGTTAAACAAAATAGTTTAGCTCTCATCTTCAAAATTGTATGTCCAGTTTTGACGAAGAGTTCTCACAAAGAGAGAGCTAAACTATTTTGTTTAGCAGCAAAACTGAACAGTTACCAACATATAGAAACGTCCGTTCAGAAATGTAGTTCTTTAGCACTAGCCAGGTGTGATTGTGTAAATTGCTACACTGTCTGTACAGATTGAGAGATCTATTATGTATAACAGTTGATGTGAATAGAACAATAAATAGTTAAATAGTTAAAACAAGCGTGGGTCTTCCTACTATGTGTTCAACTATTTCAACATGCAGCAAATTTCAGAAGGAGCCAACATCTAATCTTTGGCTTCGACCCAGTGTCGAAACTATGATCCAATTATTTTCTTGAGGAATATATTTTTTAACAGAACATAAAAAATTAAACACCTGCGCATAAGAAGTGTTTACTAAATAATCTACATTATAAGCCCGCATGTTTTTACAACGTGACCGAGCAATTTTTATATGAAACAGGAATTAACAACGTTGATGAACATTTCTATACTTTCATAGTTATACGTACAAATTGACTAATATTTAAGATCAGGGGATGCTCGAGAACCGTGCACCAATACGCGACTGTCTCTGTGTACAATTTCTAAAATAAACGAAGTAGCTAGCTTCGCTGCAAATCACATGCTTACTCTTAGTTGCAAATATTGGTAATAGATAGTCATTAGCGCTAGGTATCTTCAAAATTTGGAATACTGCCTAGCTCCATCCCTAACTTGTACATTTACCTTATTGACCAGACGCAGGCTTTGTCATTAATCATCCCTTGAAAACGTTCAGTGTAGATAGAGACCTCCGCAGCGTTCGTGGCAACATTCTCAATAGGGCATAGATATTTGTTTAGGCGGGTCTCAAGTTACATGGGAATTTGTCGCGGCATGATAGGTATAATTATTCATTAGATGCAGTCACTTCGTAATCATGGCAAAGTACATATTTGTATTATTGATATCATGAATTGATGGGCGCGTGAATAATCCAGCGATTTGGAATTATAACTACCTGTCGAAGGACAATAGTTAAAAATTATCATTGTACGAGTCTAATGAAAATATTTGCAGAATTTTTTGATTATTAAAAAATACGGACACTTCACTGACAAGCATAGGAGTAAACATAATATGCACAATGATATTTATCTCTAGCGTGTCTCTGAACGCCGCCCATTCTAAACTCGTTTAAATCGCGAAGAATGTCTATAAATTCTGCAATTTAATATACATTCTATCGAACAATTACGTAATGATATAGAGGGATAATTTACATTTATAGACATTAATTCATGTCCCGTCGAGCAAAGTTCCCACGGAATAAATAGGGAGCCGCGGAATATTTAAACTGTATTTTCGTAATAATTACGTCGTGTAAATTTGAATAATTTTGTTTATGAATTCTATTGCAGTATTAAAGAATATGTTATGGAGGGCGCGCGGCCTCGCGGCCTTATGGACCCGCCGTCCTTGAGTAATTCATAAATTGCGGGACTTGGGAAATATCTTCGGTATACACACTTACCCAAAATACACACTTACTCCACCTTATCTTACTTGAATATTCAACATTTATGTTCACTAATACTAAGTACAGCAACTCTTGAAATAGTGATGAGAAACTTTGAGTAATCTCGTGAAAGGCATAATAATTTTAATTTTTTATCCAACTTTCTAGCAAGTTGTGTGGTTTTGTTGATGAGGGCTAGAGGGCTTTTTTGTTCAAATTTTTATTAACATATGTATTTATTATATTTGATCAAAGTAAATACATTAAATGCATATGTCTGAATTGCTGAATAACATATTCTAATAATTTGTACCATAAATGAATCCAACAAGACAACCTGTTTACTTAGACAAGAAAAAATGCTCTTGTCTTACCTCGTTAAAGAAAATGGCATAGTATGAAATAAAAAAACACATGGTGCCACATTGACCAAAAAAATAATAAAGCTTGGGAAACTATAGCCACAGTGTATTTTCTGTTCAGAAATTATGTACTTGATTTTGGGGAGTAGTTTATGAGAAATTGTATACGTTATTCAAATATTGATAATTATTTTAAATAAGAGAGGTACATGAACATTACAATAAGCGATATAAATTTGTATAATAAGTATTGACAAAGAAGCTGCGCTTTTATTTTTAATAAAGGAAAAAGAGAAAGTATGGAATAATACAGTGTAGGGGAACACCATGTGTTCAAGTGAGACATTCTTTTATCAATTTGACTCAACAAAATGAGCGAAAACCTGATTTATTGAATTACAAAAATCTTAATTGTAATAATGGAGAATATGTGTATGAAATACCTATTAATTTCTATGAAATGCCTTCAAAAATTCACTCTTCGTTGAGCTATCGATTGAAAGATCACATTCAATACAAAATATCTCTTTTCTTTTAAACCGATATTACACAAAATTCTTGCTGCATATGTGACTTCCACTGACATTTCCAATTTTGTTTGGGGACCTTTCTAAGAACAAGGAGGCAGTTTCTACAAATTCCAAATAATCATTCCACAATACTTCTTGTTCCGATATTGTTTGTTTTTATATCGCAATTCTTGTTCATTATCTATAAAAAATATATCTAAATACCACTTTACAGTGATTGTACGTTTTATTGTAACAATAACTATGATCATTGTCATGATTTGAACCTGGATGTCGAACTATATCTAAAATGTCTCTGCTTAAATCATTATCCTTCGATCAGGGTGCTACGATCAGGATTCCACAAATTTTACATCTGTGTTTAGACTTGATTCGATCTTTCCTATTTCTTGATAGATATAAAAATGTTTATACGTTAATGAAATGCAAATACCAACGAAACTCATTTCCCAGAAGGGACAGTCGTGATTGGTTTCAACAAAACATGTATTACGAAAGGACACGGCGAAGAAATCATTTGGATTGGAAACGTATTTGGATCAATTTTTAAAGTGAAAAAGAACGCAGCTTATGTTATGTCAAACAGCTGCTCAAGCTAATCCAACCACCACCTCAGGGACAGGCTTTTTAAGCAACGATCCATGCTTGAGGTTAGTTTATAAAACGTAAACGAGTCTATCGCCAGAGAAAAGAGCAATTACTAATACTTACTGGTTATACTTCGAAAAAATTAACCATCTCTCAAGACCAATTATTTTTATTTTATGGCAGTGTTGAGGTTTAACCAATACGTAAATACTCTTTCCTTATTTCGAGTTTATTATTTTAGGCAATTTTAGGTATTAACAAAAATAAGAACTTTGCACCAAGAACATGTTTGAGTTTGTCACATTTATTGAAAAATTGGACTGCGGTAACATAACATTTCGCCAACTTTCTCAATGAGACGTTATTTACATAATGTCCTTTATTTTATTGTTTTAAACAAATTTATTTATTTTTTGAACAACGATATTTGAAAAAACTGGCAAAAAAATAAAATTTGAGTTAGCAGATCATAACTTTCAATTTGGGAACTATTTTTAATACTTTTTCAAAAAGCATTTTTCGATATTTTTTAAAATAAGGATACTTTTTCCTTGGGGCAAAATCCAGTATTCTGACGTACCCCGTATAATATAATTTTCCATATTTTATTGGTATATGTTTAGTTTTAGGGAATGCAAAAGCTTTTATCGAGAGTAATTTTTTTTTCGAAAATCCCATATAGTGGCTTCTTTTAGGTTTAGAATATAGAATAGAAAATTATAATCTTATGCCAACTTCAAAGTCTTGAAAATATTTATTAATCTTTCTAATCACCATATTTCTTAGTTCTACGACAAGGGGTTACCGAGATATAGCTCATCGCCACACTTAGTGAACTACCCAATGCCTACTTATTCAATAAAAAATATTTCCAACGGTTACTCCTAATAAATGCACATGAGTATTGTCGTTGCTAATGCATACACCATTTAATTTGTTCTTTTTTTTTATTATTATTTTAACACATCACTGCTAACACATCTATTCCGAGAAATGGAAATATTCGTTGTGTAGACGTTTTGCATATACATTTGTAACAATTATTCACGCTTTGCCGCTATCAAACGTTTCGCATGAGTTTTTGCAGTTTTCATTCATGGCAGAGGAAGGCTCGAGCATGTGGTTTATTGGTACAAACTATCTAGATTCTTGGCGTATACGGTAATGAAACGCGCTCCGTACCGAGCCGTGGAGTACCCGTGTTCAATAGGAAGCGAGATGTACTGAAAACTCATTATAATTGTACGCGAACGGAAGTGGATATGTACCGCTCTATGACGTACTTTAACGTTGAAATTAGTCGAAATAAAAACATATTACATAGACACGTCGTGGTATTTCCCTATGGCCGATGCAAAATGTACGCCAAGGCATGAACTCAAAATATCTGTTCGAAATGATTAAACTTTTTGGGAGATTCTAGTTTATTTTTCAGTGCAAATTGGCATTTTCACTATTCCTCAAGAGTTTTTACTCGTACTTGGATGCACTGTAAGAATTTTTTATGTAATTTCCATGGTTATTTCTTACCACCGACAGACGTCCTAATTTTGCACATGTCTCACTTTTATTCTGCGAATTTATTTCTGTAGGTACAGAATGTGCTTGTTTGTAGAAAAATAGCGCAAATGAAAGTTTACCATGTGAAACAAATACAGCAAAAGACGAGTTATTTAGCCGTTTCGCTGAGACCATCGTTGAAAGGAGATAACATTTACTAGTGGAAAACTCGCGACTGCGAAAGAAAAACCCGAGGCTATAAAAGAGGCTGAAAACAGAGAAATAGGCCAGAAAGGCTTTGAAGTGGATCCAGTGTACACAGGTACAAGCATTGCTATTGGTTGAACCCATCTATACATAATAGATATGATTTCTCGATATTAACCTTTCATCAACTCTCCAGTACATCCCGGTGTCGTGATAATCGATCCAGGCCCAAACATTAACAGAAAATCTTGCACGCCTGTCACTATTATTGCTTGCAGCCTCAAATTTTAGAAAATATAACGTTTCTCCAAAATGCGGGCTCATTATTAATGTAATTTAAAGCAAATAGTAGCCTTGACTGTTTCTGTTCTTGAGGTAATTTAATTTTATTTGCTGCGATATGGTATCTTCGTTCACTTTTTTTTCTTGTTCGATTTGCTGTCTGTCGTGAAACAGGAAAGTCAGTGTCAACAACAGCAATTCTTGTGACCAACATGTGATCTCCTTCAATAGTAGAAATTCTCCAAAGATCAGTTTCTCACATGCGATTTAAATTCCCTTCAGTTTCCCACCTCCGCCTTAGATTTAACATTGCCGACTTATTTAATAATAATTCGTCCGCTACACCTCTATAGACTGTCTCAACTTCTGTTTGCAAGAATGTAACTAACAGCAATAGTGTATTTCTATCTATCCTTAGAAGCTTATTTATTAATAACGCTACCTTTATTTCCGGTATTTCCCATATTGCTACTCGCACTTATGTTTGTGTCAACAAATATCTAAGATTTATTCGTTGGCGTTACACTACCTACACCGAGTAACGAGGAAAAAGGCGTTCGTACGGGATCTCCTGTAACTACAACTCGCGCAGTTCGTGTATACGCAATTGAGAGTAGGAGTGCAGTAGGTAAAGATTTGAAATCATTAGTACCATTAAAGAAACATCGTTTCCGTAGTGTTGAGATCCTTTGAGGTCAATTAAATTTTTTTTTTACAAAATGAGTGAAGCCGTAAATGCCAAATTAAAAAAAAAAGCGATAGAGGGGCCTGATTGTTTCAGACAATTATTACATTTATCAATTAATTGGTAGTTTAATTGTAATTTTATATTATTTCAGCCCGAACTATAATATATATCATTAGTTACATCATGGGTGGACGTAGGGCATGCAGTAATTAAAAAATGTACACAGAGAGAAATTCGCAAATTTGTGTTCTTACGTGAGTTTAAAGGTTAATAAAAATGTGCAACAAATAATTTTTATGGTTTCACACTTCTATCAGGTATAGGAAGAATACAATAATGATACTTGGATTATTATAAATGAAATTTATCAGCCAATTTGGATGATCTTCAAATACTGTTGTTACCGCGGCACTCATCGTAAACCAATAGAAGACCGTTTTCTGGTGTCATTGCGCTTGTCTCTAAACCATTGAGGGATGTTAACTGTCGATCAGTTCAACTACAATCTATTCTTGTGTCAATCGTTAAAAATATAATTTTTTAGCGAATATATATATAGACATATAAACTGAATCAATATGAAGATCTACGTCTAACAAATTATAAGGATCTAGATGATCATACGCCTTGTTTAATAGGTACAGCAATGTTTGTTTCTCCCCGATATGCACTGTAAAAGTTTTCCAAGCAGCTGGATATTTTTATTAAAGGCGATTATTAATCTGTACGAAAAAAAAATTTATTGCTTCAGTCTTATTGCTGTGTAAGTTTTGAAGTTTTTAAATATATTTTACATATCTATCCAGTTTTATTTTATTTATAACTACATCTTATAGAAATGTTAACCAAACTAGCAAACAGTTCCCTGAACAGTTTAAATTGCCCGAGCAACGGCCTAAACAGTTTGAACCGCTACCAGAACAGCTTAGACGGCTTCTTGAACAGCGCAAACAGTGCCCTGAATAGCTTGAACAGATCCTTGAACCGCATGATCAGCTCTCTGAACAGGTT
Organism: Oryctes borbonicus; assembly: GCA_902654985.2. NCBI lineage: Eukaryota > Metazoa > Arthropoda > Insecta > Coleoptera > Scarabaeidae > Oryctes > Oryctes borbonicus. The sequence continues at coordinate 7,669,143 of LR736861.1, read as the reverse complement.
GAATAGCTCCCTGAACAGTTCCCTGAATAGGTAAAATAGATGATGAAGATAACACACCTGTAATTAACACTTTCCTAAACCATTTCTCGAAATTCTCTGCCAATCCTCAGAATTTCGTTTTTTTTCCATACTGAATGGTCCGTGTGCCAACTCTCCCGCTGTATGCGCTGAAGTATTATCTTGTTGAAAAAATCCTTTTGTAATTTCATCATCAGGTCATTAATAAAGAATTCTACTTGTATTGTAATAGTTAATATTTTAAATTTAGCACATGGACTGCACCGCACAGACAGACTGTGAGTCGCCATCTTGCCTAGGGATAACAATAATTTAAAAACAAATATGTAATTACTACTGTACTAGACATTGTACTACAACTGTAGTAATATTTCCGATGGTGTACAGATAGCTTTTGTATAAGGACTAGGCATTGGTTTTGGATTAGTTCAAGCTCGTGTTGTTAATGGTTTTGTTTCTGGTGTTGAGTATGCATTTCTTTGCGAGAAAAACACCGCTGACATTCATTATGAGCAGATTCAGAAACATATGAGCATTATGCTCCCTAGAAATTAGAAAATCACAGCATGGAGTAAAAACTAAATTATTGAATGGTTATTAAATGGAATAATTGCAGCATATGTATACAGAGAAAACAATGTATGTGTATTCTTTAATTCTTTATTTAATTGTTGGAAAACAAAAAAAAAAACATTTAAAGTGTTTTTACTTTTGGCGTTACATAATTGCTGCGATATAGGTAAGGAATTCTTGCTTTAAGGTCTCTTTTCTTTAGTACATAATATCACAAAACCTTATTGTTCCGATGCATGTAATTTAATAAATATTTGCCAACCTAAATATTAAATCTGTCTGTATCACTGTTTATATTTTATTTTCCATAAAGTTTGATGGAGTTGTGTCATAACGTATATTTTCGTATAATTATCGCTCATTCTTTTCCTTTAACTTTTTATTAATATTACTAACCACTTCAGTTAGCCATTTCAGTCACGATTTATGAATACATGATTATGTGTCCTGCGTACAAGACAGGGTGATCGAAAAAGTTAACATATAAATATCAATTTCGTAAGTTAAAGTATGGATTACAGCGAAACAAAAAAGTCTGTTCTACTGTATTGTTTGCTGTGATTGCTTTGTATTTTTTTTTACAATGAGGAAATAATACTGCATTAAACATCAAAGTATCTCTGGCTGTTACCAAATAAACTATTGTAGAGTTTCGCAATATCCTCAAAAAACTAGTACAGTGGGTACTTATAAATGTTAAAGAAATCAAGTAAGGTTAGAATAGCGAATTTAATTTCGATTACACGAATCAATCGTGCGGAAATCCTACGTACTCGGAATTTTTTAAACGATCATATTTTCCGAACCACTTCGGAACGATTTATGAACGGGCGAGACGTTTTCTGTTACGAGCCGCACCCGGACAACTTACGAAACAGTCAGTCGATCGAAAGCGGAGATATTTCTTCAATACTCACCAATTACGGTCAAGTTAACTTTGGAATTTCTCGTCTGACCGATTCTAAAGTCCACTCTACATCTATAAACGCCTTGATCAGTTTCTCGAATGTGGTCGACGCCGAGCTCGGCCGGTTGCTTTTCAGGCATAAAATACGCCCGATTCGAAAATACATTCTCGTCCGACCAACGCTCCGCCAAATTGAAATCTCGATCCCTTCCGTCCACACTGAAACAAACAAAAGATTTCAACTGTCGTGCTTGCGGTCGTATAGTTGCCCATATTATGCTTATACGACGCGGGAACACAAAAGCGAGTAATCGATATAACGTCGCACACGCAACCATTCGACGGAAAAATTTCTTGGTTAGAACGAAATCGATTTCTTTATAATTTATAATATGAACGCTGCTTAAGGTATGAGAACCGCGACCAACAGGTATTTCATATATTTTGAGTGTTTAGATGTTAATTATGATAGCAAGGGGCTGTGGGCTAGTATGACAAACAACACAAAAGTATCGGCACATTCCGCATCACGCAAGTTTAATTCCGCCGGATTATTTCAATCGCGTCAACAATCATATCAGGACCTTATAAAGAATTAAGGACAGATTATTTACCATCCATGATTAAAGAAACGAAAATGGTTCTGAACAAATTGCCCAAAATTTATTAACCTTAAGTTAAAGCTGTTAATCCCAAACCCCGCAGTTCCAGTTTCAGGTATAGACTCACCTACGTACAAATTGCCCAACAATACAAAAAAATACCCATCAAAATTAGTAACGTAGAAGTAGAAAATTGACTAGACTTTGTAAATAAGGCAGATAATGTTGTATTAAAAGGTGTATTAGCATTACTTAATAAACATTAAATAAACAATAATAACATAAAATTAAAAAGAGGAAATTCGACGAAAAGCGTCCATCAAGTATACAGAATAAACAGTCTACGAAGCTTAACAACTATGTTTTAAAAGGAAATTTCATAATTAATATGCACTACAAGTACTAGATATTAAATTGAAAAATCTCAGCGAACTAAAGATAACAGAGCCGCGATGTTCTTTGAAAATTTCTTCTACGATAGTATGATTATTATAAATGCATCGTATGTCCTACTTTATCTTTGTTTGAGCATAGCAAGACAAAATTAATGCGGAAAAGTTTCTGCAGCGTCAATTAAAAACGTTTCCGCATTCGATTTGTGCAATTCTCTATTCGCACAAAAGTTTCACGCCTTTTTTTTAATCATGCTGTAACATCATTAGTTAGTACACAAACCACTCAGGCTACGAAAAGTTAATAAACATCCTGGGTACTTATCAACTTCGTTCCTTCATAATTCCTACCTTATGCTAAACATTTTATATCAGTTCTGGAAGTACATCGCCTCACATTAGTCTCCATTATTCACAATTAAGACTTTCTGAACTTTCGTAATTTAGTTAAAAAGATATACTGGCCGGAGTTACGCTAATTACTTAACATGTATGCGTAGTCATGCAGCAGTTGTTTTCGTCTGCAGAAAACAAGTCTCTAGTCCGTTTTAGAATTAATTAGATTGACGCTTGTTGCAACAAAGAAACAAAGGTAGCGTTGTTTATTCCACAACTTAGTCTTTAAATATCCAATGTCTTGCATTTTTTATGTATTAAGTATAACTTTCTTAATGCTCCATATATGCAGTGAAGTACGTTTTCATAACACAATTACTCTGAAAATATTGGTGCAAATCATACTAATGAATATAACGATTCTACCTATATGCGAGGATGGTCTGTCCTGAGGAAGTCAACGTATTTCGTAAATTTTTTCGACATCTTCTTGTAGTTCTGTACAGTTAGTCCCGCTTTGCAAAATAAACTTCTGTATCGGCAATGATCTTTTCATTTCGCTTTCCGCCACGCCATGTTGCTAACTTTAGAAAAAAAAAGAATATAATTTGCAATAAAAGAATTTGAGAGAAAAATATTGGACCTTTTCTCCAACTTTTCCAACTTAAAAAGGAAGAAGTCACAGGGGATCAAATCTGGCGAATATTGCAACAATTCGTACCGTAACTGAACTGGCTTTGTTGTCGTAATTGTCGACGAGTGGGCCTTATCATGGCGATAGATAATTTTTTTTCTTCGCTAGGGGGAGCCTTTTTCTCTTTAGTTTAGCGTCGGATCGGTCCAATAAATCAGCATAGTACTGTCCTGTGATTGTCCTTCCCTTCTCTAATGAAAATTATGCTTTGCGAATGCCAAAAAATCGCAGCCATAGTTTTTCTGGCTGATGGGATCGTTTTCGCTTTCTTTGGTGCATGTTCGCCAGGAAAACCCCATTTTTCGGCTGATCCTTAGCCTCATCTACAGTCACATAACGCCGCAAAAACTTACACATACAATGATTCATGATGTATAACTATTTTTCACTCCTTCGTGTCCTTAATCTCAAAGCGGACGTGAAAGTTTTGAGCCTCTGCGATAATTGAAGTAGGAAGTTAGAAGTTGCATTGAGCTATAATGCGTCTAGAAGGTGCCGGTAAAATGCGTCTTAACATTTACATAACATATATTTTTAAGTATATAATATTAACCATTTCGTTAAATGTATTTTGGGAGTCCCTATTATTATATCTTGCTTGGCAGTCTATGCTTCATCAGTGTGTCTATGTGGTAGGTAGCGGCAGTTTATATATTTGTCGTATACAGACGGGCGCACTACATTCGGGTCGGCTTATATACGAAATGCGAAAATGCGAAAAATTTTGTTTTGGGGCCATTTAAGTTTATTGGGAACAAGTTTTAAAAAAGTCGCGCATTAAATGGCCAATAAAAATTTTAAATATAAATATGGGAAACCTTAATACAATTTTATAACTATTTAAAAATAGAATCTAAATTCGGTAGCGAATACAGGGTGCTCCATTTGATGTAAGAAAGCTATTTGACTTTGATGATCAAAACCAAAAGTATATTTTCGTCCATCCTGTATAATATTTAGAGATCATTTTCATCTTACCATCAAATAAAATGCTTTGACAAAAAATAAATAAATGCAATTTAAAGGATCCAGCTTAAATACGTAAATCAGGCACGATTCTTAAATCTTGGCCTACATTTTCAGGAATAGTTAATTTTCTCAAAAACGGCACGACTTAGGTGTAAGAAACATAGAACTAACTTGCCTCTATTTAGTCTGTATTATCAAAATATGCAATAATACAATGGGTATTCCATTTACATTTTCACAACATTGCCGTGTAACTTTCTTCTGAGTCACCCAGTAACGGCCAGACTTAGTTAAAACTAACCGTATCCTGGGTTTGGGCCGTGTCATGTCGTTTTTTATTAAATGAAAACTCGACGTTTCGCCCACATTCATAAAGGGCTTCTTCAAGGGAAGGAAAGTTGGCAGGCCACAGTTAGAGCGACAACTCAACAAACCAAATCTTGAAAAGAATTGTGCTACAAAAATCAAAGGAAATGCGATTAAGAGAAAAGCCAAAAATACGATGGGAAGATCAATTGACTGAAGATTTAAGGAAAATGGGAATGCTGGAATAGAGATTGGATATTCAAGATAGGAGAAAATGGAAGGGTGTAGTAGATCTGTAATGTGCATAAATAAAGGCGATGAGATTGCAGCAGGCATGCTCTCAATGAACCTGCATAGTCCTAAACAAAAATATTTGAAAAATATCTTACGGCCACACATGTTACCATTGATTATTATTTTTTTCTACTTCTAAACTATTAATGACGCACTTAACTGAAAGAATTTCCATCAAAATTTATCTTAGTTTCAGCGCAGGTGAATGAAGAACTTGTTAAAACCTATTCGCAATTGAAATGTTTGCCCAAACTATAATACCATTTACCAAGGGCTGTTTATTCTTAATACAATCGCCGATTGTCTTCTCGAACGGAAATTGATTGACGTTGTTATTGTTGCATTAGATTGGATCGCAGATAATTGAAATTTGTTTATGCTGCGGGTTATTTCAAGACTTCTATCCGGATTTACGTCACTTCAGTAATCTTATCTTGTTAACGCACGGGAGGAAATCGTTCAATCAGATATCAACTATGCTTTTATAATTACATAAACACTTTTGCTTTCGGGTATCTATACACGCTAGTTTAATAAACTATCTATCAAGTTTCATATTCAGTGCATGTTGCACGTGCAACACATCAGAATTTCCGTTGAGCTAATACCAGCGTTGCAATAATATAATTTTCAGTTGCACAACGTTTTCCATGTAACTTCAGAAGTTCGCTCTCGCGGAAATAGTTTGTTCCTCAAAAGAGTGTGCTGTTGTCGATGTCGATTTCCTTTTCGTATCTCCTAGCTATGTGGAAACTACATGTTGATCCAAGAAAGTACGAGTATATCTAATTCTGCAAACTTATTTTAAAGTGCTAGGAAATTTTGTTGGGAGCAAACGCTTTCAAATAACTTTCAGATAGAAGGAACATTCTGCATAAACCTAGACCAATCTATCGAGACGGATCATTCTTTTGTATGTTAGTGTTTTCTTTTAAAGTAAAGCTGGCAAAAACATTTCGTTCTCGTATAACCTCGTTAGAATGCTTTGTAATGCAGTGGCCGCTAAAACACATGGACATGTTGCAAGATTTAGTCGCTCGAAAAGCGCGTAGACATAAGGACTTGGACTTACACGGTGTACAATATTTCGCTTGTATCTTGTAATTACGCTATGAAATATTTCTCTTTTTGAAATTAAAAAAAAATTATTAAATAATATTTATGTTAATGAAACATATAAAGCACATTAAATTAACATTCACTATAGTCTTAAGTTTAGGAGCATATCCGAAATTCGTATTAGATTGTGATAGGCTGATACAACTGACGTCAACATCGTCACGCATTGGTTGTGGTTGTTGGGTTGCTGAGTATTACGTCCTATTAAATGCCAGATCAGATACGAAAAGTGTTATGGGTTGCTGCAATCTACTGAAGAGTGCTTTTTTCAACACTTTTATTTATGTACATTACAGATCGTTGTGCGCTTGTGTATTTTCTGCAACATCTTTCCATTTTCTCCTATCTTGAATATCCAATCTCTATTCCACCATTCCCATTTTCCTTAAATCTTCAGTCAATTGATCTTCCCGTCGTATTTTCAGCTTTTCTCTTAATCGCGTTTCGTTTGATTTTTGTCACATAATTCTTTTCAAGATTTGGTTTCTCCTCTCTTCCATTTACATGTCCCTTACCATCGTATTCTTGAAGGTTTCATTATCCTTTTTTGTTTTCACCTGCCTTTTAATTGAATTTTATCCCGTTGTTCATTAGTCTTCTATACATTTCGTCTGTTTTTCTTTTTTTTGTTAAAACTAAACCTATTCCGGATTTGTAATGTGTCACAGTAAGTAATCGAAAACTCGAAGTTTCGGCCACAATCATCTGGGGCTTCTTCACGGTAACTCATGTTGAGTTACTGTGATCACTTGCTTCCCGCTCAGATAGTTTCGCATCTGGCGCGGTTTACATGTTCAATTGTGGCGTTAACTGTGGCTTGCCACCCTCCTTCCCCTGAAGAAGCCCAGTATGATTGTGGGCGAAACGTCGACCTACCATGACAAGGCCCAAACCCGGGATACGTTTAGTTTTAACAAAGTCTGGCCGTCGAAGGTTACGTTATTATTTTTTTGGTCCATAAATTTTTCCTTCGAAAGACTCATTGTGTTTCTTATTTTTCATACGAGGCGTTTAAGATATCAGCCAATAAAGCAATATCAGTATTTCGCAAAAAATCTCAAATTCTCTTAATTATTTCAAAGACTAAACTAGATGGGTATAGAAGAGGGTGTTGAAGAAGATTAACGTGCAGTGTAAGGAGGCATTCAAAAGGGTAATAATGTACAAGCTGTTCTGTTTAAAAACCCAAACATGTATTGTGCGTACCATAAACTGAACATCCTGTATGCCTGCTGACTGTTTTTTAATAAACACTATACATTGAATATTGCTTTTAAGCTGAATTTTTAAGTAATTTTCGTCGAAACGACTGCTATCAAAAACATTAATTTTTTTTTTTCGTTGTGAGAAGGTATTCAGCTAAAGACTTCATACTTTTTATATGTCATTATGCGAAGTTGGCACGAGAAAATTGAACGGCGGATCGATTGAGCCTAAGCGGAAGCCTCTGCCTCTTCGTTTTGGCGGGTTTCTTTGGCCTCAAAGTTGAAAAAAGGAATTTTAATTTTTCAAATTTGAGACGCCGTAATGTCCGAACGGTTGGAGGTAGGGAGTTGAGATTTCCCTCCCTTAAAACGCTCATCGAGACCTTTCGAACGAGCCCGAACTCATCCTCGTAGCTCGTTCGGTTGCCGAGATCTGGACACGACATAGAAATTCAACCCAAAGTGATGGAATTTTTGAAAGGCCAAAAACAAAAGGTTCTGAGTTCCGCCGATCTAGCGTCCCTAATCGATGGCCATATGGCCGTATATGTTCCCCATAAGATTTCAGCCCCTTACCTCTAACGGCTTAGAAGATATGGGCGTTTGAAGTTTTCCGAAATCTCGTCGAACACGGCCGGAAACGGACGGAAAATCGACATCGATCCGGTTTTCGTCGATTATCTCCTCAGATATGCATCTCCGGTATGCTAAGTGGATACGCGTTCGATAGACAATTGAACGACAGATCGATTGCGCCTAAGCGGAGGCCCCTGGCTCTTCGTTTTGGCGGATTTGTCGGCCTTCAATGTACAAAAAAAGAATATTCACTTTTCAATTTTGAGACGCCGTAGTGTCCGAACGGTTAGAGCTAGGGAGTTGAGATTTTCTTTCCTTAAAGTGCCCGTCGAGACCTTTCGAACAAGTCCGAACTTATCCTCGTAGCTCGTCCGGTTGTCGAGATCTAGACACGACGTACAAATTTGAACCCAAAGTGATGGAATTTTTGAAAGACCAAAAAAAACGTGCGGAGTTTCGCCGATCTAACAGCGCTAATGGATGGCGGTTAAATACCACTGGAAGGTGATGCACCCTAATAATTATTGAATAATTATTGAATATTCAAATTAAAATAAAAAAAAATAAAATGAATTTCAAAATAAATTTCGTTCTATGCCATAAATTTTATGTTGTAGGAGTACGCTGTGCAAGTTGGAAATCATAAGTAATAATTTGAGAATACTGCGAACCATAGGCTGGAATTTGACATTGATCAAAAATTTTAATTCTTTCTGTGCGAACAGCAAAAATGCGAAGCACATGTTTTGGATGGTTTCACACAAATGTCAGTTGCCTTACATATATTTAGACAGCAACTCAAGTAGTTAACCAGACTCGAGGACCTGACTCCGTACGAGTATAAAATATACTTCATAAATAAATAATGCGGATAAATGTGGATATATCCATACATTATAAGGATGACGTATTTAACTCTGTCAATTTTCTCACAGACGTAATACGTGTAATTGTAATGTATCGATATAGAGGAGAGCGGTTGCTGCGTCTTCTTTTTATTTCGCTACACTAAAAATATTTATCTTGGCGTGGTACACATCTGCCGTCTTCCCGACCATTGTTTTGACGATCTCAGAGGGACGCACTTTATGGATTGGCGCAATTTGTTTCAGGTGCGGAAGAAGAATGCGTTCCTTTTGTGTATTGTCGGGAAATGGCTTGAGTATAAATACCGTCTGACAAATAACCGCAGCCTGAGATATATTAAGGCATAATGGACGAATGTGAACGCAATTTTCGAAACACCACACCTATATATCATTGTCCGCATCTCGTTAAATAGCCATTAATCACCTGATGTACAAAAATTAAAAGTTTCCTCTTTCGAACGAACGTGATCGATCTGTCTGATGGAAACTCATTGTCTGCGACGTGAACGGGCACGTATACGTGAATTCTCACCGCAACTATACGTATAATAGCTTTACTTTTACTTTCTATGCGCGCGAATATAGCATTTTAAAAATACGCGATGCCTTTACCCGCCAATGGATACGAGAAAAGTGGCCAGGTATAACAAACGGAGTGCTTAGACATCGGAAAAAAGCCTTCTTCCATCAATTTATCTCGCTTTTAACACACTTACCTGTATATCGGCGTGCCTAGGTCTTCCCTATACCAAAGGACAAGTGCTACTTGATCGTTCGGTGTTTGAGTTGATATATCACAGGGTAAATAAACTGCTTCTCCAGCCACGACTTGCAAATGTACAACAGGTACTGCAACAAAAAAGAAACCGTTATTTAAGGGCTGTGCTTGTAAAATGCGCAAAAAAATATGTACGACAAATTCTCTATTAGCGGGCACTTTTTAAATGAACCAAAAAAAAATCGCTTCGGAAATATCACAACAGTGGCGTGTGGAAACATGTACTACAATAATGGAATTTCTTACAACAAGGTTGTGGTAATTCACATATGACTGCATTAGAATACAATAATGTTGTTGCAAAAGGATTGTTTGAGAAAATTCAATACTTGCCTTTAGCTATATTTTTGAGACAGCCTATCTTTTGCTGTTCGATTATTAATTCGAAAGGACTATTCACATTAATTTTACCAATGGAGCAAATGTAAGTAATTATTAGTGATCGTATTCATATATTTTGATCGGGTTTAGTACCAAATAGAGCGGCCTCACACAATGTTGCTAACGGTATCATTAAGTCTATAAAAATATTAAATCCCATTCTGATAATGGTGAATCCACCTAGGCAATTCGATCAGCTTCTCGAGCTTGTGACAGCATGTGACGGGCCAATTAAATAAAGAGGCAATATCGAAGAAAACAGGAATTCATTATTTTTGCGAGGTTTGTATTTTTATTAAAAATTATTGTAGACGACTTCCAAATTCGTTTAGGACGCTATAACTCTGGAATTCTTATTGCCAGCATTCCTTAACCAAAAATAATATTTTGTGTTTCAAAGAAAGTAGTGGAATCTGCCAAATCGCGAAATGTAAGTGTAACCTTTTAGGAGATTTTAAAAATGTTCTTTTTACTGAATTTATTTAATTTATTTACATCATCTACATCACGAAAGTATTCTGATGTATGAGGCAATGCATACGACAAACGGGTAATGTGAAGCATGTTAAAATATTTTTCTTTTGAAAGCCTCCCAGTTTTAATCATACAAGGTGCTGCATCTGATATAAAAAGCAAATTTTACCTTCGCGTTATTAAAAACGACGTCAAGGCTTTCATCATTAATTTTACACATAATTTCTGCGTTTACGTTTTTACATATTTTACATGATGATTAAATAGGGCGTATAAGAAATCGGTGGATACGATATACCAATCTGTTTTTTCTTCAGCGTAAATCCAAGTACAATTATTGGATAAATCATTTATATTGAATTTACGACCTTAGTATTAGTATTAGTATCATTGAGCAATGGCACAAATGCCTTTAGTTATTGGGCGCACAAAATGCCTTTATATGTGTTAGAGTTGGGGAAGGCCCTTAATAAATCTTAATTTTACTCTAGGATCTTCAACCTTCAACTCAGTAGATGGTAGAAGTAGTTTATTGAAGTGTTGTTGTCGAGTGCGACTAATGGCGACACATTTATATAGAATGTGTTCTGCCGTCTCCACATAAACGAGTTGATCTTCAGCTTTTCTTAGATTGAATAGGTGATATTTTAGGGCTGCATGACCTGTCAGAAATTCCGTCAATAATCTAAGATCCCCTTTGCTGGATGATTTTTATACTCTTAGGCGAGCCTGATATGAATGCTTTCGCCTGTTTTTGTCCTTCATTTTTCTCTACATTTTCTCAGTACGAGGTCTTTTGGTTGTGCTCCCATACTTTAATTACTTGTTTTATGTAGCTCTCTGTTAGGCCACAGAAGGGGTTAGGACATATCCGCTGCTTCTCTAGCCAGCTTGTCTGTCTTTTCATTGCCTTCGGTCCTTTGATGGCTTGGGACCCATCGCAAAGTAATGTGGTTTTTGTAACCCAATTGCCTTAAATTGTGTATACATTCGTGAATCAGACCAGATTCGTATGAGTAGGCTTTAATAGCCTTTAGAACTTCCTGACTGTCACTGAAAATAGTTATGGTTGCGCCTCGTATCCCTATCTTGAGGTTCTTTTTTAGGACGCACGATTGCAATGAATAGCTATTGAATTGAAAAATGATAAAGTCATTATATTCGGCGATCCGCTAAAGAAAACAAGATCTTGAAGTATCTTCAGCTGAACCCAAGCTTCAATATGACAGTATGATCACTTTCGCTCAATGGAGTCATAAATAATAGGTGAAGGAAGACGGCAAAAATTTGTCCATGTTACCAATCCCAGTAGTGGAAAATTGAAACACGTTATACGTGTTTCCGGGAGAATAGCCCCGCTTCTTACGAACAAGTAGCCTTAGTTTTGTTGATTTCTCCACTAATAAATTTATCATGAAAAAGGAAATTGGGAAGGTATTATCCGTTTCTCTTTTCTATATCTACTAGTTGCCAAATTTCCGTATAAGAATGTAAATTTGCTCACACCCTGTGCACAGATAATTTTGCAATAGTTACTTGATCAGGAATTTTTAAACAATGAATAAGAAATTTGTATTGCTACTTTTAAGTGTGAGCAGAATCAACTAAATAAGAATTATTCTTGAAAGCTCAAATTAAAGCTAAAATGCAGTGTCAGAACGAAGTGCATTTGCTTGTTATGTTACTATTCACAACTTAGTACGCTATGAATATAACACAACAATGCGAGTGAAGTATAGCAACTGCATAACCCCCTATTCGAGAAACGGCTTAACAGCGCAACCCGATTTCACTTTCATAAAAATGCCTATACATCATACACATACGTTGGGTCCTTTCAGTATAAAGTTGTGTGGTTCGCCTTCCAAACGACTAATAAACGTTTCCATCCGGTGAGATCGTAGTAGTTCGTAGGTAGCGGTCGTAAAGCGTAAAGTTCCCGCATGAAATTTATTTACGACATGAGAGGTCTTCAGATGGCGCCTCATTATATTATTCCAGCACCTAACGTGGTTAATCGTAACCAACCGGTGCCAATTAGGCGGGTATGAATTTACATAATGAAGTTAAATATTAAAATTGGTTGCCAAGGAGTAATTTATTTATTTATTTTTGCTTGATAAATTAGCAGAGGGTTAATATTATTATGGTATAGTATGGTTATAGTAGACAGGTATACCGGGTTGCTGTTTGTTATTTTTGGTCAAAATTGATTATTTCCATATAAGGAAATAAAAAGATTTATTTCAAGATTCTAAAACTTTTGTGTATTTTTACACAGATTTATTTTTATAGATAATGTCCTTAAGTTAACTTCACGTGAAGAAGTCCAATTGATTCCCGTTTGCTGTCTCATTATTCTTCTATTCGTCACAGGAGCTTAGCATTGGTTGTGAACCACCAAATTTGATAATGCTCTGTTCACTTAACCGTCTAAACAAAACAAATATTGTAACTTAATCCAAGATTAATTTTTAACTTATGCTGGTGTAACTGACCATTAATATTATATAAAAATTGTTATCGTGTTAAAAACCCTCACTTTTAAATATGGAATAATTCTATTCTACTCCCGAGGCTACCAATTTAAATTGTCCACGAATTATAAAAGCCTTTTTGGTAGACTCTAAAAAAGTAACTTATATTGCTTTCGCCGCTGTATTTACCGCAAATTTTCGTGTGTGGTACGCAAATATGCATACCTAGTAAGCAAGTTGAAACATTGGCGGTTTATGGCAGAGAATCACTCGGAGCAACCTTGATGGCACCGGAAAAGCCGAACTTCTGTTTGATAATACTTATACTTATACTACCAAGTAATATTTACTTTTGGTTTCAAATGAAGTACATTTATACATTATATAAATTAAAATAAACAAAGCTTCTGCAACAGTTTTTATTATTGCTTTATTATTTTAAATTGAAACCCGTCATATACGTATATACCGCGCAAACGATATTCTAGGTAGGTACAATTACTGAATGTACGTCGAGAGAAACATTTCTGCTTTTATAATATCGCGAACGCAAGAAGGATGATCCTTGGCTTATGAACAAAGCTTCCCATGTCGTGATGTTTTTGATGTCACGAAGATACAGAAACTCGAAGTATAGAGAGACTGCTGTCTAACACTAACGCGAGACGTTCTCTTTGCTTTCAATAAAATAGTTACGGAAAAACAGTTATGCGAAATTGAAGACTATGGAACAGCTCGATTGTTTGAACGTCGATCGCATTACTCTCCCTATACTCAATACTCATAGTTCAATATACATTCGATCGAGGTCGGTGATGTAGAAAATCTATAAGAAATGGATATATTGCTTAGTACGGAGCGTACTAAGCTGAATATGTAATGTTGTAGTGCGTAATTCAAAATATATTTATATGTTATACCAACTGATGATGCGAACTTGTCGTGTTAAATCGAATTCGCAGTAAATGTATTGCAACCGATATATCAAGGATAGAAATCATATCTAATTTAAAAGAAAACGTGCAAAATAATTTAACCGTTTCATATAATCGTAGGTCGAAATAAAAGAGATGTTAACTCACAAAATTCTACGTTTAATCTGCGCAATGCTACCGATTTCGTACGTGAATACCTCCGCACCTTTATTCTTTTAAAATTCGACTAAAACAACGCTTTGTGGACGTTTTGTGCTGATTTGTGTCGCCAAAATTGTTGTCCTCATTTCCTTCCCGAGATGATTTTATTTAGTAGCCGCCATAGAGGCCACATTTCATGCTCGTTTTGTGCTGATTTCTGCCAAAAAATTCCAGCTCTATATGAATAAACATAAATAATTGTACTTTGATTTCTAATGCACGAAATGTAAAAACTTGGAGATGAATTAAATTAATTTAAGAAGCGTTTTAAATAAATTACCAGATATCAACGTTTTGTTAAGGATATCTTTCTGGAGTTACGTATTAAGTAATGTATGTAAATTGACTCGACTCCATTTAAAAATTCGAAACATAACATCCAATGTGCAGGCGCCAATTTCACGCAGTCGTGATCGTCAATACAGGATGTCCCCCACCGGGGACTGCATTGATCGATATTAAGGAGTATACATTGGGAAGTTCAATAGATCGGTAACCCAACTTGTAATCTTGGTTACAGATGGGGGTTCAAACATGGGTAAAGCTGGAAAGTTACTAAAATCTAATCCTCAATGGCATCATGTGACCTGTTTTGCGCCATGCATGTCATCTTGTAGCTGAATTTATTAGAAACAGTTATCCAAAAGTAGATCAATTAATAGTTTCTACCAAAAAAGTTTTTATTAAATGTCCGAAACGCATTCCTGAGTTTAAACAGGCTTGTCCGGGCATTCCTCCTCCGGTATTAATAAGATGGCGAACGTGCCTTAAAACTGTTTTATATAACGAGAAACTTTTGCACATTATTAAACCATGTATCTTTAATTTGAATCCGCAAGAAGCCCAAGCAATTTCAATAATCCAGCGGTGGTTTTAAATACCGACATCCATACTCAAATTGGGCAAATTTATACTATTGCCTCGCCGTAGGAATATGACTAAGTCGTTAATGGAGGCTAGGCTGATGATACAATACTACAGCAAATTTTTGCATCAATCTGCATCAACAACACAATCAAACTAAAATAGTGAGTAATTACGTACATTATTTTTAATATTGATAGTGACCGAGCCGTACGCTACTGCGAAAGCACTCGTTTCTGCAGGCTTACTCGGTAATCAAGTTCCTTAGTAAATGATCATATTCTACGGTTGGTAAGGTAGGATATAGACACACACTCGCATGCTAGGTTGTAATATGATAATTTTAAAAACAAAAAATTTTGATTGATCGAAGTTTTCTGAAAGAATACGAAAAAGTGTATTGTATTACGAAGTGGATGTCGTAATCGGCTGTGATGTTTTACAAATCCTACAGGGAGCAAAGAAGTGAAGGGATGAGAAGGCAATCTCTTTAGTTCGAGACGCCTTTGGGAGAAGACATAATTGGTTAAAACTTTTAGTTTCCAGGCAGAATCAAAGGTTTCGGTGTTTAAATTTTGTATCAAGTAGAAGGTTAATTCAAATTTTGATTGCTCAAAAGTACGCGACGGTTATCTTACGTAAGGCGTTACCAGAGAGCGGGCGGTAAAACGTTTTTATTTGCTATTTCTTTTTATTTAAACTGCCGAAATGGTATCTAGGGGACACTCCCAGACCTACGAACCTCAAGAATTCATTCATTCATTTAGATATTTATGTATATATTAAGCATTATAAAGCGATAACATTGTAACAACCCATGTTCGAACTCTCTTTGTTTCACGTACGAAGAAGTAGTTTTCTCAATATCTAGGCGAATACAGTGAACGCACTCGTATTAAATATGTGAAGTAAACAAAGATAAAGCTTTTGAGCCGTGCATAGCAACCAACTGTAATGTAATTCCTTTCTCAACTTTAATTTATAACGACGTACAATACGTAATATAAGGATTCAACTACTTCCGAGATAGGTATATGAAACGTTAGATATGCAAATTTAATATGCACCGAACACAAATTTTACACTCTTTCGCTTAAATTTATACAATACTAAATCACTTCGAAAAGTCAAGAAAACCTTAGCGGCAATTGCACTTTCGTAGCTGCAAAATATGAAAATTAAGCAATTATTCCAGTGCCTTTGCAAATTTACAACCATCCGATGGGTATACGGAACATTTAAAGAATCTAAACGACTTAATTTTAATCTCCTATATTTGCCAGGAGCCGCGCAACCTCAGATTAAGAAAAATATTTGTTGGTTCTTTTCGCGTAATCCTTTCCCCCTTCCAGTTTCCTTTGGAAAGGTAAAGAACAATTGAGCTGCTCCTCGTTAACGAGCCAAACGGCGCGCCGCGCCAACGGAAAGGCCAGATATCCTGGCTATTTTAATTAAAGGAGCGATTCTTCGACTATCTTCCTTTAAATCGTACTCGCCCTGGTCGCCTATCGAAGTGGATTGGCTTACTTTCGGGTCTTCGGTGGGATTCCTGATACGGCTTTATTTATATGAGAAGCTTCGGCGTTTGGCAATTGCCCAATGTTTTCCTGCGGATGTAATTAATAAATTGTGGAGGTGAATCTTGCACAGAGCCAAGCAATTTATTGCGACATGATTCTGTGCTGTACTTATACTTTGGATCTTCAGAAGAATAGACTTCGTTAAATGTACTTGGGATTAATTCCACCCTCTTTATTGTTATCCTAAGCTTGCGTATTGTTTTCAAATGTTATTTAATATATTTTAATTCTCTAGGCGCGAGACAATTGAGACAATTATTTTGGTTAACCAGTGTTAATTTTACATTCCTGCAATTTAACTCGCTCTTTAGAAAACAACAAAGGGCATTCGTTCAGCGTGAAAAAGATTGACAAGATGTAGTTTTGTACCTGGATTCACGATACGTAGGCCATCATCGTTGGTCTACGCTGCTGTTGTAATAGTCGCTCACTATTATTTAACAGTTTTAATATCGCGTTGATTTAAGGTTAGGTGTAATGAATGTCGATCATATTTAAACTGAAAGATTAAGCGGAAGCGAATTTTGTCAAATGAAAGATGGGACGACTAGATATGAGTTTTCGGATAGCTTATTTATGCGGAATATCTGAATTGCTCTTTCTTAATTTGCGACAAAGTAAGGTATGTGTGAGGTGCCATATTTGCAGTATTTGCAGCTTATGGATAAAACGCCTTTACATATTTACATCCAAAGCCATGATATTCACACTAACTGCGTATAATAGACACTGTAAAATCTAAATTTTGTCATCTCAATATGCAGGTACAAATAATTAACACTAGTGAGTATTAAAATTAACACTTGTTTGGCGGCAATTTTAAAATAAGCGACTACGTATCCATGAAAAATACTTTTTATCACTCTTTGCATGCTCGTTAAAACTACACTCATGTGTGTGGACTTCTGAGTGTTAATTTTGAAAGTCAACCTTTTACTGCGTATTCTATCACGTGGTTGATTATTAGGTTGCTTTTATGATCTGTAATGTTTTGGTGGTTGCTTGTTTTCGATGTAGAAGAAGGGTCGTAAGTTTAATTCATATATATTAATTTAAACTAGGCACCAATAGGAAACCTATGGGGGAGGATGCAGGAAAACATGAACAAAAATAAGAATTGAAAGACTGTACGGCGAAGTTAGACTATCAAAAGCTCGTATTGAAGCTTAAATTTACTTTACATGACATACTAGATTCTTAGCATAACCTTCCTTCAGGCTAAAAACACCTGTGAAACGAATCCAAGATGGTTATCTGTCATCAGTAAAGTTCGTCACTTTCCGTGCGCTTCACGAAATTAGCAGAGACTAGACAGACTCGTGCTTATTCGTCTTATGAGAATGGGTTCGTGTTACCTAATGAGCCGACAAAACATGAGTCTGTCTGGTCTCTGATAATTACGTGAATCGCACGGAAAGTGGCGAACTTTAGTCATCAGCGTTATTAGGTTGGAGACACTAAAAATTTAATGTGAATTTTTTATTTGGAGAAATGACTGTAAATAGCTCTTACTTAAAGCTCTGTCATACTAATGAGATTGACAAATTGAGACTAGCTTGAACAGACAATTTTAATAACGTCATCAGTATAATCTGACCAAGTTTTCTGATTTTTAAAAGTACCTATATTTCCATCAGCTAGTTTGATGCAATCTCGTTTCTAATTGGACAAATTTTAAATATAACAGATACGAATTGTAAATCTCGATTTAATTAGAATAAAAATTTCTTGTAATTAATTTATCTGCTTTGTTTATTTATACAACCACAATATGTCCTGTCTTATCGAAACAGGAAGATTGTATATAATGTTAACGATTCAGTGTCATAATAAATGTGCGATTTTTTATTAAATATATTATAGCTACTTACTCATGATGTTTTTGATATTAATTTTTGTATTATGAGAATTTATTAAAACCTTATTTTGGCAAAAGTCTTCGCCAAATCACTAGATTAGTTCAAAAATCTATAGAATCAGTAAAAAATCACCAAACTCGGCAATACTATTTGTCATGTAATACGTACATACACTGTCGTTCAGTGAAGTTCGGTCATACAATAAAAATCTATTATATGACACTGTATACAATTATTAATACATAAAATTGGAAAAATATTAAGCATACACTCTTTTCTAAGGGATTAAAGCCATAAATTATTATGTAAAGTAGAAATATTGCGACAACCACAATAAAGTCCCTTTTATTATCATTCCAAGAATTTCTCGGAAGTACCGATCTTTTCAAACGGGTCGTTTGGGCATTATTAACGAACAATACATTTAGGAAATATACCGCAGTATCACTCTTGTTTATTTATCACAGGCGTAAAGATATAAATTTGCTTCATTTTACTGTTGAACGTGTGTTGGTGTGCATCTGCCGTTTTTGCGCGAAAGTTTTAAGAAAATTTACTTCAAAATGGCACATGGCAAGCCTATCAGTTTAGAAAAACGTTCACGCATTATTACACCGTTTGAAGAAGGATATTCGGGGCGACAAATTGCTGAAAAAATAAATATGAGAAGTTCAACAGTAAATGACATCATGAAACGATATCGAACAACTGGAACTATAGAAAATCGTATTCGTCTGGAGCATCTAGAAAAACAACAAAAGCTGAAGATTTGAGAATTGTATTATTAAGCAAACGCGATAGAAAATTAATAGCGCCACAAATAGCAGCCGAAGTCAATCGCGGCCGTGAAGAACAAGTTTCGGCGAGTACGGTAAAATGTCGACTTCAACAAGCGGACCTTCATGGACGCATTACCATTCGAAAACCCTTATTACGTCGGGGCAACAGAGCAAAACGGCTACAGTGGGCCCGTTCTCATCTAAATTGGTCGTTAGATGATTGGAAACACGTGCTTTGGAGTGACGAGTCAAAGTTTGAGGTTTTTGGGTAAAATCGACGAGTTTATGTCCGAACTTCTCTGAACGGCAGTGTACATACATATCTAGTTAAAATTATAATGTTTAATTGGCACATTTGATATTGGTATGTATGCAATATTTGTTGACTGTTCTGTTGACAATGCAAATATTAAAATACACTTTTCTTTATCAATGATAATAACCAAGATTTTGCAGAAGAATTAGAGGTCTTCCTGTCATCTATTTAGTTCCCGTGTCCTCTATTTAATCCATCTATTCTAAAACTCTTCGAAATACATGGATTACCATCATAGTGATGGTGTCCTGTTTGACTTTGTCTTATACCTGTGGAATTGCTATCCCTTCAACTATACCATTTCTTCACTTCTATTAAAACTGATACAGGTTACCCAACGGGGAGATTCAGCTTATGACATGAATTGTTGACATGCCTACGATACCATCAGATGTATTTAAGATGTGCTTTCGAATTTATCAGTTGCAACATTGTTATTCTAAAGTTTATCGTCTGAGCTTTGATTAACCTCAAATCCAACATCCAACACTTTGCTATTACTACAAAATGTTAATAGCCAAACTTTTACGCTTAGGTGAAAGTAACTATCTGCACTTAAAATAATTTTTTTAGTGACCGTCATCTTGTGACTACTGTTACTATCAGCAGGTTAGGAGCAGTACGCCTCGAATTCTAAATGTTTTTCAATATTCAGCGGAGAATTGTTGCTACACAGGAAATAATCAAACTTACAAGAATTTACTTTGTAAGAACAATTTGTGTCGAAAACACATACACCATATCACCTATCTTGGAATTGAGTCATAAAAATTGTTATTTGTAACAACATACACGATCATCACAAAGTGGAATAATCAAATATGGAAACCCATGAATTGGTATCCCTATGGAGGCGGATAAATAAATAGGCACAAAATCTATTGTTTTGGGTCTGTAGAAACATATTGTTTATTCAAGTAGCAACATCATTAAATTTAACAATAATGTGGAGTAACATTTCAAGCTAGCTGCGGCTAACTTTCTTAAAAATCCTATTGATTTTGCGTCCTGTAGCGATGCGTGCCACAACACGCTAGCTACATTATTTCGTTAATTAGTTTTAGGTTTCAACAACATTTCCCGCAATTAATTTATTAATTTCAATAAATATCTACGTGTATTTCAAGTATTTACTCAACTATTTTGCGGCAAATGTTACGTTTAATAACAAAGTTGTTTATTATAAATTTTGTATCCAATTAGCAAGCGATTAACGTCAATGTTTTAGTTTATTTAAGTTCTATTTTCACAACTATATGTACAATAACAGACAGAAAAGTCAACAGCATCGCGTAAACAGAAAAAATCACAAATAATAAATATATGTAAAAAATATTATTGTTACCGCGAACTACTTCAATCGATATATGAACGATTTTGCATTAGAAAATTCTGAAAACTTGTCAGTACACTAAAGCCGACGTACACTATTGAGATAAAACATTTTTAATAATCTGACATTTTCAAAATGATGATATCAACCGGCCCCCACAATCCTCTGATTAGACCGTTCTGATTATTTTCAATGGAGATATATGAACAACCCAATGCTGATGATTAAGGAAAATATTCAAAACAAAATTGCTGAAATAACACCAGAAGTCGTTGCGAGAATGCTTAAGAGTTTCGGGTTCCGACTGTGTCATGTTAATCGAAAACTCGACTTTTCGCCCACATTTATATGGGGCTTCTCCTAGCTCTGGCCGTGGAAACCTACGTTATTATGCTTAAAATAGTTTGCATCTTGACTTGACCAACATCATGCTTCATAATGTTAGAGGGCCTATAATCAATAAATTACAACATTTTTTGGATTTAAAATTTATTCAAAAATACTAGGCCAATAAAATGTCCCTTAGAGGGGATAAAATGCATTCAAGATTTAGTTGTGGGCATTGCAACACAACAAAGAAATATAAACAAGAAAAATCGGACATTATACACAGAAATGCACGTCCCTCACCATTGGTGTCATGAGCTAATCTTCTGATCTCGTATTTAAATTAAAGCTGTATATGAAAAAATAGATAAAGGTAAGTCTCCATCTATCACTACATCACTAGCTTTTTATACAAAAAACAAACTCATACATAATATTTTAAAGCAAATCATTAGAATAGACTCAGCTAGGACTAATAAAGCAATATATATATATATATATATAATAAGCCCATCCTTTACCAAGCGATACACACCGTACGGTATAAATTTACAAATAACTAATTTAACTCCGAAGATCGCGGCAGAATTAAGCCCGTGTGAAACTTATCTGCCGTCTATGTATCTTGTTTGAAACACGATTATTAGGATTACAGGTAATTAAGCTCAAAGTACAAAATTTATGGCTCTTGCTTGCCTCGAATGCGCCACCCTCTAATATCCGATAATTATATTTCCCTTTGCCAATATCGCTCCGATTTTTCTGCGCTTGCAGCGATTTTATTAAACGAAATAAATTCCGGTTTGTTTTGTCTCTTTAAGCCATTGAGGATATCAAAGGAGTAGAGTAGGATGCTCGTTGTCGCACTTTTATTTCTAGAACTCGCCACAATATCGGTTTAATTAAAACGACAGGGGAACTGTATTTTGCGGTATATGGTACGTAAACTGGTGTAATCAAATCGGCTATTTCATACAAATAAGGTATCGGAATTATATCGATATTATTAGAGCAATTTATGAGTTGAAACAAAGTATTGTTAAGTTGCTGTGTCTTGAGCAGCGAATTAATAAAATTTACAATTAGTAATATCAGTATTGTCTAGGTGCGAAACACCGGACCATCCACAACAATGCCCATTATACAGGGTGAGCCTGAAGGAACAGATCAAACCCCAGGATGTACGACTTCACAAGCAAATACTGCATGTATCTATTTACCTTTCGACCATTGTGGGAATTTCCCTGTTGGTCCCTATCATTAAATAAAGTAAATAGATATTACAGTAAAGCTGCGGAAATTCCTGAAACTCTGAGCGATACCCCAAGAAGATTATGGGAGATACGAATAATAACGAACTATTAGTAAAGCGGTTAAAATGGTAGTTAGTAGTGATAGTGATACCGATGTTATTAACAATAATGATGCGGAAAACGAAATGGTTCAGGAGCAAAATGAGTAGCAAATGACATTTGTAGTTCTTTTGTAGGATTATAAAATTTTATTTGAAAAAGGGCACACACCGGCTATAAAAAGAAATAAAATGCAAATGAATTTGCAGAAGCGGATTCAAAGAATATGAATGAACATGTAAGTGAAAAACAGATATTTTTTATTTAACTATTCAAGCACAATGCGTCAGTTTGAACAGCATGAAAACTAAGGTAAGATCTATTGTGGACAATAAACAGATAGAAAATAAAAAGATTATGTTATCATACTGGCAAAAGAACTTTTTAACATAATGAGAGGACGATGGTGGAGGTAATTTAGTTTCAAAAAGAGTATCACGTAATAACTATAGTAACATTAAATAAGTACTATGGTTGTGTAACCATAATCTTGCATGTGCTATAGATGTTGGTGTTCCAAGCACATTTCAAACTTCCACAATGCAGGGCTGCACGACACAAATATATATCTCTGTAAAAAGAAAATTATCAAATAATGAGAAATCCGAAGAATTCCGTAGCTGCATTTGCACAAGAATCTGTCGCGAAGAAGATGATGTACTACCAAAATAGAAATGCGAATATTATTGATTTGGGCAATTTTACAAGTGGTACGATTAACATAAGAATAAATAGATTTTTATGTTGAATTTTTGCAAACCCAGCAATATTATTTCTACCTTGACTTCCTAACATAGTAATATTGGCATCAACTGCTAGAGGCTCGCCGAAAGGATCTGCTCTATTACGAACAGGTTGAAAATCATTGTAAAGTTCACCACTTGGCGTGCACTTCACGAAATTATCAGAGACTAGACAGACTCGTGTTTTGTCGACTCTTGGGGAAACCAGTAAGCAATACAAACCAATTTTCATGAGACGAATTTCGTGAAGCGCATGGAAAGTGGCGAACTTTATCATTAGGATCTTGGAAATTCTTTGCTTTGTCCAAATCTGAGCACTTTTATTTTATTATTTGCAACAACTACGTTGAGAACATGAGCGATATTTACCTTAAACATAGACAAAATGTAATGCGATTTTCATCTCTAACTAAACAGGTAATGTACACTGCCGTTCAGTGAAGTTCGATCATACAATAAAAATCTATTAATCACACTGTATACAATTATTAATACATAAAATTAGAAAAATATTAAGCATACACTCTTTTTTAAGAGATTAAAGCCATAAATTATTATGTAAAGTAGAAATATTGCGACAACCACAATAAAGTCCCTTTTTATTATCATTCCAAGAATTTCTCGGAAGTACCGATCTTTTGAAACGGGTCGTTTGGTGATTATTAACGAACAATACATTCAGGAAATATACCGCAGTATCATTCTTGTTTATTTATCACAGGTGTAAAGATATAAATTTGCTTCATTTTACTGTTGAACGTGTGTTGGTGTGCATCTGTCGTTTTTGCGCGAAAGTTTTAAGAAAATTTTCTTCAAAATGGCACGTGGCAAGCCTACCAGTGTAGAAAAACGTTCACGCATTATAACGCTGTTTGAAGAAGGATATTCGGGGCGACAAATTGCTGAAAAAATAAATATGAGAAGTTCAACAGTAAATGGCATCATAAAGCGATATCGGACAACTGGAACTATAGAAAATCGCGTTCGTCCTGGAGCATCTAGGAAAACAACAAAAGCTGAAGATTTGAGAATTGTATTATTAAGCAAACGCAATGGAAAATTAACAGCGCCACAAATAGCAGCCGAAGTCAATCGCGGCCGTGAAGAACAAGTTTCGGCGAGTACGATAAAATGTCGACTTCAACAAGCGGACTTTCATGGGCGCATTGCCATTCGAAAACCCTTATTACGTCGGGGCAACAGAGCAAAACGACTACAGTGAGCCCGTTCTCATCTAGATTGGTCGTTAGACGATTGGAAACACGTGCTTTGGAGTCAAAGTTTGAGGTTTTTGGGCAAAATCGACGAGTTTATATCCGAAGATCTAAAACCGAAAAGTGATCCCGAACCGCATTGTGCCTACAGTGAAGCAAGGGCGTAGTTCTGTGTTAGTGTGGGGATGTTTCTCCTTTGCTGGAACGGGAGATTTATGCAGAGTGCAGGGTGTAATGAGGAAGGAAGATTATTTTGCAATACTCCAGAATCATGCAGTGCCATCAGGATTGCGTATAATAGGCCGTAACTTTACATTCATGCATGACAATGACCCAAAACACACTGCGTTAGTGTGTAAGAACTATCTAAAGGAGCAAGAAGAACAGCACACCCTGAAAGTAATGACATGGCCCCCACAGAGCCCAGATTTGAACCCTATAGAGTTGTTGTGGGATGAACTGGACAGGAGGATCCGAAAAATATGCCCAACTTCACAAGAAATTTACGGAATATTCTGCAACATGAATAGATTAATATTCCACAATCCGTTTTAACAAAACTTATCGAAAGAATGCCGAAAGAATAGTTCGAGCGGTGATTAACAGCAAAGGAGGTTTTTTCGATGAAAAAAAAAATAATGTTCAGTATGTTATATCAGGCCAGAATAACTTTTTATTTATTTATTTTTGTCTTTTTTACCTGTACATACAATAAAATTGCATTTTGTTTTTAGTTTCGTTTGTTTCTGTAACTTTTCATGTTTTTTAATAACCGACCGAATTTCTCTGAACGGCAGTGTAGGTAGGAATAATTCTGTTCAATAACTAATGCAATTAACCTTGTCGATATTATTGACGTAAGTTTCTATTATATTTACATTGAGATAATCATGGTTCTTCCTTTATTATCAATATTCATTATAATTTTTTTTAATCGAAACATGCTTTTCTAAATATAGCGATTTAATTTAATTTGACATTGGCGTAATCCATATGCACTCTTATCTGTATTTGAATTCTAATTTCCGTTTTAGGTAACTATTTTTTTTTTTTTGGTTAACCAAGCGCTTGATTACATATCTGCCACATAAGTATCGTTGTGGTTAGATAAAATATACAATCAATTATTACCACAAACGTACAGAAGGAAGAACCATGAAATATTATTATATTTCCTATTGTTTGCTATCCTAGATGTGGAGTAGCACGTTTACCTAAAACAACTCTAATTTTGGAATAACAACAATTACATTGTATGCTATAAACGTTTACAAAACATTTGTTTGTCCATTTTGCAAGGAATAGAACAGCATGTAAACAAAGGCTTCAAGGTTAATGTCACTATTGAGAAATTCCAGATACAGGGTGATACAATTTTACTTAGTAATGGCATCATTTTGTTTCGTTTTGTACGCATCTAATCCAGTTGACGTACAAAAAATATACATTGAAGAAGTCAAAGTTAGAGCAATACATGAGTATCGTTTCAATTGAAATCATTATAAAAACATGCTAGACACAAATTACATCCGACAACAAAGCATGCAAATGATGATGTAAATGAAACGGGCACGTCTACCAGAATTTCCAGCAATTAGAGAAAAAAGCTCATTCAAGTTCAGGGAACAGTTCATTAAATAACGCAACTCCAAAAAATGTTGAGACAGTGGTGACCATGATGAGGCATGATAAATATACCATATAGAATTAGGATGTTGTACAGTGTCTGCGGAAAAGTCTGCACCATATGAAAACTTTCTTTATTTCTTTAATTTTAAAGTAACCGTGTTTGTAATTTGTCTTTGCGTAATTAGAAACCAAAGAAATGTTTCAAAATGGTGAAGTTAATTGTAAGAATAGATAATAATCATTGTATTTCTTAAAGATTTCTTCTGAACATAAAGAATTAGAGGTATTTTCTAACTTCTCACAGTATGACTCCACTAACAACATTTTAGTTACGTTAGCTTAATTTGAGAAAATAAACTCTCTTAATAAAAAATAAGTTGAACTTCTTCTTGTTTCAGACAACTTCCCGATTTCCAACTGATACTGATGAAGAAAATATACAGTGTGTATTTTTAACAAAATGTAAGAAGAAACAAAAGCTGATATTTGGAAATACTACATTCACTCATATTTGGCCAAATAATGATTTTTTTTGACATTTCAAATTTTTAAATGATATTTACATATTTGCGAATACGATGGGATGAATATTTTGGAACATTTTCTTGGCTTCTAATGATGCATAAGACCAATTACAAAAACAATTACTTTAAAACTAAAGAAATGAAAAAGATACTACATGCAGACTTCTGCGGACACTGTATTTACATCACTCATAAAACCTAATTCATGTAATAGTTCGGTACAGCCCTTTCTTGCGCTAGCAGAAAAGACACAGACTCCGATCCAATGATATGCCAGTGATTGTATTTGAAAAAGAAAAAAAAAACAGCATTTAACTCCACAATGATACCCGTACAGGTTATATTATGCATAATACATTTTTCTTAGGGGAACCAAGCTTCAACTCTAAATTTTATCTAATGCAATTTTCTTTTAGTGAGATATATTTTTTGAGCAATTAAGAGAAAAGTACAGTTTATCTTTCAGCTGTACTTAATATAATGTGATAGAGATGTAAGAACGATTAACTACCTACTTTGAAATAAT
The DNA here is from genome assembly GCA_902654985.2 of Oryctes borbonicus. Taxonomy (NCBI): domain Eukaryota; kingdom Metazoa; phylum Arthropoda; class Insecta; order Coleoptera; family Scarabaeidae; genus Oryctes; species Oryctes borbonicus. The sequence continues at coordinate 7,641,991 of LR736861.1, read as the reverse complement.
TACAAAATTTTTTGAAAAATTGAATTATGCAATTTGAAAAAAAATAACAAGAAAAATACAATATTTTAATCAACGTCTTTGCTGAATTGTTTAAGTGCTTTCTGTCTTAGTTTCAAAAAGCAAAACATTTGAAGGATTCTTCAGCACTTTCGAGACAATCTTTCCAAATTATAAAGAATATATTAGTATCTAGGCTTATACAACATAAAATTATGTTGTAAAAAATGGCGGATGTTCTGTTTTTGCTGCATATAATGCAAGTTGGGTCTCTTGAAGGAACATCTTATATACTGTATTTTGAGATGTCTGCCTTCAATCCATGTCAACATTTTTCAACACTCCCTAGTTTTCGAGATAATTGAAATAGATTCAAGATTGTTGCTAAATGCCGTTGTTTCTTTAACACTAAAACATCTTACACATTATAGAGGTGATAAATATAGAGAAAGTTCAAGTAAGTTGGAAAGAGTGTTTCATTTAAGAAACAAAAACTCGTATTGTATGTTGCGGAAACTGAACAATCTTAAAGATAATTTAAATTTTTTAGATCTTTTTTATATTTAACCTTTTAATATTTTCAGTATTACCTAAAAGATCATTAATAATCTAGTAATAACGTAATTGATAGATACGGTGTCCTTGTAACAGCCTATATCATACGAAATGAAACGATTCATTTGCATTAAATTAAAAAAATTGCCGTTATAATAATATTAGTATTAGTAATATTACATTATTACGTATTACACTATACATAAAACCATCTCTTAAAATGCAGTACTCTTCCCGGAATTACATAAAAAAAAACGTAACAACGGGAAGAACCTTACCCCACTACCGTTCTTGCAGATATTCCGTTTCGATATATATGTAAGTACCGTCTTAATAATCAATCCATTGTGAAAAAGAATAACAAAATGTTAAAGTTATCTTATTTATTGTTAGTGATATTTGCTGCTCATTCTTTAGCAGGTTTGTCTCAATTTTTTTCCATTCTCTTCGTTTTCGACGTTTTAGCAATCAAAATAATAGAACGTACTATTTATTTTTGAAACCTATTAGATGATGCTTATTTTGAATTGTAATTCATTACTTGTAAGAAATTGAAGAAATACCAAAAAATTTAATTCAATTTAAAGTAAATTAAGTTAATTTCTTTTACAGCAGTCCTTGAATGCAACAGACCTAACGAAATGTATTCATGTGGAAGTGCTTGTCAAACGACGTGCCGTAATCTCGGGCAGCCCTGTCCAATAATAAATGTAAGATGTAATGACGCCTGTTATTGCGTGCCGGGTTACGCCAGAAATGACGCGAGAGTGTGTATTCCGATCAGAAACTGCCCAGGAAGAAAAGGTTAACTGAAGACGCATTTTCCACGAGTTTAATTCATTGTCATGTTTCACACTCTTGACCTATATGTAGATACATATGTATTCACTATTGCATTGGCATAATTACATATATTGAAACAAGCACTACTATTTGTTTTTTTTTTCTTGAGGCTTTGGAAAGTTTCTCAAAATAGAATCTATAAACGCGAATATACAGCTGCAATCTGATAAATATATTTGGGGTTTTCTCTATAAACAAACATTAACTTTTATAAGTTGCTTTATTTCACACAAAATACAGCAACGTTTACGTGCCATGTATTGCCCTACTTAAAGTGCGCTCCGAAGCTGGGGCTCATGAAATTTGTCAAAGCCTTACATAAAAAAGGGGAATGCTTCAAATATATTTGTGGATCATTCCCCAAAGTAAGTTTAAAAAAATTGGAGGCTAGAATTTTTGATGGTCCTCAAATTCAAAGTTCATTAACGATTTGAACTTTCCAAAAGCCATGATTGATGTTGAAGCTCTGCTTCTTGGGTAACAATAAGGCTGAACATTATAAAGAACTCGTACGAAATACGGTGGTTAATTTTAAGAGAATGGGTGTTAATATGAGTATTAAATTACACTCTCTGCATAACCAGAACCGGATTTCCGGAAAACCTCGGTGAATTTAGTGAAGAGCAAGGTGAGCCATTCGATCACGGCATAAAAGCAATGTCAAAAATGTCAAAGGTATCAAGAAAAATCAACAGAGAATCATACAAGCGACATTTCACGTAGCATTTCTAGTGATATGTTTTTTTTTACTGGAAACATACAATTTAGTTTGATATTCATTTTATTTTCTATAATTTTACATAATGCTGTCTGCCAGCAAATGTGGAATCAACAATACTAATTTACCCTGAAACTGCTCTGATAACGGAAACAATAAAATCATTGTTGGCTAGAGTTATTAAGCACAATTTGTGAAACATATACAAAATGTGTGTCAGCACGCAAATACCTAAAATACCTAAATGCAAAATTTCACTGGACTGGTACATTGAATTTGTAAAAATAAATATTAACTTAACCGGTTGATTGACACCAAATTGTGCAGCTTATTATGCAAAGCCCGTCTGCCACGTTATATTGTAAAAGATTAAAATAGTGGAAGTCAATGTAATAGATTAGTTGCTCACGTTTACGAATCCCCTAGAGGATTGAACATTATCGATTCTAATCGTATCTCCGATTAGTGTCTGTTCATGGCCGGTGTGCCTGACAACATGTTTACACTTCTAAGCTCTAATCGTCAATGGTACGATATTATCGTATCGCGCATTATTAGTGGATTTCAAGTGTTGTCTCATGCAAATGAGCGTATTAAGATGGTGAAAATGTGCCAGCGCTTGTAAGAAGTTCTACGATACAACGCAACATTTAAGCAATAGAGGATTTCAAAGCTGATTCCAGGTTACAATTCAGGAAAAAGTTATGGATGTTTGGAGAATCATTCACCGTTTGTTGTAAACTTGTGGAAGGTTACAGAAAGCGAAGCTTATCATAATTCCTTATTTACTAGCAAAGCATCAAATTGAGAATGAAAATTAATGATGAATTTCGCGAAGAAACCTTCACTAACATTGGAGAACGTATAGATACACGATGAGTATTTTGATGATCGTGCAATCCAGGTAATTAAAGTTATCCATGACCGATTTTTGGCAGTCCGCTTTTATCATGAAGCAAGGTTGATTGGAGAAAAGTCAAGAATCCGGAGTGTATTACGTAAACAAATTTTATTGTGTAATCAGTAATATATTACGTATTATGTCGTAATATGCATTTTTTAAATTATATCAGATGTTGGTTTAAATCTCTGCTTTCCATATTCTCTTTTATTTAATATCTCTAAAGCAACTTCAACTTAGTTTTTTACATCTCGCCATCAACATTCCATCTTGTAAATCGCTCAAAGCGAAAGACAAGCGAGGACATAAACACAGTCGTTCGTCCTTGGTAGTTGTTGAATGTGGCCTTATATCATTGTAATGGAAATTATGACCTACATTTATTTGTGCACTCTTAAAATGTCGAGAATTCTGTAAATGACGTCAGGTCAAAAGCCAATGTTATTTTATGGATATAAATGATAACGGCTTTTTGTAAGACATCTTTCGGGACTCGTCCATAAAACGTAAGGGTTTTCCTTCCTCGGACGTTTTCGTCGTCGATAAAGTTTTTCCGTTCTAATGTTGCTCATTTGCACGCTCGCTCTCCTAAAACTAGAATTGAATATATGCTAATAAATTCGACAATTAGGTGCAGACGCCCCATGTTCTTTATCGCTGGAGCGTAAAATTTTACGTCGATCTTACTTGTAAAATAAAATTTTATATATTTGAAGTAAGCAAAAAGTAAGAGCGTCACATTCTCACATTCAAGAAAGCAAATGAAAATTTCTTTTGCTTACGTCTAATATTTTTGCCGCTACTTAACAGGGTTGTGTCGTGCCTTGCGAATTTCAACTTTAGCTTAGAAGTGTTCCATAATTTAATTGTTCATGAAACATTTCAGGGAGAAGATTTGGGAGAGTGCTGTATTGTCAGGCTACAGATTTAGGTTGTTTAAATTTCTATTGTAAATTTATATATACAGAGTGAGTCATCTCTACGAACTCGGAAGAGTGCAAAGTAGTGGTAGCCAGTGTCTAGATGATATTCAACGATAGCCGAATTCGAGGTAAGGCGTACTCCAACGCAACGTTCGTGCTCTGTTAGACGAGTTTTGACAAAGCATCCTGTTTCGCCAATATACACCAAATCACACGAACGGGGGGATTCTATAAATAGCTTCACTGGGAAAATTTGTCTTTGGGAGATGGAAGAATTTCTGAAACCTTTGAGAGGGGCTTTAGATCGTTTTGATGTTTTGGTTTTGCAAAATTCTATCCGTTACCTTGTGGATATAGGGAAGATAAGCAGTAGCTAGATTGGTGGTAGTGTTATCGTTCGTTAGTTTACTTGTTGCATGAATATGTTTGTTGATGACTCTGTTGATATCTTTCTTATGAAAACCACTGTTGAGGAGGGTCTTCCGTGTACGGGATTCAGCTCGGTGGGAAGATTATTGGGTTCGGAGACTGTTACCATTCGGTGAACCAAGGAGTTGATAACTGAGAACTTTTATACCGGATGAAGTGAGGTGGCATTGAGATACCTGTCAGTGTGCGTGGGTTTTCGATAAACCTAGTAACCTAAGCTATCATCGGAGCTACGTGTGTTACGGTTATATTCCTGTTATCAGGTTTGTGTGCATGCTTTAAAAATTATATTGAAATCTACAGGATGTCTCATAAATCCGTAGCTGCCGAAAGTTGTATTTTTTTAATGAATCCTCATTAAATTCTGAGGTAAAGTGCAAAAGGTATTAATGTTGCAAAGATAAGGATTCCAGGTAAAAGTGGACATTTACAGAAATCGTTATTTCTTCGGAAGTACAGCTTAAACACAAACGTTTACGAGATTCCGAATTGCTAATGTAATGCCTGTAGTATTGCTTTGGGTACCAATTGGTATGAAAATATACGAACGAAATGAAATGCAAAAATGAGTCGAAATATGAAATTGTCCATGTTTGTCTGCATTAAAGAAGATTCGCAAGGCATAATCTTAATTAATTGTTTGGAGAAGCGAAGGACAACAACGGGATAGTACTATGCAGATTTATTGTAGCGACGTGGAAGTAAAGAGAAAAAGGCTCTGTATAGCAAAGAAAAAAATATCCTGCGAATTGGTGCATGATCCATTACATTCGCCATTCTTGGCGGAAGGCCTTTAACATCACATGGAGAGGGCCGAAATCGAATCAATTAATCCCATTATTTGGATGACTTAAAAAAGTTGTAACATCAAGTATATGAAACTACACTGAAATTATGTGGAAAAATACATCTACTAAATGCAAACAATTGTGTTGTCTTCTTTAACACAGGTATTTATCGTACCATCCTCGTACATTACTTGTTACTTTGACTAATGACTAATGATAAGCGACTGTATTCTCAGTCAAGTCAACATTACCTACTGTTGCATTACATATATGATTTCACATCCATTCCATGCAATTACAACCAATATTAACAATTAGTGTTTCGGTTAGAACATGTTTCCAACATTAACTCCAAAAGTAATTAACGCAAACACAACGGCGTATGAAATTAATATATGTTTATCATGAATAAGAATCTCAGTTTGTATTCTAGTGCTTTGTTGGACCGTAATTTATTTGAGCAAACACAAACGGTTATTTTAGTAGGTTAGCTAGTCCTTTGTTCTTTAAGAATTGCTACACTTTTTTATTGATGTAAATGTTTTTCAATGGCGTATCGCCAACAGCAATATGTGTATTGTATTTGGTATATAAATAAATTTGTTTATGTCTGAACTATTGTTTTCTGATATAGCAAACATTAGTGTATATACGAGGGTGGCCCATTAATTAGTAAGCCTAGACAAGAAAACGCAAGCTTTTTGGCAAAAAATTGTTTTATTTTTCAACATAGCTTCCTTATATTTAGCCCAACGACATTAATTTCCTCAAAAATGCAAGCTTTATCTCTTCAAGGTATGCGTTAGTTTCAATAATCATCATCAATTCCACTTAAACTTCTTTTCACTAAGCGAAGTTTTCAGGTTGGAAAACATGTTGGAGAGAGCCAAATCTGACGAATACGAAGTATGTAGAAGCACTTTAAAGCGTAGCTCACGTGTTTTCGCCATTAAAACAGCCGAAATGTGAACACACGCATTACCTTACAGAAAAAGCACTCGTTTCCTCTTAAGTGGGGCCTTTTGTATTGTATTGCATCGTGCAGATGATCTAAGGTGGACGCATTGGATTCTTCTATAAACGTTTTTACCTTTCTGAAGCTAAAAAGCTCTCAAAAGACATAATCTTTCCGACCGAGTATACGGTCCTTGTAATACTTGCACCATTGTTTCGATTGTTACTTCATGTCGAGTATATAATAGCGTATCCAGGTTTCATCACGCGTTATTATTGGGCACAACAATTCCAACAGATCATGTTTTCTCTTGCCTAAATTGAGAGGAGAAGTGTGTTCTTGTTCGTGTTTATCAACAAATGCGGCTGCAATATTGCCAGTGCATTGTCCTTCAAATGTGCTTGTCTGTTCGTGTTTAAATTCAGCTGTCGATAACTTTTTTCATGTTTTACAACAGATTAAAAACTCTCTATTCAAATAATGAGCGTTACTATCAGAATGAATACCAATTTTGATAGTTTCGTTTTAAAGGAAGACCAACATGAAATACAAACATTTTTATTAATGCCACCGTCTTTTCTGTAGGCTCAGTTTCTGATCTGCTTTCGTACCTCTTATGTTCATAGATAAGTGGTATGCATAAATAGACATGATTGAAAACAAGCTGTAAGAAAAAAGCTACCAATTCGACGACTCAATCCAATTTCTTCCACATTGGATCGAGCGGTTCTTACCAAAAATTGCCATTACAATTTCAGCTGCTAACGTTATATTAAAGAACATACATATACCTAACATAAACGTATCACAAATTCTGGTTAAGCTAACATATCGCGTATCAGACAAATGAAACGGGATTTTAAGGCGCTCAGGTTCTTAGTTAAGATCCAATTTTTTCTCGTCTCTAAAATAAAATGTTTTCACGTCAGGTAAATATCGCCGAGAGACACGAAAGTCTACTATACAGTGTTACGCTAACGGTGTAGTGTAGCGAAAGCCAGTATCTGCTCCAATTTGCTCCACGGCTTTACGCTGAGGTGTAACGTACGGCGTGATAGAATTAAATGTTGTTTCTGTTTTCTCGCATAAAGATTTTTCCATTGTAGAAGGAAACGACGCAATAAGAAAATTAGTCGAGATGTATGCAAGACGTGCGGAATGTAGCAAGATCATGTATACGAAATAGTAATTTTCGGTAGCATTTCGCAACTTTATAGCAGAGGCGTTGCGTTTACGTGGAATATTTCAAGGATCAACTGGAAAATGTATCGTTCCTCGACATTTAGCTCGTCTGTTTCCTTAGTTTATGCCTCAGGTGCTTTCCTCTCTTATTTAATTTGCTAATAGCGAGTTGAGTCTTTTCTTTTTTGCAACAATTCTCTCATGTAATCGGGTAATACACTGGCCACAATTAAAAATGCACCATCAAAACATTTTTGCAAAATAATGTTTATTAGAATCGAAAATGCGTGTACTACTTATAAATATGTAATTGAAAGACAATCCAACAAAAAAAAAGTAAATAAAGTTCGTCTAGCGCGTCTGCACTCAGATGTAATCGCAATAAAGGCCGGTAACTATGGAACCCCATTCGGTTGGAAAGTGTCCATAATGATGTTCCTACGACCGATAGCGTTCTTCTTGCTTCACTAAAAATGTTACCAACAGGTATTGGACAACCAAGCGCTTCAAAAGAAAATCTTCTCGAAGGTCGCCAGAGGCGAAACCAACTGAGCGGGAATCCACATATTCAAGTTACTGTCCAAAAGATTGTTCCGTATGAAAGACAAAATAACAAAGAAAATTAACATCACAAGAAATAGAAAAATCTATTCAAAATAGAATAACAGTAAGTATATTTTTAATGCAACCAAGAAAAATAGAATTTATACAATACAATGTGCTTAGTAAATTAGCAAATTATTAAGGCAAAAACATAGAAGCTGTTACAAGAATCTCGTTAAGTGCGGAATAATTAATATCGTAATAAAGTAATATTAAATAAAACGTGTCTGACAGAAATTACTGGTAAATATGACGTACATTTAGAATTCCGTCTAGCAGTAGAACGAGGAATAGGAAACTAATTGACACAACTAGCTGGAGGAATCAATGTGATAGTGCATTACGCTGTAGAGGAATTTTATCAGTTGCAGTTGTCCTCTAGCTTCGAGTAATTCTACGTTGATGTGTAACAGTAAAAGTTGATAGCCCCTCCAGGTCAGATTCCCTCCTTCTTGATGTACAAATATTTCTGTCTTCTCTGTACTCTTTCCGTAGTTAATTTGGATGGAACATGTTAAAGTCGAATTCCCAGGTTCTTAAGGGTCGATCTTACAGCTATAGATCTTCCATTTAGAGGGTAGTCAAAAAGGACATGTTTTATCATTTTGGTATAAATAACAATAGTACATATGACAATATTCAATTGTAGGTTATTAATATAGCACCAGTCAATGGGTGAAACCAAGAGTGTAGCATAGTACCAGGTGTTCGGGAATTTCTTCTCTCGCTGCGTACAAAAGGCTAAAACATTTTTGGGGATTATCAAAAATTGAAGTTCTCACGGGAGAAATATATGTCCGATAGGCGATGGTGGCCATGGCAAAAATTGGCGAATTGGAGTTCGAATTGATAGACCTCCCACCCTATTCATCATATCTGAACCCTAGTGACTTTTCTGTTTCCAAAGGTTTCCATAGGGGAGTGAACGCCTATATTGCAGAACAAGAAGTCAATTACTATTTGAGCGGATTAAAGATCATTAGGAAAAGTGAAAAAAAAAAAAAAGTGAATTTGAAAAAAAAATTACTTATTTTGTGTTTGACTGGGAACTTTTCAGACCATCCTTGTAGTGCAGGGAAGAATGAAATAAATATACGAGAAGCTTTACTTGCGATTAGTTAATAAATCTGCGCAACCGCTAAGTGCATCTCTCTTGAAATACGGAACAGACAAAATAAAAACTTACGATGGAAGGGCGGATATAACTACTATCCAATTATCCAGACTCAGACAACAGCTCTCTTCTGCGCCGTAGATTTAAAAAATTTTACGTTATAATGCCACTACTTTTAATCTTAAGCGGTTTAGCATGCTTCTGAATATGAGTGGGTTTCAGATCTATCCACGCATGTTTTCTCCCAATGCGATTTCGCTACTCGGGCGAAATAATAGTGCGAAATCCGAGTCGATCCTCAGACGGGTGTGCTAATACTTTTAAAAAAGAATAACCATTTTACGCAATACGCACAATTTGTTATTAATGTGTACAGATGCGTGTGTAAGTTATCCCAGTTGTATGTTGTAGTCCTATCCACTTGGGTAGACATCTCCGTTTATCCTTATACAACAGTTGTAGAGAGATCGCTGTCCATTTTAAAGAGATTTTATCGTATTATATATTATATTAAGACGAAGCTACATAAATCGGCGAAACGGTAAAGCTGCACGATGGTAAATCTAGTCCAGCTTGGGAAAAAATCAAACAAGAGATAGTATTCTCATTCTATTTAAGCCGATAAAAAATTCAAACCAATAAAAAATTCAGTAAATATCCCAACTTTCGTTTTCTTAAACTCGAGGTCCGCCAAGAGTGTCCTTAATAAATAATATCACTTGAGAAAGTTTTTCGTCGTTCTAATATTTAGTGACTTATAACTTATCCAACAATGTGTAATAAAACAGATGGGTTTACCGAGTCGAGTTTAAGATAACAAAAAAGTTCGCTGCCTGTACTGCACGTTATCTGGTTTGTAACACTTAGAGCGTATTATTTGTTTGTTTCTTGTCCGCAGCACATAAATATTTGTGTACGGTCTTAAATTATATAGAAAACCTTCAGTCCGCATTGAAGATAAAACTTTTTCCATGTAGAAGTGGTGGGTAGCAGAACCCTTTTTTTAAAACATGTTTCTTGTGCAAGTTGTACAGAAAAAAGCTGAACATCAAAAAATTCTTTTCTTTTGGAAGCTTCATAAAGCACAAAAGGAGTCCTCGAAGATGATCTTTGATATGCATCCTAAATGGTATAACTCAGGGAGTGTTTACATAGAGAATGAAGATGCAGTGGAAAATAATACGAGCGTTCACATTGCGATGTAGTGATCGGTATATCCCGCGTTGCATAAATACTTTGTTCTAGAATTTATATGACGTAATTAGCGCAGCTGTTGTCCGAGTCCGGATAATTTACTATATTGATCTTAGTGTTACTATCCGGATTCGCTATCCGAAACCTCAGATCTAGATCCGTTATCCGCATCTTCCTAATTACATCATTATCAACTGCTATTGATACTACCTTCAGTCTCGTGCGAGACCTCCATCAACATCTTCGTAGTCTACATCCTGTAGATGACAAAGGCCTACGATGGTGATACGAACCAAGTTTTGTGTGGTGTATGTGATACTGGCGGATGACAATTGTTATACTTGTAGGTTGTAGTAGGCGCGCCAGTTTGCATTGAGTGATTTACAGAGAGTCGTGTATAATGCATGAGTTGGGGCTAATGGCAAACTTGAACTGCTTATTTTTAAATATTTAATACTTCGTAGCACGTAGCTTTCTCAGGTAGTACGGTTCTCCTGTAATAATGCGCCAACAAATAAAGAAAATAATTTCAAAAATAACGCCACGAGTTTTATTATAAAAAAAATTATATAAAAGAATTATGACAGTGAATAACGACACATATAAAATATACAAAAATAAAATTTATTATTGAAAGTGGGGGCCCCCGAGAACAGAATAAGATGAATATTAATTTTATTAAACAACTAAAATTTACAACAAAGGAATTTATAATTTAAACAAGTAAGTGCAACCGGTTTGAAATAAATATAAATACAAAAACAAACAAATGAGAATGTGCGACTTAGCTTGATGGGTGCGATCCGTTACCGGAAAACCGCTAACGTCTCACTAGTGTGAAAGGGGCAGAGTCTTCCGGCTCTGCTGATGGCGTCTCACTCGTCTACTTCACTAGCGTACGCTTTATACGTCATCACAATGGTGCAATACCACGTGATCCTTTTATAATTCGATCGTCGTTCTTCTGACCACACTAGAACGCCAATATGTATTTGTTTCTGGGGGTTAAAGGGTACTATTTACCTCTTACTCCATTTATTTGACAGTTGGGGTTTGATGCAGCCAACCGCCGATGCTTAGACGCTGGTCACACGTCCTATCTCCTTGGTCGCTGGGAAAAGACTTTTTTTATGCTAATCTTACAACGTTCTGGTGGATGACAACATCTTATTGTTAAATTAGCACCAATCATAACGCCCATAGAATCTGATATGGGAAAAATCAGTACCTAAGAGTCATTAATAATTCTTAAAAATCATATTAATTGCTTTACTTTTGTCATTGACATACTCAACTACATCCTTCTTTCTTTGAAAAACAGATTTGTTGCGATATCACGTTAATTTTAAAGAAAAAAACGACAATCCTGTTTCAATGTGTTCCACGATTTTACATATAGAATGAGATAGTTAAAGCCTACTTTGTATTCAAATACAAACCACCATAGAATTAACTTCATACACGTTACCTCCCAGGTGCATATTTACGCGTAATAAGATGCTCACTCTCGCCGAATATTGGAATTAGATTAGAGACACCTAGGCGCTTTGATTACTAAAGGTACCCGATATCTTATACGGCGAAACTAATTACTAAACGTAGGTAGTATTGATATAGGCGGCGATAGAAGGTCGAACGTAGAGAAACAAGAACGTGAAGCACATGAATAGAGAAAAGATAGACGTCGCGTTGTGTCGAGAATACGGGATCTGAAAAAAGCTCGAAACCTCCATTAGCGACGTCGACCCTACCGCCAACCCGATAGATCTATATATAATGATTATGACAGCGTTTCCAATATATTAGGTAATTCAATTAAGTTGAAAATTTATCACCTAAAACGAAATTACACTGACTGTCAGTAGAAGTTACCGCTTATTAACCAGTCGGAGCGTCACAACCGGCGAGCCGACTCACAAAAGCAATTACATGCAAAACGCACACCGATGTTGTACCTAACTTACTACCTATAAGAGTGTTGGTAAATTTTGCGGAAAATGAGTTAAACTAACCAAAAGTTTCTACCTGACGACAATATGATTGTGTCGTGTATAAAGTTTGGGGCGCTTCCTCGTCATAATGTTAGGATACTAATAAATATTACCTCTACGGCGAAGTTAGTAGGAGTAAGTACACTCGGAAAAGTTAGTTAAAACGGAAATTAAAGTGCAATAAAGGCGTGCGGAGGCTCTACAGGTATTGAGGGGAATGAATTGCATGTAGTAAGATAATTTAAGAAAGAATACTTACCAATGATGTTACACGCAAAAAGTAATTTCCTCGATAGGGTCGTTAGCATTATTTCAAGTGTCAGGTAAGTTTTTAATGAGCAGAGATATAAATAATGATGTTATTGTTATTAGCCTTAATGCTATGCCACTGGCCAGCTAGATAAATAATAATAACAAAGACTGTGGAGTAGTCAGACAAATACTAAAATATCGCTACACTCCGCAATTGACAATTATCAAGAAATTAATTGATGATTGTTAATCGTATGTGTTGTGTATTAGAATGTTGGTAACACTGAGTATTGTTAAGAGATTGTGTTAATGGAGATTGTCATTTGCTTAACAGGTAATGTGTTTATTACAACAATAAAACAAGGAAATAGCATGGTGACAGCGGTAATCGAATATTGACCAAAGAGCGAAATAATAAATATAAAATTAAAGCTAAACACGAGATTTCTGAACTACTACTGACTATGTGCACTACCGTCCGTCCGAATAGAAGTTAGAAGAAAAAATAAAAAAAAATAAAAGGCAACTAAAACCAAAAAATTAATTTATTACTCTAAAGCAGAGTTTCCCAAAGGGAGTCCGGAATTAGAGAAACAATCAGTTACTTGTAACTTAGTTAGGCTATTTTTGTCCCTATTTTGGTTTGAGTGATGAGTATTGCGAAATAGGGGGTCGTGCAAAATTTTTTTAACAAAAAGGAGTCGTGCTTTAGATAAGTTTGGGAAACGCTGCTTTAAAGGATCACACCTATTAAAATCTAACGCAAAATTAATCTTTTATTATTGATTATTAAGGAAATTCTTAAATATTTCCCTGGTCAAAGGTCCACCTTCTGCAATAAGAACTGCTTGAACAACTCGCGGCATCCTTTCGATTAACAGACGTAGAGGAGACAAAGAACTTTTGATTTTTTAGGTTAATATTATCGATGATAGTGCATGGCCTGGGATATTTGTTCCATTATTGCTGTAAAATATTCCAGAATTGTTTTTTGGAAGTAGGACCAACAATTGAGAGTCTTCTATCGAGCTCATCCTACAGTAGCTTAATAGGGTTGAGATCGGGGCTCTGCGGTGGCCATGTCATAATTTGTAAAGTATTCGCCTCTTTTTGCTCATTTAGGTACCGTGTGCATGCTTCGGATCGTTATCGTGTTTAAAAGTGAAATTCTCGCCGATTAGAAGAAATGGCCTGAGATTCTAATATTTCGCATTATTTCTTTGATTTGATGCAACGTTTCTCTCATTAGCGAACCGTCTCACAAACATCCTTCTGATTTGACCGCACACTTAAGTATTGATTCATTGGTCTGCAAAACATTTTTCCTCTGTTCTACCGTCTCGTTCCGATGTTCTCAGGCCCATTGTAGCCTTCTCAATCAGCTAGCCCGGCGTGGTAATGGCTTATGGGCTGCTACTCAACCACGTAAATTTCCTCCAGCAAGCCGGCGTTTGACCGTGGAAATGTTAACGTCCGCAATTGAGTTCACTCGCTATTTCTGGTGGAGTTTTTAAGTTGCAGGTGTGTTTCCCTTCAAATACGTATTAAGAATATGATAGTTGAATCCAATGAAAATGAGTTCTAAAGGTAATGCAGTATTGAACTGGGAAAGCTTTGCGAGAAAGGTTAACATTCATATGGAAAATGTTAGAAATGGAGGAGATTAATAAATTTATTAAGTTTCATATGCTTTTCATTATTATAATAATTTAGGTCTTAATCTTAATAACAATCATGAAGTTTTCGGAAAAAAATACTCTCGATATTGCGATTTTAATTATTCACAAACACCTAACGAAGCGTAGGTACCTACAAAATAGCAAATGATATCCAATCCTTACTATTGCATATGTAGGGAATTCATTTTCCGATAAGCAATTGTTTCGATTGGCTTTATTAGTTAAATAATGCAAGAGCTTTTTTATGCAACTTGCAGTATATTCCTGTCTTCAAAAACAAACCTAATGCTGTAGGCGTAAAACAAACACGCTAAATAATACAAAAGTAAATGGGCGAGAAAAATGGCGAAAATATTCAAATGTTATGGTTGCATGTAAAACACAAAGTGAACAATATTTCTTGTCTTGGCGAGTGGGATTCACGTGGAGACGATCTAAAGAGCTGATGTCAGATATGCTCGCATATATATTTATAGCGCGAATTTCCATCACATCTCTTTTATTATTATAGTCTGAACACGTTTGGTCCACTTGGGTCTTTGGCGCTATAAATTTATCGATTAAAATGGGCTGAGAATACCGCATTATGTATGCATGGTGTATAGATGAATATATGGTGGTGGCGAGCTTTTCAGACACATCTGTTGAAGTTTGTATTTACCACACGACGTAATCACTAATTAACTTGATATATTAATTATAATTCATATGCTCTGTAACAAATAGCAAATTAGTTCTATTTGCTAATGGATTGCGTTTAACAAATGACAAATGTGTGACATGTACCCGCTGCGAAATAAGGTAGGTGTGTCGGTAACAACCTTTGAAAGATTTATAGAAATATAATATACACGTAGGTGACAAACAACAGTTGAGGGCGATGTCATTAGCGTACGTGTAATGTATGTATGTACGTTCTGTTTAATGCGGTACGCTAATATTTCACGCTACAACTTGAAAGCAGGAGAAAACGTGTTTACTACCAAAAATAGACTATTAGTTCTTTGCCTGTCAATCTTTATATTCGTAAAATATAAATCTTGCCGATTTTACTAAATTAATGTAATTCATAATCATCGTTTCAGCTTATGAAGAATTTAAGAGACCCCCCTTTAAAGTAATATCGGAAATATTGAATTAAGTTGATATGAATTGAAGAGACGTGTGAAAGGAAAGTAATCACGTACAGGATGTTCCATTTAAGAAAGCAACAACTGTATCGTACTCAGCGGAAACTGAACATCCTGTATATTTGGATGTTTTAACGAACCTGATGCAGTGGTATTCCACCACATAAACCCTATGTTTATGCGAAACCTTCTCGAATTCTGCTTTCTCTAACCATTCCACGTCACCAGAACTTTGAAATGCGAATAGAATTTTTGGGAATAGAATTCTTGCGATAAACAACATAATGAAACACGATGCAGCGACGCAACTAAAGCACTGATTCTATGTTATTTTATCCCACACACAACTGTACAAATTTAAGTTTTATTGTCCAATCTGTTAAATCTGTGTCTGTTAAATCTATTAAATTATATTGAGACATGCCTAAAGTAATGTTAAAGGTTGTTATGAGGAAATTTTACACTTAATTGGATGAAGTAACAAGCATTAGATGTAGGGAACGATCCAATTCAATTTGTGTTCGTATACTTTTATCCAACGACCTGTGCGAATGTACGATCTTTCGTAGCAGATGCAACATTTTCCAGCACTACGTAATACAAAACAGTTCATAATAACCTTGTAGTTCTCCTTTGAGTCATTGTGTGTAAATACTCCGGCTGAGTTCTTTCCGTTACCTTTGTTTATACAAAATTCCTTTTAATATAAAAACACCCTCGGATACTTGCCAACTGAAATTTGTTATAGGAGTTTCTCCGTAATATACATTTTCAATTTGCTGTCTGGATGGAATTCTTCTTTGTTTCAATTTTCTAAAACATCAAAGACATTGCTTTAATCGGATTTATTAAAGTTTATTGAACGGTTGATTTAACTTTGTTAGACAGTCCAAATGACGCTGTGAAGGAGAAAGGACCTGGTGAGGCGGGTTAAGGGAACGGTAAGAGAAAATAATCTTTTTCGGAATTGTTGGAGCCTGGGTTGAAAATCGTCGTTCAATAGAACCATGTAAATTAAATAAATTATTGCCTTTGACAGCTCATGAAAGGTAATTCGGTAACAATTATGTTAAATTTATTGCATGTCATCTCAAAACGTTGGTTATTATTATTTTATGTTAATTATTTTGTTCTTGGGTTTATAAAGTATAGTTTTGTGCTATTTATTTATTAAGAATATTTTCAAACGAGAATTGTGAGCTGTGTCGAGAGCCCGCGGTGACTGTTGTCCGTGTGTTTTAGATATTACTGAAAAGCATGTGCTCAAATGGGATGCCACTCACGCGACACAATGTCGGCAACTTGGCGTCAACAAACTGCGGCCCGTGTGTTTTAGGCCTTAGAATTAATTGTTAATATTCTATTACTATAGGCGAAATATCTTTGAGAGTTTGAGTCATGGCCAGATTATGACTAAAAATCAATGAGTTATTACTCATAAACAATGGTTAGTCATTAGTTATGACTAGTCATGATGTATGGCGGTTATAGGTTTCGTGCCATTGTTAATAAATAATAGCAGCAATATATAAAATGATAATTGTAATTAATAATTTCGAAAATAACCTATAATTAATACAAAATGCATTTCATACCGGCTTGCTTTAAATAATAAAATATTTGGATGCCTACGTGCGATCGTATTTAGCCACGATTATTGACTAACCGTTATTCACTAATAATTCGTTCATAAATAATGGTTAGTCATGACTAAAGTTTTCCACTTTCCGTGTGCGCTTCACGAAATTGGCAGTGACTAGACAGATTCGTGTTTTGTCGACTCGTGGGCAACGAAACCATTCTCATGAGACGAATAAACACGAGTCTGCCTAGTCTCTGCTAATATAGTGAAACGCACGGAAAGTGGACAATTTTATTCATGATTAACGCTCGATGAAAAATGGGTAGTCGTGACTAACGACTAAGCTTTATTCACGAATAATTTCGAATCATGACTAACAATCGATGAATTATGATTAGCGATTAACGAATAACCGTTAATCAAGACATGGCAATTATTTATGAATAGTGACTAAATTAGTCGTGGCTAAATTTAATCAAAAATTTAGTCATGGCTAGATTTTGTGTGGTAATTTAAACGATATTCGCCTGAATTTGAAAATTGGGGTAAGTTGTGTTACGCGTGTGTATGTTTTAAATATGCTAACGGTGATAGAATTAAACGTAGAAACTCGTGGTACTATAAAAGTTTCGCTCCAAGGTATATTTTCGTAGAAGGAAACACTAGAAAAATTGAGGGTATCATATCAAAAAATTCAAAGAACCGTATTTGTGGATCATTTGGAGATGGAATCATCTGGGCTGAGGTTAAGATATGGTCTTGTTCCGTTTTCCTGAGTTTCTTCTGGTTTTACTATATTCTTTAATTTAATTAATCTTCATAGAATCCCGTATTGTTGGCCATTTTGCTCCGTAGCTCTTATACTGTGTAAATTTATTCTTGACCTTAAGATTATTTTTCAATTTTTTATTTTAATATTGGGATTTCTTCTTGGATCATAAGAAAGAAAACAATTCCTTTTTCTTATTCTTCGTTTACATAGCTACGTTATTGAAGCTGTTCTCTTTTAGATTTCAAATCCCAATATTAAAAAAAGATTGAGGAATAAATCTTAAGGTCAAGAATAACAACATATAACAGGGTAAATAAATGGCAAACAACACCGAATTCTATGAAGTAATAAAAAAAAATCAAAGAGCCATCGAAATAAAATTATATAAAGGATACAGTAAAACCATTAAGAAACTCGGAAAAACCGAAAAAATCTTATATTTCAGATTGCTTGAGAAACTCGACAAACGTTAGTGACGAAACGTAGCAAAGTGAACGAAGAAAAAAGAAAAGGAATTGTTTTCTTCCCTAAGACCTCAAATCTCCATATTAAATTAAAAAATTGAAGCTTAGTTCTATGCTTAGCTGCACGCACCTTCCTACTGGCGATTCTTTTGGCGTACAATTAAGAAGTTAAGAATTATCAACAAGAATCCTTTGCCGAAAATCAATTAAAATAAGAAATTCGGTTTGTTTTCTTAAATTTCAAAATAGCAACAACTATATTTTACCTTGAATGTAATGTAATGTTAAAAATAATGCTATTATAACGATTGGAATGATTGGCGTATGGTTAGCATTTTTCAGCTATGTGCGTTGACGTCTAACACAACTTTACAGCAACTTATATAGCCAAATCTCATCTCGAAATCAAATGGTAACTTGCACTTTTCGAAGCTGCAGATTTAGTGCGATGATACTTTGCCGTGACGCTAGGCGGCAATCCTGTGGTAACACAATTTAGAAAGAAATATGTATTTTGAAATCATTTATATAAATTAAGCTTTGTAATTTTATTTTAGGAAAAATAAATATTTTTAAATTGAAATCCTATCATAAGTTATTGTTGATAGAAAATTAACAGAACAAAGAAGTGGATTCGAAAGTTGTTTAATTTTGTGTTAGTGATTAAAAAATATGTTAATGTGGAATTTTCATTATAAGGTATTTTATTTCCATAAACATTTTCTTATAATTTACATAATAATTTATGGTTAATAGTATTTAGAGAAAAAGTAAAACAATAAGAAAATACAATAAGAAGTTTGCTGTAATTATGTAAAATAAGTCTTTAGAAACTATCAAATTTGTTAGAGAAGTCTCTGCAGCAAGAACTGTTTCTTGTGTAACGCCTGCATGTATATGCAACAGCATGGAAAGATTAAACAGCGGATGCTACTAATATGAATAACTGATGACTTTTAAAAATCTGAAAGCAATCCTGGAAATTATATCAAACTCAAGCTACACCTATAGATTTTTTTTTGTTTCACCTTCAAATCACTAGTATGAAATTCCCCCAGTGTTGTTTATAATTTATAGGGTTTATCTTGGACACTACGTCAAAAGAATTGATATAGTTGAGTGTAGGCTTTCACGACTGTAATCCATAGTAGAAGTGTCTTTCGGCTGATGTCGCGTAGTTAATATTTTTTTTTTAGTCTTTAGAAATCTTCTGAAGAAGCTGACAGCATGGTCAGCGAAACGTCAAGTAAAAAATTTTTAACTACGCGACATTTCTACTAAGAATTGATATAATTCATCTTAATAAAAGCCAATTCCTCCTTCGCGTTGTGGATAGCTCTACTTATATAGTAAGAATTTGTAAATGAGCTGTTGTAAAAACAGCTTTAACCTTACTATTAAATTTATAAATTCTCAAGGATAAAATCAAACCTTAAAAGATCCTTTATAATATCGCACCTTTTACCTCAGCTCAAACTTTTGACTATCGCACCTACATTGATATCATTACCTCTTAAAATAATGAAAAAGTAATTTCGTGCGGTTGGTACAGTATCCGTTCGTAATTATGTTATCAGGCCATTCAATTAACTTCAGATTTCCCTACATCAACGACGACTTGAATACGGTTGGGATGGGGCGTGCTTTTCTTGAAAAGGTGATGAATTTGAAACCTGATCATGTGCCTCGGGTAATCCCAGTGCTTCCTACAGCGCCGTGCTGGCAGATTGAAAGGAAGGAGCAGCGACTGGGGAAAGTAATGTTCGGGGTGAAAGGATTTGCAGGCGTCTATTTAACTAAAAAAAGCTGAGATAAAAAATGATTTCTTTTTTTTAATCTTATTGTAACAGGTAACACAAATCAATGAAAGAAGATTTCAACGCTATGTCGAATGCGTCACTCATACTTACATAAATTCCGGACGACTTTGTTTCCTTTTCTTTTTAAATTCTCTTGGTGTAAAGGCACATGCTTCAGATGATTCCGATAATCCTAAGCCAAGTAATATTTGGAGCAGTTCGATGCTTCCATTCGACATTAAGCGCATTATGTCATATCGCACTGCAAATTAATCATCCAAATTTTTTAATTAAGATTTAATACGTGATATGTAAATTGCAAATGTTGACTCTAATTTTGTTGCGATGGATCAATTGGTCGTATCATATCTGAAACTTCATGCAGAATCTTCTGACATTAATTATGTATTTCTTAGGAGCGTAATACTTTTGCTTTACGTGCTTTGAAGGTTTGATTATAGCTAGGTGCGGCAACGTAGAAATTACTGTCAGTTGTTAGCTTGCGCGAAGATGGTTTTCCATTCAGGGAAACCAATCCACCATCATGCCCCCATCCACATTCATGAACTAGGGAGGCCCAAGACAATCGTTGAAGAGGAACCGGTTCCCGAAGGAAATTTTTTCGAATCGTTTATCGCCAAATCAAGGCTTTCAATTTGCAATCCTATCGACCACATATTGAGTTACTACTTACGGCTCAACACCGACAACAATGTTCAGAGTTCTGTTGTTGCGAAAGCATTGGAATGCGCATAATGGCATAATGCAATGTTTAGTCATGAATCTCGATTTTGTACAGGGTAAGCTGGTTGTTATTTTTCAAGTTGTGGATTTTTTAAGGAAAGCGTTTTCAGTGACGAATATAAAACTTCAGCCCATTCGGGTAAACTTCAAAACTGCCATAGGGGGTCCAATTTTCAACGATTTGCTTTTTTTGCATTTTTCGCATTTTGCTTAGTTGTAATGTTCTAAATTACAACTTGTTACATATTGATATTATCGATGAACAGAATTTGGAAAGTATATTAAAAAAGGGATCTTTTATTTTTCCACAATTCTCAGTAGTATCGTCTGGATGCCTCATTGTTCCAGAGTAAAAGCTAACTGGCATTAAAAACAGTTTGTTTTTATCAAATACAATCATTTAAAACTATTCGTTAGGAGCTATTCATAACTTAGTCAATAATTATATTATATTATTGACTAAGGGACTTGGTTTAATTTTGCAATTTTACATTTGGTAGTGTTTAACTGCAGTAATCCGCTCAGCATCATTTTTCGATCTGGCTTTATAAGTAGATCTTCCTCTGAAATTGTTAGTGTTCCATATCGTCCGTGAAGTGTTTCGTCTTATTCTCATCTTATTCAAACTTTGGGTGTGTAAAGTGGATTCAATTTTATAACCAAAAATATGTGGTAACGAAGTTAACCTATATGGTCATGAACATTGTTAAATATCATTTATTGTTTATATGATAATTTTGGTGTTGCCATTTAAATAGTTATAGAAAGGACTGTGGCGTAATATAGCAAACAACACAAAAAAATCAGCACGTTCCGCACCACGCAAGTTTAATAAATTAATGAATCCGGGTAAAATGCATTGGATCCTCATTGATGAACAACCAGTTGAGAATGAGGATTCCATGCACCATCAAAACGTCCGTCCGGGATTAATTAATTTATTAAACTTGTATGATGCGGAGTGTACCTATACTTTTGTGTTGTCATTTAAAGAGTAATGCTCTTAAAATGTCTTCCTCCAGCCTGTCTACAAGATCAAGATCAAATGAATTTATAATTTAGCAATCTACTTGGTACACTGATTAAGTAAGTAGGCTGTTGTTTTTATCAGGTTTTCTTAGATATCTGTTTACTCACAAAGAACTTCCATCAGACGACTGCAGTAATTTAATATGTCTACATTAGAGAAATTAAAAGCGTTCATTTAAGTGTATTTTAAACAGGCTCTTCTTAGCAGTAATATACAGCTTGGAACTTTTCTATTAAAACAACGTTATATAGAAGGAACAATTGGAATATTCATGTTTATAACTCACAACTACGATAATTATGATCGAAACAGCCGATCTATCAAGCTTCAGAAATTGAGTGCAACCAAAATACACTAAATATACATATTTCTATGTATCTACGTCTTTTGTCGTTTATTCGCTTTATTCAATTCTTAACATTTATAAGAATCTTCGTTGTGAAAAAAAGCATCCTGCATCCAATTATGTAGCATGATTTTTCTTTGCTCTCCTGCGTCCTATGCCTATTCTACCCTCCTCCAGGAATAAATTCAAAAGCCACCAATTTGTTCCGCTAGTATGAAAACCCGCAAAATTAATCCTTTTACTAGGAAAAAGAAAAAATAGAGGCGCGTTTATTTATTTTATTTTCCGAAGGTACAACCAACTGAACCTTAATCCTGTAATCGAGTATTCAGACAAATTTAATTTCAAAGACCCTTTTTTTCCTTTACCCAAATCGCATCCCGTACTGCGGTAAATTATGGGACAACCACAATTTATTCGCATCGCTTAATTTTAGGAATATTTCAGAAGGAAACCGCCAACGCTAACTCGGAGCTAATATTTTAATCTGAATAAAGCTTTTGACAGCTTTACACTTGTTGATAGTATTCTACCAGGCGTATTAAGCGTAAGCACGAACATAGGTACCCTTTTCTAAGAAAAAAAATTAGATCGTATCAGTTTGTAATAGGAAAGTGATTATGGTACATCTAAGAAAATCTAAACTAGCAATAATCATAAAAAAAAATCGTAATCATAACGGTCGTGTTCTTTTTTGCGTTACCATCGATGTTGGTTACAACTGCATTTGAAAATTATAAAGGATGGCAGATATAAGGGTTCCTCATTAACTGTATAATTAAAAAAAAAAGAGGTATTCGGATTTTCTATTTTAAATTTAACACAATATTTATTTATTTCACAATATAATAATTAATTTTCTGTCCCAGTTTCATCTTCACTTTGTTGTGGTGGATTCTTCATCTGAAATTGGAATGTTCGTCACCACCTATATTAATATTATAAGGAGAGCTCTGATTGACTCATTAACGCAGAGCTGAAACTATCGAAATCACAAACATGAAATTTGGACAGTAGGTTCCTTTTCCATCCCTCAAGGACGTAAAACAGGAGAAGCTCGTTACTTTTTTAATTTAAAAATGAAATGAAATTTGATACTTAGGGTTTTGGTTAGAAACAAAAAAAAGAAACGTATTTTGCAAGCTGCTCATGCAAATTTATCCACCCCCAAGATACATTCGTAAGCATCGGTTTTCCAAAAAAGATGGAATATTTTTATAATTGGCAGCTTGTAGGTCATATTTTTAGTATTCTGATACAAAATTCCACCACCGATTATACTTCCCAATTCTCCAAATTCTCTAAAATAGTATTTTTCTATTTCTAGCCAAAAACCTAAATAACAATTTCCAGGATTCAAACTTGAAAAATTTACTGGACCCTTACAATACCTTTCGGAGCTTTTCAAACATTCAATATATTTTAGGCATGCCAAAGATGCAATGCTCTGAAGAGAATCTGTATTTCTTAATGTTTATGACATAAATTTTAGCTGAAGGTCCATCCTGAGGCCCTTGCAAAATTTTAATGAAGATCTGTACATATGCTGCACAAAGAAATGCTTTGCGAGTGAATTACAAATCGTCTGCCTTCCAAAAATCAGCATTGAAGTTGTTTGCCTCTTCCATTTTTACCCTTTTTATAATTATTAAAATCATTAGCCTTAAAGGCAGATGCGACGAAATGACCTTATATTTATTTATTTTTTTACAAAATTAAAATATTGCCGTCCTTAAAAACAGCACTATCTAGACGGTTTCTTACCTGATATAATATTATCTTAATAATCAATGCAAACTGCCTGTTTTATAATAATTGAGAAAAAAGCTGAACTGTTCTTACACGCAGCCGCGTTAACGTCTGCCACTTGCATTAACCTATTTTTGGAGTTATGCTAAGTTAATGCAACAACAAGGCGGACGCGATTAAATGATCTACTGCACTACTTTCTTGACGAGCTCTCATTTGATATTCCAGCAACATATTAACGGCAAAACTACTCATGCCCTTTATTTTACTCAGTTCCTTGTTTTCATTAATTTTTTCCAGACGATGAAATAATTTAAAAATTACTGCTTACAGCTCTCTGTGTTACATTTACCATAAATTTATTTCAAACACTTTCTTTATGAAGATTTACTGTTTGGATATAAGACCTGGTTTTTATATTTTAAACACGATTGATAAGATTTCTTGGCCCCGGTGACATTGTAGCTTATTGATATTAACAGCAACACTCACTCTAGTTTACAACAGATTTGTTTTAACGACCTTTATTATGAAGATTTCACTTTTGGATATATTACATGACATATTGTAACCATCTTGGATTAGAAGGTTTTGTGGTACTGAGAAAATCTAACATTTAGAATATTATTATCGTAATTGGTCATACAATTTAGTGTATTGCCTACAACCATGTTAGGTAAGATTTCCTGGTTTATCGTTTCACAGCCTCGTTTCAGTCTGAAGGAACATCCTGCAGGTTTATGCTGTGAGACTGGGATATCGTGTAGAGTGTAATTACCGTTATGTAATTAGTAATTTAAGCTTGAATACGCGTATTCATGAACTTGTTAAGGTAAACAGCTTTTTTGCCATTCCAACTTTGCTGTGAGTCAGATGGTCCTTAAGATCATTTGGTCTGTGTTAAATTTTATACACGCTGGAGCTTGGTCTTCACTCAATTTTAATAGTCAAGTAGAAATTAACAAAAACAGACACATTTGGCACATGTAAAAACGATACTTACATTAGGTGCGTTTTATTTGCCAGTCGGATCAGTTCACTTGAATTACGTATTGAGTCATGTTGAAATATTTAAATGACATTTATGTATTGATACGTATACGACGGGTGAAATCTTTTGACAGACAAGCCACAGATATAGTTGCTTTAAAACAAGAGAAATAAAAAAAGTTTCCATATGGTACAGACTTTTCCGCGGACATTGTATATGCAAGGAGCTTCCAAATAGTTAGCTAAAAGAATGCATTCATTTTCCTTATTGTAACATTCCATCCAACAATGACTGAATTATGTAAGAAAGTTCATAAACTAACTCGCACCTGACCTTGCACAAGTACCTGGCCCAATGTCGATGAAACTATTACTATTACGAAAGGATTTTACAAAGATTTTAGGTATTATTATAACAATACAGTAGTAGTTTCATCGACATTGGGTCAGGTACTTGTGCAAGGTTAGATGCGAAGTAGTTTATGAACTTTCTTACATAATTCAGTACTGTGATGCCGTGCTACAACAAATCAATCTTTAAGTTGGTAAATAGTCTCTTGTTTATTAAATACCGCATGGGGAGCAGTAGTGTGGAGGTTTCTTTATTTTATAACTTCTCTAGTACGGTAAAAATATAATTAAACGTTTCTCTGAAGATAGGAAAATGTTTCTTGAACTGTTAGTTATTGGTCTTCTTCATTAATTTACTCTACCAAATGTTTCGAATGGTAATAAGCTCTTCTTCTGCAAAATTCATCGTTCGTCGAATCACTTGACGAGGAGGTATTATCATTTAAAATTCTTCCAGTACAATAGTAGAGACAAAAAGGTTAAAGACGCAAAATTGGCTTGTTTACGCTTCGCTACTTAACGTTTATTTTGATTTAAAAAAAAGTTGAGTTACTATTGGTGGATCGCTTCAGATGTAATAAGTGATGCTCTAAGATAGGAAGATCTCAGCCCATTTGACCAGTAATTTTTTTATTAGTTCCTTCGTATGGATCTTACTGGTGCCCAGTACATCAATCAACATATGAATTAAATTCACAAGCCTTCTCCACACTAAAAGCAAGCAGCCACCAAAACATTAAATGATGAAATTTGTATCAATTGGACGTTTACTTGTGCTACATAATTTTCAATTGTCCTATCTTTAACGCGCTATATTAAAAATGTCATGTTGAATTGAAATAATCCCAAGATACTCTCTTTATTCAACAGCGATAACTTTTTGTATTAAAAGCTATTACGTCATTTACGTTCAACACCGACCACGCTGGTTTATACGTTTAACAGTTCGGAAATGCACGAATATGGATCGTAACTACCCTTGCACTTGATTTGTCGGAAAAGTTTATATTAAAATGCTCCGTACAAATAAATTTAACACCGACGATGGGCGAGTTTATTCGAATAATTTCGTTCAACGAACTGTACGAACAATTCATACAAACACGCTAACTCCACGCCAGCAGGAGTACAATAAATTGTAATAACTATAATATTTATTTCTAATACTCACATTACGTACAAAACTCATATGTGTAATATGGGCCCCGGTAGTATTAGTTCGTGTTAATACTTTTGTAATTTATCGTTTATGCTCGTATGTGTCGCTTGAATATGAATGAACTCATGAATTTATTGCATACTAAATGATTGTTTTAAATTTCGCTCTGTTTTCGTTGTAATTCGATTAAAGCCACATACTGCAAATTGGAAAATTTCGCGCCAACGATATTTATACGTATATTCATATAAAAAATGCAAGTTTGTACGTTGATATAATCCTTAGCTATCATAAATTAGTCTTAAAAATTGCGCAGTATCTTTTACCACATCATTTTCATGAATCGACTCATGTTAAAACACTGAAATATGTTGGCTGCTGCACTTAATTACTCAGATTTCTTGTACACAAGATAGGTTTTTTGCATATGCGCAAGTAAATATTTATTTGCTTAGAAGCAACTGAATTTTTGAAAAGTCGAACAAATATGCCAAGTAAACGTTTGTTTCTTACTAGTAATTTTTACTTGACACACTAGGCCTTCTAACGGGCGACGTGCTTCTTTTCTAAAATTTAATAAGCTGACACATAAGTACATATAACTAGCCAAAGAAAATGCAGAGTAAATCAAAATTAAATAAAGGAAAAAAAACAGATTCCTTAATAAAAATTAACACAAAAAAATAAACTTAAAACTACTAAAATGAAATTAGCCACTAATAGTAACTATAGTAGGTAACAGCTAAGAGGGAAAACCAAAAAGAAAAACAGAATCGGCGACCCAAAAAAATTAATAACAATCAAAAAATATTAAACCCCCCCAAAAAAACGGAAGGAAGTAACTACCAGGTTTTCCAAGTATTAAACTCATTCATATCAAAAAGAAATTCTTTAATAGCATTGCGGAACCTACGAGCTGTGTGGTTTCGTTTAATTTATCCGGGCAAGTGACTATAAATTCTGATTCCTACAATTTTCAGTCCTAAGCTAGTAACACCAAGTGTAGTGCCCGCAGTGTGTAGATGATCTCTACTTCTCGTAAGCTATCTGTGATATTCAGAATTCGAGCTAAAGGTGTCTCTGTTCTGATGTACACAAACAGCTACTTCCATTATATAAATGCAAGCAAGCGATAATAAATTGAATTTATGAAATAGAAGCCTGCAAGGCTCCATGAAATGTGCGCTCACCAATGATCTTGTTACAGCTTTCTTGGCCAGGAACCCACAAGAGTATTCCATATCGCAATCTGGAATTGCTTTCCACACAATATAACGATAGAAGGCACTCCACCGTTACCTGCGATCTTAAGCAGCGAAACACATAACACTTGCCGAAGAGTCTGCTAGCTAATACGCAACAATGTTCATTCCACACCAGATTATCTTTAAAAATGACACCCAGAAATTTTGTGAAATTGGACTGCTCTAATTGTAGTTAGGTTCACAATTCTTAAGCGTCTATGCCTTGTTGTATGTAACACTAATAAAACACATTAGCGTCGGAAGTGTTTAAGTATAATATATATTTTTTTTATTTATGTGTAATATATTTTGCTCTTGTCGTTTATTTTAATAACAAATATATTAGACTGCAATATATTTCTCTCCCTGTATCAACGCTCAATATCGCTCGCCGTGCGGAGCGAACAGCATCGTCTCAATAGGGAAAAGGAAGGCTTGTGGTCGAGTTAAAATATTCGACCTGGCTGCTATATACCCTCCCCTTGTTTATATATATAATTTACAAGAAAGATACTTTCATATGCCAAAACATCTGTACGCACACTTCTACAGTAATGTTAGTATCTGAACGTATTATTAAAAAAATACACGAAGTAAAAGCGTTCTCACGGGCGCCATCAAGAGCGACGTTCAGTCAATTCCGTTCCGGTAACATGAGGGTTAAGCCTTTTCTGAATAGTTTTCAGTTTCTGCAGCGGGTTACGTAGCTTCTAGCTCCCTCTTTTTCTCCCCGAATTTTTTAGGTAAGTATATTTCCAGCCAGCGACAATTTCGGTGAAACGGCTAAGTAACTTCTTTTCGCTCCATATTCTTTAGGTTTTTTAATGTTCGTTTTAATGTAACTTTTCTCTATAAACACGTAGAAAATAAATTCTACGGAATCTTTACAAATTAAATTTGGCTAAATAAGCCGTTAATTTCGATAGAAAATGTCCATATTTTACGGTTGCCAATACTAACTAATGTTAGTTTGTTAGTTTTGAATCGTGAATTGTAATGGCAAAAAAGGACTTAGCCTTAACAGATGTTGCCCAAACGGAATCGGTTGAACAACACTCCTCATAGCGCTAATGGCAGTAAGAGTATATACGGAAGTACGCTCCATCGCAAGTGCTCTTGCCTTACCATTTGACTTGGGAAGCTGTGTAATGTAAGATGTCACGGATTTTCCACGGAAACATCAACGGTACAAATTCCAGTATAGTGAAACATACCGCGTATTGATTCGCAAAACCAATGCCATTGTTTGTGTCTGTTAGTTTGTCCAGATCTCGTATTATAGATAGATGTAGATAGATATACGGGTTTCAATATTATGTTTAGTCTATTTTCAGCAAACGAAGCGTAAACATACTTTCAAAAACAATATCTATGGCAAGAAAAAGTAAAGCAATGGTTCAGTATGTTCTGTGAGATAGGCAATAGCAGTTGTATAAATCAAAAATAACATTAAATATTAAATTAACATTAACATATACCTGTACCATTTAATTGTAGTCTTATGTTTTCGTTATCCCCAGTTAAGGGAAAGAAGTTTAATTCAGACCCTTCATTAATTTAAATAAATGGTTCTGAGTAGCATAGACCTTCCGATATTATAAAGAGTATGAAATTAGCAAAATATGTTTCATGTATAAATATTTAGTTCATTCGAACAAGTACACTTTAATCAGCAAAAGTACGTTCGCTGGATCTCATAAATTATAGGATTACCCATACGTGTTTGGTTGTGGTTAATTACAAATTTTTTTCTTTTACGAAAACCTAATTTTCTCAATGTGTAAAACGAGGATGAAACACAGCTGTTAGAGATTTGCTATCAGTTTTCTCTACCCAAGTCTCCGCTGGACTGACAAGACGCCCAAAAGATCTTTCTTGAAGTAGGCGAAAAGTGTATAGGGTTATCGGTTAAAGAACTAAAGCTTAAATCTAATCTACTATTTGGGCTTCACTTATTGGAACGTTGTAGCAAGAAGAGAAGTACATATTATTTGCTTAAGATTAAATTAGAGGGTTCTAAATTAGTGTTACTTTTTTCTCAAACAATATTACCTTGTAGTCGATCTAAAGAAGTTCCGAGATTCCCTATTCATTAATTTCGATCTAGATCTGTTAATTTCCTCTTCCTCATCTATCTCATTTCAGCATCGAATCTTTGCCTAATATTTCTGAATTCCGTGTCCATTGCACAGAGATCGCCCAATTTGATGGAAATGTCATGTCTGATTTTCTTTCAAAAACTCTTTGTAAAAAGATTTGCATTGAAATATATTATTTTATAACTTCACAACTGGTTTAAGTTTACTTCTCCATGGCTAACTGTTGTAAAATTTGAATTAGTACGAATAATTACTTAAAGCTGCTAAACTATACAAGACAGATATAAAGACGCCCGGTATACATTGATGGTGATTGTGTTTTTACTCACGATATTGTCGTAATATACAATGCGTTCCGTTAAGAAAAATGCAGCGCCATGAATTGTATAATATTACATTCTGAACATTCCACATGTGATATACTAAATGTTGCAATTTTCCATTGTTTCCTATATAAATTCGTTCAAAATGAAGAACCTTAGTACAAATCACTTCTTAACAATCTATGGATTCTAAGAAAGCAACGAATTCCGTTAAAAATATCAAAGTTGGTTATGGCTTCCGGTATAACCGCAAGAAACACGCATCTAAAAATAATTTGTTATAATACAGCAGACACGCTAATTCCGTGCTACAAATTTTCAGAGCTAGGCTAAAATACCAAATGCGAAAACTTTGGGGTTGAGCGGAAAACCCCGTACCTGTTAAAGATATTAAATCTTTAAATCAAATAATTTCAACACCAGAATTTGTTTAAGATACATCAAATTTTAATGTGTTGGATTCACGTCGTTACCTGTGCGATGCACGCAAATTTGTAACACATTTCTCGTCGTCGGCTAAGAAATTTTAACATGAGGGGAAATTGCATAAATTACTGGCAGTACACATCCGTTTTGGATATCCACTTCCATTTCCTAATTAGTTTCCTGCAGCAATATTAACACCGTCGCCGATACGCAGGCATATGCAGCAGTAACATGAACAGAAGAGGCAGTTGCAGTAGGACGCAGCGATTTGCTTACACGATAAGCGGTACCAGCGATGTTATGACCCGGAGAACTACTGGTTGCTGCAATTACCTAAAATAACATGCCGAGTTATTAACGACTTGCGTCGCCGCCCCTCGTAACTTCTATATCGTTCTGTTTATTTTCCATAACCCTAAACGATAACAACTACATGCATACATACTGCAGTAAACATAACAACGTACGGTTGCAAAACTGTAACTAATGAAACGCGAAAACGCCATGTGCAGTGTGCGAGCTTTTTTTCTGAAAGCGCAAGATACTGATGCAATCTCACAAACAAATTATTTATTATCTGTACAGCGGCTTGAATGCAGGGAAATCGATTATCCGAAGATTATATTTTCCACTTCGGTTGGCGGAGAATCGTCTAAGCGATAACGGTTATTGATTTCAAATTTTGAGCGCAAATTCTCATGCCTCGTTATGATATCAAGTAACTGATAAGGGCGAGTCACTTATGGTGTAATGAAATAACAATTGAGACAATTTTGTATGGATTACTGTATTTTACAATAGAGCTTATTTCAAAGGTATCTCCTTGAAATCATATTAAATTTCTATAATTCAATGTAATAATACGGTATGCCGCGTAATTTGTATTGTTGTTAAGTTAATTTTGCTTTATTGTAGCATATTCCAGATATTGAAAGAATCTGTGCATTATTGAAGCGCTTGCTTTTCTTTTGTACATTAAGTCTAACATCTCACAAGTATTTATATTCATTGATTTCTTTTTCTTATTTCTCTTTGACCTTACGTTTCTGAATTTTGCGAGTTTAATACGTTGTACGTTTCGTCGCACGCATTGACAACGTCTTCATACATTCTACAAAAGGTTTCAAGTATTTTTTCTTTTCACTTCCATCTATTCCCTTTAATTTAATGATTTTTTTAAATTGTAAATTACCTTTCAGTTTCTCTTTGCTCCCTTATATAATGAGTGTAATTTTCCAAAACGTTTTAAAAATCTCCACGAAAGAGAAATCCTGTGAATACATGTTTGTTTACTTACATTTAATATTTTAAAATAATAAACGAACGAGTTTCAAATATAAAGGGTGGAGAGTGTAAGAGAAAGAGAACAACAAAAAATTAATTACATAAATGAGCAGATAGAAATTGAAAAGTAATTTGCAATTAAAAAAATAAATTAAACAGAATGCTTTAGATGAATATAAGGAAAAAAATACTGGTAACGTTTTTTAGAATGCCCGAAAATGTCAACAATATGTATGACGAAACTTTGCTAAATAAAGTGAAACCGATGGAAAGAAGGTTCGCTTTTTCTTTCCTCATGTGTAAGACCATGAAATCCAAATCAACTATTCTTCATCGAAATAAATAAAATACTAGCGGCAAAAAAATAACTAGTTCGACCAAGAAAGTATTTGTTTGTGTAGACCAAGCAAATATTAATCGAATCAATTCTTTTGTTGTGAGCTACAAGAAGCCCAATCACCGGATGAGCATTGAGTAAAGTGGAATTTATTGAATTTCACTTAACTTTGATATCAAGTTTGAATTTTTCTTCTTGTCCCTGAAGTATGTTACCATCGCTTCTTTCCATGTCTTCTTCTTTGTCTCTCATACAGTCCGGTTCTTTTCACATGAACTTTTCGTTCCAAATTACCCCATCTCTTGTTGACTCTCCATGGATTTGGTTAATTCCTTTAATGATATTTTTTTCACAATTTTCCTTTCGTATTGGCCTTTTTTTCTAAATTCTTATCGAAACCTTATATTTCGTTTTTGCACAGTTTGTGGAATACACGCGTTTGATTTTATTTACTTATTTTCTTTTTGCGTAGTTACTAGATAGCAGATCGGCTTAGTACACAAATTTCTTTAATTCCTCAGACACCAACTTTCTATTTTCATTTTGGCATTCTCATGCTACCATGTGTGGCTACTTTCAAATTTATTTTTCCTGATTAATCTGCAGAGCGCGATTTTGTTAACCGCTTTAACAATCTTTCGAACTGTCTATTCCTAATAAACTTGCCGATTCCTACGACTTTTGCTAGTACAAAAGATTCTCCTACCTCAGCCCATTTTCAATCTCAGAATTTTTGGAAGAGTTCTGTAGCTCTATAAAGTAGTCATGAAAATTCAAAATATGTATTGTTACTTGTAAAACCAGCGTATTTATTGCTTTTAATCGCTTAGTATTATGCTAACCTCATTAGCCAAATTACCATCTTACTCGTATGCTTAAATCGTATTACTAATCTACATTAAAGCAGAATTAACGAACCATGAGTCTCTGCGCGTGGTACATACTATTTGCACAATTGCACTTGTTGGGATTGCTTTCGTATGAGGCCAAACTAAAGTACCGCATTAGCTTTATTCAGATATTTTGCTCTTTTATGCAGAAAACGTATACAGAGTATTTCACGAATCTCGTTAGTTAGAAGTGTTGATGAATGGGACCCTGAAATGTTGGATTAGGTTGTTATAGCATCGATTTATTAATTTAATATATGTTCACCTGCGAAACACTTTCGGTTGAATCGGAAATGGTTACCAACTTTCTTATTTCAACCACAATGGTATGTCAAAAAATATAATGCTAAGATAGCTGAGCTTCCTCATGGTATTGATGGAATAATTCACGTCAAACGCAATAAAAGGAGAGAGAAAAAATACACTAACACACGGACATGTTTCTGCCTACCCGGCGTCATCAGCGTGGTTTCGAGAGTATTTTTCATATCTCTACCTTCTATCGCCGTTGCATGATAGTTAATACCACAACTTTCAAAACGACAAACTCGACATTTCTTGGCGCTCTCTAGTGCCAAAGAAACGCATGCCTGCCGTTCAGGAAGCAGCGACATAAAGCGGGTACTGTTCCCTAAACCATCTCTCGAGCAGTTCTCATGACTGCTAAACACGAGATGGAGACGCTGTTAGCGCTTTGGGAAACCGCACATGTGAATATTCCGACAGGCTTACCATGATGTATATAAACAGAACACATCAGAAAATGCCTAGAAACAATAACCAAAAATATAATGCTAAGATAACATGTGAGGCAACAGCGATAGAAGGTAGAGATATGAAAAATACTCTCGAAACCACGCTGATGATGCCGGGTAGGGAGAAACATGTCCATGTGTTAGTGTATTTTTTTCTCTCTCCTTTTGTTGCGTTTGCCGTGAATTATTCCATCAATACCATGAGGAAGCTAAGCTATCTTAGCATTATATTTGTTGGTTATTGTTTCTAGGCATTTTCTGATGTGTTCTGTTTACAATGGTATGTTTTTTATAAGCTTAATCGATTGTACACATCGTATGTGAATAAGTTGTATTAGGGCACCTTATCCCCAAAGTCAACTGCCTTCGAGATATTTACGATCATGTTGAAATTTTAGCATTTGCACTTCTTTTGCTGAAATTAAATATTTGAGAATGTCATAAAGATTAAGATATTTCCTTTTGCAGTAACGAAATGGAAGATCATGCGTACCATACCTTATCGTAATCGTTACTGATAACCAAATATAAATAAACTCGTTCTTTTTTAAAATGGACCGTGGCATTTTTAACGATATCATAATTAGAATTTTTAATTAACGAGTTTCCTGAAATACCTAAAGTACACAAAACGCTACTTTAAAATAAAATATAAGCATAGAAGCCTTTTACTTAAAAAATTTCCAATATAATTTGATACATTTAGGCAATTTAGGAAGTATTTGTAATGCATAATTCATCAAAAACGAATAAAGTGCTTACTCGTTCAATGAGGATTACGGTGCCGTGTTAAATTTTAAAATAGCAGGTATTAGGCGTAAAGAAGGAAAACGTGATAAATGCGGGTAGTGGCGTGCAAGCTACTATTCAAGTATACATAAAGATGCTAAATGTACGCTTGACAAGCCTTGTAAAATATGGTCGCTGTAATAATGACACTTGATTATATTGAATTCTCGAGTACTTAACAATATAGTTTTCCATCCAGCTGTGTCCTTTAAGTGGGACATTTATCACCGCAGCATTTTCCTAGTACTTTTTGTTATGCCTCGCTTTCTGGAATGGACGTACAATTAACTAATGTAAGTGATTATATCACGCAATAATTATGAGAAAATTAGAAAAAATAATTCAAAATGTAATATATATTGTAATGTTTTTGATAGGTTAATTTAAAGAAATTTTCGAAATATTTACAAATGTCAGAAGTTTACTAAAATTGGGGGTCGTGAATCCGGGAATGTCCTTGGACACTCTTTCGGCAAATGAAAGTTTTGTTTGAGGATAGTTTCAAAACGGAAAACGAGAAATGAAATGACCACTAACCTTAAACGTTGTAGCCTTCTTCTACATAAACACAATTTTCTTCAAATGCACTGTTGAATAACTTTTAAACAGTGGATCGAAACTAGGAAAAAATGGAGCAACTTCTCAATATATTATGTCTGAATGATATATCGACATAAAGTCACAAATAATAATTAATTATTGTTAGTTTCCTTGCCAACGGTTTTGTTTTCGTAGATACCTATGATAATTGTTAACAATTTAAAATATACGATTATTAAATTGGATTCCGAAACGAACGATTTTGCTGTAGTGCGACACAAGGACGCAACTGCTGCCGGGATTCTGTGTTCTAAGAAGAAATATTTGAACACATGCAACACTACAACGTTAAATTGTGCTGAGAATTTAGATGATACGAACCGAAAGACATTTAATTGACATTTATAACCTTTGCACCACTAACGTATGCCCTAGAACTTGCTGTAGAAATTTCTAATGTTACCTTTCGAATAAGAACATGATATGTCGTTGGCTGGACTTCTATTAATTTTAATATTAACTTTATTATTTTTACGCCCCAAAGATATTCGGCTCAAAACAGGATTCTTTGCCTAGGGATCGGGCTTCCTACCAACAGATGAAAAAACTGGGACGAAAGGTTAAAAGCAAATCAGCTAGATAATTTGTTTCATCAAAAGCTACAGAAGATCACTTATTACAACATCGATCTTTAAGTAACATATATGAGAAATATCACGCCAAGAATGATATAGGCAACAATCAATGGTAGTATGTTAGCTATGGTTATGAAAATAGAAAATATACGAGCACATTAATAAGTATAAGGCATAGGAAACAATATGATTAACTTTAAATCGAGGCAGTCCATAAATCCAATCAATATGTCACGTTTGAGCAATAAATTTAGTCTTATTTCTACTTTATATTAGTAACATTAACAATAATGATATGATTCATTCGTCCAACAGCTGCATAATTACAGTGCCAAAGTAAGTATCGTAGACGTACATACATATGTAGAAAATGTAATACGTACAGGAAGAAATTAGTAGCAACGGATGGAATTAAAAAAATATATAGTAGTAGTACACACACCCATTTTCTTCTATATCCCAATAAAAAATGGTTCTAAAGAAGGGTGGTAATTTGGCTTCAAATATATTGTTTAATATTACTAAATATCAAATACATTCTGTACGTTACTAAACTATTTTGTTGGTTAGTTGAGTGTAGGCTTTCACGATCGTAATCCATAGTAGAAATGTCTTTCGGGTGATGTCGTGTAGTTAATGTTTTACTTGACGTTTCGCTGACCATCCTGTCAGCTTCTTCAGAAGATTTCTAAAGACT
>LR736861.1:7450495-7605332 GCA_902654985.2 Oryctes borbonicus | reverse complement strand
AGTCTTTAGAAATCTTCTGAAGAAGCTGACAGGATGGTCAGCGAAACGTCAAGTAAAATATTAACTACACGACATCACCCGAAAGACATTTCTACTATTTTGTTGGTTATTCAACTTCTCCAATTGCTCCGGTTCACGCAATGTGCTTCCCGAGCGCTAGAAATACGTTTTTCTCAAGTAGCACTTTTAACCAACTTGCAGTGGGCCGAGGCTGGATACTGTTATATAAATTTTGCTGGCTTTGCTGATGATGAACAGATACTTGGAAAACTAGGTAAGGTCTCAAAAAAGTAAGTCCCAATTCGAGAACATTCTAACGAATAGTTACATAATTATGTAGAAGGATAGATATTAAATCATGTCGAGTAAAGGAAAGTTCCCAAGTTAATTTTCTAGTTAGTTCTTCAATTTAGTGCTTACCTGTATAAACTAGTTACTTATAACAACTTTTAGTATGCATACACCATTATTTGCGAACATAGCCAGAAATAGCAATTTTTAAATTGATCTTTAAATGGTTTTTCAATTGCTAAAGAAAAGAATGGTAGTATTGGACTTGGCTTTTCATTAATGTACACATAAATCGCCTCTAAAAAGCATGTTTGTAGTTATTTATTTCACATAAAAGAATTACTTATTTATCAAACCTGAGGATTGTAATTATAATATTACTGTTAATGTTGCTTTTTGGTCTTTCGCATGCGACTGAGTAACTCCAAACTACAAAACAAATGCCATATAAGTATTACACCTACGTATCCGATCGTTTGTCTCCAAATGATACAATAATTTTCTCGTTATAATCGAGAAAATGTTGTCGATAAGGAGAGCTGTGCTCTATCAAAATACTTGTTTCGCCAAGTAAAGCAAATGCCCTACAGGAATCAATATGACCATGAGATTGAGGATCCAAACGCAGTATGTATTATAGAACAACGCACACGGAAAACAATATAATAAATCCGAAACTTCACTTCCACATATCCAATCATTTTCAGCTCTTCTATTGCGTTGTTCCAATTTTAGTTGACGATATGACCTACCCAACTCTTTTAATTTTTTCCAAAGGGAGTCTATTAGTCAATTTTTAAAATTATACTTCAGGTCACCGTTTTACCAATGCGGTAACAACTGAATCGAGTCGGGGAAAGGGCGTTTTATAAGATTAATTCAATACGTCAATATGAAAACCTTAGAAATACGCACTAAGATATCTGATACAGTAAGACTGAATAACGTTTATAATTGTTTGATACTTATGCCTGAATTTAATTTTAAAATGCCGAGATTTACTGCAAGAGACACTATCCTATTTAACCTTTCATGTATAAGAATAAATATGGGCTTCAGTAATCCTGGTCGGGCCATGTGTAGTTAATACTACCAAATTCGTGATTTTATAGATGTCTTTAACTATTAGTTATTCTAGATATAAATGCGGTTATAGAGTAAATACCGTAAGTGTGTCACTTTTGGCTATGTTGTTACTCTTATCTTATTTGTAGTTTGTTGACTAGACTCACGAACTGTTGACTAGGCTAACGCTTCATATATTATTTGTGGACACAAATAAAACTTTAGCTTTACATGCAGTGCCAAAAAACTTCTCCTGCACAATAAGCCCATACGTGATCTCTCCTCGTATCTCCCGTAAGAAACGATAGTAGGTCTTATTATAAAATAATAAAATAATAAATAGCAATGTATACACTTCTTTCAAACGTTCAATCAGTGCAGCGCATATTTCTGGACTTGGATGTTGGTTTCGTTGTGGTTGATATGGCTATTGTTGAGTATCAATATTTTACTGCGTTCGATCTTAATTTAAAATTCATGGTGTCTTGATCAAAACACGAGGATTCCTGTTTGCAAAAATTCTATATGTACTGCATATCCTCGGGTAGGTTTAATAAATACAGTACAAGTTCGTCTCGGGCTCCTTTTGCAGAGGAGATCTCGTAGTCGATATCTGAAAGATGTAAGACCATCTTTGGCGAGTATCCTCGTATTGTCGAATTCTCGTGTAAGCTGGCTCTTTTTTTATCGGAAAAACAGCTATATAAATTGCGTTTTTAACAGTTTGAATCTACTTGAATTTCTATAAAGCGAAGTCATCCACCAAATATGTTTTGTTCTGCGTTTTTTTACAAGCATAGAATGCCAAATAATCAAAGTGACATTTGCTGGTATAATACGCTTGTTGTGGCTTATTGCGAGTAAATACTAAACTAACAGATCTTCATGAACACGAGTTAGACAATCAGTGTAGTGTGGACAAAGTGATGGAATTCTTGAAAGGCAAAAAAAAACGTTCGGAGTTCTGCCGATCTAACGACGCTAATCGATGGCCCTATGGCCGTATATGTTCCGCAAAAAATGTTAGCCCGCTACCTCTAACGAAGAGCTACAGGCTTCTACTTAGTCATTTTTTTTTCAACTTTGACGCCCGAGAAACGACTTAGGAGACTTGAGCGTTTGAAGGTTTCGGCAATTTCGCCGGAGACGGTCGAAAACGGATGGAAAATCGACATCGCTCCGGTTTTCGTCGATTATCTCCTCAGCTATGCATCTGCGATATGCGAAGTTGGCATGCGTTCGATAGAGAATTGACCGGCGGATCGATTGCGACTAAGTAGAAGCCTGTAGATCTTCGTTTTGGCGGGTTTCTCGGGCGTCAAAATTGATAAAAGGAATTTTTATTTTTCAACTTTGAGACGCCGTAGCGTCCGAACGGTTAGAGCTAGAGAGTTGATATTTCCCTCCCTTAAAGTGCCCGTCGAGACTTTTCGAACGAGCCCGAACTTATCCTCGTAGCTCGTCCGATTGCCGAGATCTAGACAAGCCGTAAAAATTTGAGCCCAAAGTGATGGAATTTTTGAAAGGCAAAAAAAAAAGTTCGGAGTTCCGCCGATCTAACGGCGCTAATCTATGTCCCTGTGGCCGTGTATGTTCCCCAAAAGATTTCCGCCCGCTACCTCTAATGGATTAGGAGATTTGAGCGTTTGAAGGTTTCGGCAATTTCGCCGGAGACGGTCGGAAACGGACGCAAAATCGACATCGCTCCGGTTTTCGTCGATTATCTCGTCAGCTATGCATCTGCGTTGTTGGCACGCGTTCGATAGAGAATTGACCGGCGGATCGATTGCGGCTAAGCAGAAGCCTCTACCTCTTCGTTTTGGCGGGTTTCTTCTCTCTGCAAACTTGCATACAAGCACCAACAAGAGTACGAATCCGTACACAAGTAGTATTCTCCATTAATCCGTTATCGAGCGAAACACATCTTTTCAGATTTATTAAAAATTCATTTCATCAGTCTGGAATCTCGATATTGACGTGGAGTAGAGGAATCGTAGAACATGCTTCGTCCAATAATACGTATTGACTTTTATTTGACAAATTTTATAAGAGGAGGTAAAGATCGAGAAAGTCATAGTAGCAGTCTTCCAGAATTTAATAATTCTGCCAGCGACGGAGAATCATTTTACAAAGCCCGAAATGAAGAACGGGAGTCAGGAAAAAAGAGAGAAGAAACGGCAAAGGGGATTCGAGAAACACTACTTTCGGCTTCTTTTTGCTTTATTGTGCATCGTTTAATACAACTTTTTTAATTAAAAATACATCATCCGCTGTAGCACTAATTAAGTACTTTAACTAATTAAGCGCTTCCTTTGCACAGAGCGTATTATTTTATTTGGATTATTCGAGCCTTTTTAAATATGCTCAGTTAAGTAAGCAGAAGTCAATTAAAATGGGAAGATGTTAGACGATAAGGGCCACGCTAGGTTTCGTTTTCAATATTAAATTAATGACTACGCTTGCCTGCGAGGAACTGATGGGTATTTATTAAGAGCGTGATTTTTATATCCATTAATTTCTCAAGAATTTGCCAAGTAACTACATATCAAGTATGTCCTCTTTAAAAAATAGCTTATGTGTGATAACCTGGCATGTACTTGCAACCGATAAAAATTCATTTTTTTTTAATTGTGAATTACACAAAATGAAATATGGTAAATTTGAGCTTTGCAGGAAGATAATCGTAAGATTTCTTTACATTTTTATAAATTTAAGGGACGTTGTCGCAACCATGGTAGCTCAGCCAATCTTTGCTTTGTTACTTTGTTAGTATGAAATTACCATTCTATGAATTTTTAGCCTTGCAAAAACACCTTAGTCAAATTAACCTTTAACAATTGGACTGTAAAGCACGATTATGGTCGCGTAGGTACGGATAAGAACGTAAGAGCACTATGCGAAAAATTTCACTTACAAAAGCCAGATGATAATAAAGGGATACCATGTCCTTATTATCTATGAGAATATCTCTGCGGTAACCGTATAAAAAAATTGAGATAGCATTGCGTTAAGGAAATATTTTTACGTTGTCAAATACGCGTAAAAAAGTTGTAAAGCTCAGTATTTGGGGATGTATAGATAGCCAACGTTATAGTCGCCGGCTCATAACTCAGCGTATAAAACGGCTTTACTGTCGTCGAAAGCCACGCAACACGCTTTAGTGGTAAAAAGAGAAGCACATATAAGTAGATATATAGTTAGGTTATGTTTATTCAAAACGCATTCTATTTTCTTCGATAATTTTGTAAAACCGAAATGGAAGATGTAGCTATGTGAAGATTAAGAGTGGGAGACGTTCCAGAAACAAATGCTTTGTTT
This sequence comes from Oryctes borbonicus, assembly GCA_902654985.2. Lineage (NCBI taxonomy): Eukaryota > Metazoa > Arthropoda > Insecta > Coleoptera > Scarabaeidae > Oryctes > Oryctes borbonicus. Next base: position 7,600,658 of record LR736861.1, on the reverse strand, counting down.
TCGAGTTATGCCATTAAAATACAGACGTTCCTTTAGCAATAACAATTTGCGTGGTAAGGAAACCCAAATTTACAAAGATTACGGGATACATAACAAATTTTTCTTCAAGAACGAGGCAAATTTTTGGTTGTTAACCCAATTGTGAACAAGGTTCGAAATTGCTAGTTTTTGTTGGACATACGTATTGTATAGTTGCCTATGGAATTGTTCTGCAAAAATCGATCCTTTAAAAGCCTCATTGAAAGCAACTTTTTTTGTCAAATGCTCATTTGTGCTTATAGTCTAGCTCGGGCGTCGGTAATAAAGAACTAAAATATAATTCCAGAATATTTGCCAGAATGATACCTTCAGAGTCGCAAGTCAGAAACTTGAATTATTCAATTTTTGAAAATTGAGTCTGAAACCTGTTTTTTTTTTATCAAAAGAGTTTAGTTTTGCTATGCTTAAATGTACTGTTATAAACTACACTGCAATTCAATTATTAATTACCAGTTTTATAATAGTCGTAATTATAGTTATTAAATATTAACTATAGAGGGAAAAAAATAAATAGTAGACTGAGATTCTTCATAAACAAACAACATAACTGAAATTTCAGGACAATGGCGCTTGGCACCAAATATGTCTTTTTATGACAATTTACATTACATACAGATTTTATAAATAAATATTTATTTGCGGAGGGGACTACATCAGATGGGGTTATGATTTCCACATTTTGAACTCATACATTTTCTACTTCAACTTCTCCTTGAAAAACCGCTGCTTGACCAATATCGTAAAAAGGTGGAAAAATCAAATGGGCCGAATTAATTCCGAGAGGTCTATGTCTCAACAAAAACGAAGAAGTAGTCTTCATTTCTAAACACGTATATCCGATTTCATATTCATTACTATAACTGATTAGTGAAATGAAAAATATTTCCTTTTACTTAAATTAAAAATTTTATGTTGTTATACGCATGTTACTAACTTCATTATTATGCATTGAAACAGACACATGCATGAAAATTACTTCAACCAAATATTTTTTGAAAGACAACCAAAAAGGAATGCATTGGACAATATGGGAAATGGCACGAAGTGTAGCACAATGGGTTATAGCTCTATCTTTATGGCAGTTCAATCTCAAACCTCAATATTAAAATGGCGTTACCTGCCAAAAATACAATTGAACATACGTTAAAAGATACTTTTGAAAATTTCAGCGGTGTCGGACATTCAGTTGTCGTTTAACAATCATTTGCATCAGTTGATGTTAAAATTACTTTAAATATGGAAAAAATCAAATATCGAGCCATCATTAAATTCTTGCATTTGAAGAGCAATACGCCCACGTAAATTAAAGCCGAGGTAAACGCTGTTTACAGAGACTCTGCACCATCTTTTGCCATAGTGAAATTTTGGGCAGCTGAATTTAAGCGTAGTCATTCCAGATTTGTTGATGATGACGTTCGGGATGGACAAAAAATACAACTACTAGCGATAATGTGGGAAAAGTTCAGTAGATAACCGTCGAGTTAATGCTAGATAGGCGCCTGAAACTGTGGGCATTTCGAGAAACTTCTTTATCGTATACGTTCTTGTTCACCCAGGCCCAAAAACGCATTCGAATTTCCTGTTGAAACAATTTAAGCGAAATAAGTCGGGGTTTTAGCATCGATTGATAACTGTAGATGAATCTTGAGTACAACCAGTACACTTCTGAAGCCAGAAGGAAACAGTGGGTTGCGGTACGCTTCAAAAGTTCTTAATCGAAAGATCTGCGAAGTACAAAGAAGTGGCTTAGGGTAAGAAAATCAGCAGTCAAATTTCCGATTCACTACACCTACTTCGATTACAATGGCTTCCGATAATGGCAGATAAAGTGATAGATACAATGTATCTATCGATTGTCAACCAGTCCAAATTAAAAATAATGTTGAACTGCAAGAATTAATGGATAAAATAGACGGGGTAACAAGTTTCGTAAGAGTACATTTCAAATAGAAGCTTTTACATCCTAATACATGTTGGTTGCTAAACTTCAGTAATTCGGCTAGTAATGTTAATTTATAACTTAATTTGCTAAAATAAATGCTAAACCTACCTTGGTTAGAAGTAATCAATTTTTTTTGTTACTTTCTGATTTTGAAAAAATTGGGAAGATGTGTTTTTCAACCAGATGGTTATTTTATCACAGTACTAATGATTTTGATTGGACTCCTAGGTTCATCTATTGTAAGATCTATGTCATTATAAATAACCCTGGATTAATAATAATGACTGGGTTTTATTTTAACTCATTTGCAACAACTGGTTTTATTGTTCGTGGGCTACTATATTTGACCGTAATTGCGTATCTGTAAATCGAACAAATTTCGGTAGGAGAGTTAAAAGTAGTGGCCCACGAGCTGTCAAGCACTGTGATACAGGAGTTCCAATCTCCAAAAGTTTGGTATTGTAATAGGTTCAAATTGAGAAAAATAAAACAATTCATACACGGCGTCATCTATTTTCAATTTCAAATCAGCTATTTGGATTAAGCGTTATTTTAGTAAATTTTCGATTGGATACGCAATAGTATATTGCAAAATTGAATAGATAGTAGCCCATGAGTTATCAAGCAGCAATAACATCGGTAGGATATATGACCAATTGGAGTGTGGACGTTTTGATCCTATATAGCTTGGTTATCCTGGTTTAATCTATCTAACGGATATTATTACAATGCTACACCGAATTAAAGGAGGAGTGGAAAACACCATATATGGAAATTTATAAGTGTAACCGAAAAGGATGATGATTTCAAAGACCTAGAGGACATCTCCAGAATCTTATGTTGTGATTTACTAGAAAACAGTATGTTGGTAATAGATCACATTAATTTTAAAAATATTTCTAAAACAAGCGTCGATGTAGAAGCAAACTTTTCACTGTAGAAGCACATGTTTTCAGACAAGTGCCACAATTTTTCGTAGAAAACTTTCAGAAATATTTAATTGTAAAATCTTTAATGATACCAGGGACTGTAGCAAACAATACAAAGTACGATATTTTCTCCTATTGCTACATATTTTCTTATTTGTATATTTTCCATGAGAATATGTATATCTAGGGCAAAAGGCTTGGATGGTTCCATTGACGAATTTCTCGTCAATCATTTGCTTCACTAGGTTATTCTTACTATAGGAAAGGAATTAAATTTCACAACATGGAGTAAATTCCAAAAATATCTGTAGTTATAATTATCTCACGCTGCTAACAAAAAATAATTACAAGGTAAATATTTCTAAACATTCTAAAATACGTTATAATATTTTCATTGGCGAAATACAACCGGCACCGCCACAAAATTTGCATTTTGTATGTTTAGTAGCGGAGAAATATGCGAACTGCACGTACTCGTAGCATAGATTGAAATGTTATGGGAATTAGAACATTTGGTGTTTATTTGTAAATTTCATCCGATCCGCTTGCAAATTAAAACCGACGCCCGGTATGCACATGCATATTTTCGGGAGTTGCTTAATACGCGCGTCGGTTTTATATTTAATTTTTATGTAAATAGGCGAGAACGTGAAATAGCGAAATAGGAAACTACACATTTTAGTTTTACTCCGTGATGTAGTACGACATGTGCGGGCTAGTGTTATTTATATGTATATTTGTCCATGAATACCAACAGCGTTTTTATAAAAAGGAATGACTATGTGATTTTTCACGAAGCGAAAAGTCTAATAAATCAAACCGTATTTTTTCCGTCATCGTCCTAGATTTGGTGCAATATAAGCTCGTACGAAATGCGTATGTATGTATATATATATACCGGTACTCCGTCATTTTTGAATTAATAGGTTTGGGAATTTTGGCACGCATTTATATAATGGAATGGCTCGATGGAAATGTCGTTATGCTTATTAGATTTTCTTAGAAATATCACTCAAAATGACAATAAGTGCTACAAATGTGGCAGTTTAAAATGTGCTGATAGTCGATAAATGATAAAATTTTTTTCGCTGTAATTATAGCAAAAAGAACTATATGTGGCATTGCTTAAACTGGGTTAGCATTTCGCTTTTTCTAATTTCAACTCAACATTGTTTCCCAGCTAACCACGTTGCCGATTTTCCAAGTACATTTTTCAACAACCTAATATAACAGTGAAATTTAATAAAATTTTGTTGGCCTTCAATATTCACATTACGATTGCAATGGCTGCTGGCTACTCGTTAATACCTAAGTTGCACCGGGCTTGATTGCAATTTTAATAAAAATGATTAGTTACTTTTGTAATACTTATTTAAAAATTAGTTGAGAGTTTTATTACAAAACTAGTAAATATAACAGTTAATAACAACAAATATGATACGCAAAAATTTGATTTATTACAGGCCTCCGAAAATAGCATAAGAGGAATATTAATTTTATTAAACGATTAAAATTTTTGACAAAAAAGAATATATCGTTTAAGTTACTCAATGCAACAAATATAATAATAAACAAAAAAAAATCGTGCGGCTTATCGTTATGATGGGTGCCAACGGACTGTTGGCGGGAAACCGACAGCGTTTCGCTGGCGGGAAATGGACAGCGTCTTCTTGCCCTTCTGGTCGTAGTGGTGACCCTGGCTCCCGACTCTCCTGACGATAGTGACCAGGTTCTCTTTATGCACTTGCATAGTTAAATCACTATTTTTGCTATGGTTAACACCCTTCCGTCGTGAGGTACCTAATGTACCTCTGTACATTACAATACCACATAATTTCTTATATTCTTCCTCCACGAGATTTCTTTTTGGGTTGAGATTCCTTACGCCTGATCCTGTATTTGGACCTTGGTCATACGTGTTATAGCATTGGCCGCTGGGAGAAGACTTTCTTTGTATCACAACGCTTGGGGTGACATTGTCCTATTTTGGTAAACAACACATATGTATCGGCAACCTTCGCACCGCACAAGTTTAATTAATTATATAATAATTAATCCAGAACGGCCGCTTCGGTTACCGGTTGATAATGAGGACCATTCGTGTCCTCGAAACGGCCGTCCCGGATTATTTATTTAAACTTGTGTGGTGCAGAGGTTGCCGATACTTATGTATTGTTTACCATACTACGTCACAGTCCTTGTTATCATTATTTATCATGATTCATTATTGTCTTAGTTTTCTCACGCTGTTTTGCTAAATGCACTACTCCCTATTGCACTATTCACCCTTCATCGATCACAACGCACACGAAATATCATAAACGAAAAAATTAATTTCTCTAAGTTACGCCTTATTTTTACACATAAAATGTTGAAAAAATATGCATTCAACATACAAGGTGAAATAAAAACTAGAATACATCCAATACTACTATATGAAAATAAATAAATATGAATTAAGACAATGTTTAAATTGTGCGCCCCATTACAAGATTAATGGAACTTCCAAAACAAATTACGATGCATATAATTGTTTTTCGTCTGGGCTTCATAAATCACCATGGGCGGTGGGTGATGACCCAACGGAGGACCGCACACGACGATTTGACTTACTCGCGTATTTTCATTGCATATTGTGTACATTGTACTATGCAACGGAAATAGACCAGAAAGTTGAATTGTCGCGCGCGGCCGTCTAAGTGACTCAAAATCATAAATAAATTGTGCTACTTTTTTAACAACCATTACAACTTCCTTTCTGTTTGAGTATGATCTATATTAAATATCTGGAAGATATGCTCTCTATCCTTGCGGTTCTTTTTTGCATTACTAAGCTGGAATCTTACGGAAAATACGAAAATGTCGCAGATTTAATATTACGTCTACGTTCGAGACTTTTTCCGATAGCTTCTACGAAATACCAACATTTGTATTCATCTTCGTATCTGTGTTCCTTATTACCGAAAATAGGTTCTCATTTTATTGGGTTCAGAGGAAATTGTCGTTGAGATGAACCGGATCCTTTCTTATGATAAATAAGTGCCTGTATCATTCTCTTACGGAAGAAGTGCAGAGTATATTATACGGCGTGTAGCTAAACAATAGGTTGTACGAATCAAGAATGAATGAAAAATGGTGTACCTATCATAGAAATGAAGCAAATGATAATTGTGGACTCAGTGGTTAAGATAAAGTGAGTGATTTCAGATGTTAATTTAAGCACGCCGTACACCAAGAGCTCTACCTATGGTAACTTCCATGTTCAGGGGTCCAACAAAAGAAGCAATAATGGTCAATTTTGTTTACAATAACAAGTCAGGTACGTAAATTCTCAAATATTTACAATTGTTTTCGGTTTCGGAAATTATACTAATTTCGGGTTCGGACTTGTAGAATTTAACGAATTTTATGAAATACTTGTATTCATCAAAGAAACCCGATATGCTATCTATCGCGGACTTAAAAGTTTCTTTGTAAGAAAGTACATGTCTTTAAACGTTTTTCAATGTCGTTATCTTGCTGGAAGACCCAACAATTTTCAAGTTCTAAACTCTCAGCTGATGCATTCAAATTATCTCGCAGTACTGTCAGATATTGTGATATCATCTATAAAAACTAAAACTTCCAAGTCCAGATGCCGCCATCGAGCCCTAAACCATTACAGATCCACCAAATTTCCTGTTTTAATTTGCCCTGCACCATACTTTCCTTCTGCCACCTAGTCCGAAGATCTTCTACTGGTAAAATACCCACCACCAGCTTTTCAAAATTCAAAATCTTTCTCAATGTAATTTCTAACAAAGTCAATTCTATTCTGTCTATTTTGTTGGGAAATGAGAGTGGAATCCTTCCATTAAATCCATTATATCGCAACACTTTACGTACAGTTTCTGCATCCACTGCTTTATTAATATTTCGTTCGTTGGAAAGTCTGGGACGAACATGGTTTATTAATTACAAATCCATTTAAATTGTAATTTTTTAAGATTAATTGAATTGTTGCACGACTTTTACCAACAGTTTTTGCTAGTTTACCATACGATTTCCCTTCATCCGGTAATTTTACGAATATTAACGGATATTTCCTTTCTGCTCGTGATATCGAGTGACAACAATTAAAAAATATAATAGGTCCGGTATTTACTTTTCTGTAGCTGATTTGGAGCTAAAAACTTTCCGAATACAAAGTGCCATAAATAATAAATGGAAAGGATATAAATACAAACCAGTGACTATATGTTGATTTTTGTGAGACTCAGCTTGCGATATTAAATTTTTTATTTGACCATTGTGCAGCAGCTTTTGATGTATTTTTTGTGCGATGTATTGATCAACAGAGAGGAATAGTTTTCTCTATAATAAAATTTGCTGTCCTTCACTATGGTATGCCTCCGGTCTGGCGAACCATTTTTGGTATTTCCATCTCACCGTCGAAAATTATTGCCTGGAGTGTCGATTGGCCTTTTCAAAGGAGGAATTATTTCTACAACAGATCACCTGTATTGACCGACTTCGAAGGACAACTAAGCATTGGTCCTTAAACATAGTTAACAAGGTCCTATCTGATAAAACTTTTTTTCGGAAGAAGCACGGTTTCATCTAAATGATTATGAAAATGTCCAGCATATGACAGCAGCAGTAACAGAAAAACTACATAACTTTCATATTGAAGCCTCTCTTCACCCGTACAAAATTAGTGCTTGGTGTGCTATTAGTCGTATGATTTCTTTTCAACAGATTCCGATGTCTTTTAACAATCAACTTGATGAAAGAAAGTGGTACTTGATGATTACTTTCAACAAAATGAAGGATGGACTTTTAACCAGGGCTTTGGGAATTAGAAAAAAATGTGGCTGTTTTTAACGAAAGTTGTATTAATTTACAGTACCGGTATTCAGTTGTTTTGAATTGAACTGTTTCCACGCGAAGATATGCTTTGGTTACTTCCAATGGAAAAATGGGTAATTTTTATTGAGATCCATCTCAGGGGACTGGTATTACTTACTGTACCAGGATATAACTAAAGCAAGTGTAGTTCAATGCAAATAGATATATACAAGCTTTATTTATATATAGCGACAACAGCTTAAGTATTGGGCAAAGTCAGGGAAGGATAGGATATGGTACACATACCGTTTGCTAAATAATGCTAAATAATTGAGATTGTCCGTTGTGACCTCCGCCGTGCATAATACCTACCTGCTCAGAACCTGCAATGCTTGCTTTTTTTCTTTGCTATTTGCGTGTATTACTTTAACCGGTTCATTCTGTACATAAATACGAATGAAATATCGTCTATGAGTTTATGGTGTACCGTTATAACCGACGCCCCGTGTCGGAATAACACCCTTTACATTATCATCTAACTAAAGGTCAAATCGAAGTGTCTATCCTTCATATTAGCGCTGACAAATACATAAATATGTCAAAGTAATTTATTATGAGAAAGTGAGCAATAAAGCCCGGCATCCAGCAATAAAACACATAGAGAGTGACCTGAATTACAAAAGTAATATCCGTTTCGGTGGGAGCGCATTTTACGGAAGTTATTTATATATCTACGTCCCGAAGCTGATATTAAAAAAATAGAGCAGAGCTTTTGATTGAGTGTAAATAATGTTGATTGATGCGCTCATCTATCTATTTCCCACACAATTCTCTATTCGGTGCGCTCTTGTGTTTTCTCAGTTCTATGCCGCGGTGTTGATGTTTGTTGTTGTTCGTCTATTTGGCAATCACATTAGCGTTTTCAGTGTTTCAGTCATCAGACCATTAGAAGGAGATAGAATACAATATCGGGAATGTATTGGTTACGACTGTCTCTTCTAGTGTTTCTTTTTAACAAAAAAATGGCGAGACTGAATGTCCTTAATATAACATGTACGTAAATAGAAACGCGACACTTGACACGATGTTTTTCGGTACTTGTACCTAATCTTTGCCTGTATTCGTTACTTTATGTTCGGTACCCAATACTCCTTACCTTAAAAGGTATGCAGGTACATAGGTACACTACCGTTCATAAATATTTATCCACATCTGAGTGCTGTTTCATAGAAAATTAGAACATCACAAAAGAAAAAATAAATATATTCCCTAAAAATCTTTTTTACAAATTTTTACAAATCAAAGTCATATTACAACTTATTAACGAATTATATCAGCACCTGTATTAACGTAAACAGTGAATAGTAAAGTTTTTGAATTGGTGTATTACACATTGTTGTTGGGTAAGTTGGACCGGTAAGGCTTCGAGCTAACATTGGCAACCGGAAAGGCAAACATCTTCAACGAGTTGACCGTGATTAAATTAAATTTACTTAAGGACAAATTTTCAGAAAGAAAGGCTTTCGACGAATGGCTTCAATCGGCTATCCTCTATATGTTTAATTGATTGAGGTCAGAATAGCCAGAGTTGCATTTAGAACAATTTTTGTGACTACTAATAGAGGAACAAGCGTCGGTTGCAAACACAATAATAAATACCCAAGTAGAACCATATATCGGTTAGAGGATGAGACCACACATTGCTCCAATGTAGCAACATTGACTGTAAATCCCGATTGGTATCTGAACATAGGCGTGATGTTGGCCAATCTGGTGTTTTCTATATTGATCTTATATCGTTATTGCCCAGTTGGCAAGATATTGGTTGTAGTTCAATTTTCTGATATTTCTACATCTTAGTGGGTACGATATCATCCTTTCAACCCTACCAATGTTTGCAAATCTTTAGTGAGCCACTATTAATTAATATATACTTCTGTTATTGATGATTTCGCCAATGGATTAAGATGAGCTAAATGTACATGAAGTTATATCTAAAAATCTATTTTATATGTTATTATTGGACTCTTTAAATTGACTTTAATTTAAAACAGGAAAGTCTAGCAAATATATTCACTAAGTTTCAATGCAAAATTTACCGATTACAAATCGCAAAACGCAATTTTTGAGAAATTATAGAACATGTCTAATGTCTACTTTACTTTTATTTCTTCATGAATAATTAATGGGATTTTATTTTCGAAACTTAAACCTAAGAACATCAAAAATCATACCCACACTACGAATACGATATCTAGTGGCTTCACTTTTCATGTAGATGATATTGATAGGCAATTTTTATAAGTTACTTTTATATTCGTGGAAATTAAATAGAAAGCCTGCCATCACTTTTAATTAGTTTTAGTTAGATCATATCAAAGATAGGATTTTAAAATTATTTGTGAATTGTGAAGATCGTTTACGAGGAGCTTTTCAAAGAAAAAAATAAAGCTGCCGAAAGTTAAAACTTCTATTCAAGATGAGGTTTACATGATGTCTGACGAAGAGATAAGTCCTAACTGGAACTTTTGCTTTATACGCGGGCTTCCGAAGTTTTACGTCACGTCGTTCGGCAAATCATTTTCGCTTTGAAAATTAAGCGATCTTGAAATGCGCGTTATGATGCACTTTTCCGACTGCACTTTAAGATTAATTACCAGATGGACGTTTCAATTGTTTTGAAGCCCCTTGCTTTAAGATGCATATCCGTAGTATTTCGGTTGATGTCGTAAATTAAATCAAGGGCGTGTTAAATGAATGTTACAATTATAATCGACGTACTTAATCTCTCCCGGCGAAGCTTTACAAGCAAAATCGTCGGGTGCAGAAATAATACGTTGCTCGATCTAGAATTTTCTAATAGGGAATGCAAGCTGTCAGAAACCTTGTTTGAATTGTCAGTATCGTAAGAAAGGTTCTTTTTACGGCGGGTATACAAGCTCACATGGGACGAATCAATTCCTTCAAATTTTTTTACGAAGTGGAAAACTTTGTGATCAGAATTGGTTGTGCTAAATGAATTACAATTGCCAAGATATGTCTCTAGAGATAGCTCACAAGTGGAATTGCATCAATTTCGTGATGCTTCCCAAAATGCATTTGGTGCGTGTACTTATACGAGAGATTGAAAATGGGAGATACATCACAGAGACTGACCATATCAAGATTAGAATTATACAGTGCTGTATTATTATCTCAACAAAGACGGAAAAATACAAAGAACAAGACAAGTCACATTTGTTAAAGTATATCTATCTGGTCCAACTCACCAGATTCAAGCAAACGCCAAGGAATAAGGTCTCACCATAACCTTACCGGCCTCTTAACAACAGAATCTTACCAAGATAGCTTCTTAATAACGAATTATGGTGCAAGGAACCTTATTGGCTTAGCCTCCTGAATTACGCAAACAAGCGAAATCATTTGGGCTATGTTACAAACCTTTAATATTTGTTCGATTCTCAAAACTTGATAAATTGAAACGAGTCAATGAACAATTGCCGAAAGATACCAAGCAATCGGGTAACTGGACAAGATCTACAATGCAACTTACGTTCTTATTATATTGTGCCAACAACAACGTTTTGCAACTGAAATAAAACTGCTCAGAAATTAACAAGGAAAGCAACGTAAGGCGGGACAACTGCAGAAGTTATGTCGCGTACTAGATAACGACGGAATCATGCGGGTAAACATCTTGTAAATTTTACTTAAAGTCGTCATTTATGATGCAAATGAGTACTCACTGAGTAGTTTCATAGTGACGTAAATAAATGCATTGCATATTATTAAGAAGCATCAATATGGTGCATGCTACATTGATCTAATATTAAAGAAAAGCGTACGTTTTCCTTTTTAGTCTATCCGACGCTTTATCTAAAAACGAATTCTAAAGATACACACACTTTTCAGAAATTGAAAGCTTGATTAAAAAGTATTGATTCCGAAGTAAATAGGCGTCTCTCGCATAAATTTCCGTCTACTCCAGTTCCAGTAAATGATGGAAATTGCAAGCAAGTACTTCTAATTTACATAAAACTGAGGAAGCTGAGATTTCCGGAAGTATTGCTATTTTTTGGATGAGTCGTGTAATAGCATGCCCTAGATATACGCCTGCCAGAAGGTCTAAATTAGGGAGTACATTTACCATTTACAAGTAGAAAATGCACAGTGCAAGACTCTTGAACAGGAAAATGTTTACGAAATTTAGGTGGTACACTTGGGGAAAAGGCAAACCCGCCATGCACTGTATTCATTGACAAATCGCAAGTCGTGTTTCACAAAAGCTCTCCCTTACACACCTGCGATTAGGCATGTGGGTCGTCGTGTCAATATGTCAGACGAATATGTACGGCGAGCTTTAAAGGGTCCAAGGCAACCAATATAATGTGATCAAGTTTTATTTATATTGGGGTGAAATGTACAGTGGCCGGTTTACGTTTTGTCTCCCCCTTGCAACGACTAAATATCGACACTATCTTCCACGTGGAAAGACCAAGTACTTAGGTTCAGCAAATAAAAGCAGAGAACCGCGTTTATTGGGAATACCCATCATAAACTAAAATGGGGGTAATAAGATCTACCTGCGAATCCTACAATAATCTAAGGGCACAGCTACGAGAGGTAGAAAGTATAGATGCATGGTTACAGGGAGAGACAAAACATAAAAATGTCACTATAACTTAATTTAATTTTTTATTTTGATTTAAATTTTTATTATTTTAATTTCCATATATATACTTGAGAAAGCGCTGCTTAAAATTTGTAGAATGTAGTAGAAAATTAGTTTTCTAAAAAGACGTTTATTATTGGTTTAGAAATGCGAGGTATTCTTCTCATTAGTTTGTTTAGGTAGCAGTTATAAAGTTTCTTAATTACTGTTGCGTTGTATTTAGAATCATTATCCTATTGAGACATGAATCCTTCATCAATTATTTTGCATTGTTTGTGTATACCGTACTTCTGTAGAATGTTCAAGTAGACGCCGTCCGTCAGTAGCTGTATTCTTTCGCGCTTTAAAAATGGATCCAAAGACGTTTAATTTGATCACTGTGAGTTCTTTCGTAACACAATGTTTTGTTTAAACCAATTTCGATTGAATTAACGAGTCTACGTAATTCGATAAAGCAATCATGATTTGTTTATGCTTACATTTGATTGGTCTTATGTTTGAAGTATAAACATTGAAAGTTATATCAAGAAATAGGAATGATCGAATGTGAGATTATAGATTTTAGTCAACTGAATCTTTTGTAGAATTTTTGGAATTTTGATCATAAGATCATAATTTGATGTTATCGGCAAAAGGACACGGCTAACGTTTCGTTGATTTAGAATAATGTGGCAATTTGATCATGTCCAAAGCAATACTAAATCACCATGTTCAGCAGGATAGGTATCACATTAATGTTTCATTGTTTTTCTTAGATATTGATTCATTAGTAATGTATGACTCTTTAGAAACTTCCTCGGTGATAAAGAAATTAAAAAATTAAATAAATAAAATCGCCAAAAATAGCAAATTCTTCTACTCAAGTAAATATAATAATTGAAATCTTTTTCTAAACGGCTATCTTGTCGGGGTGAAATCGATCACCGCTTAACCAAAATTTAAAAAAAAGCTCACACTTCGGCGTCGATCCGGCGACCAACCGACAGCCTAAATAAGTTACACCTTCAATTGGATTAAAATATGGTAATTTGTTTTTCTAAGCTGTTGTAAACTCTGTATGAATAGGCTGAGTTTAAAGAACGTACAGTTGATAATTAGACGTCCTTCTATATCGGAAATTAAACTATTCTTTTATATTTTTTAGAATACATATAGAAAATTAGAAATTAGAAAAAAAAACAAAATTCAACTGTGTTGAGCGTATTAACAATAAATAGGAGCATACTAGAACACATCAGAAAATCCCTAGAAACAATAACCAAAAAAATAATAAAATAGTAAAAATAAAAAAATAATAAAAAATAACAACCGGGTAGGCAGAAATATGTCCGTGAGTTAGTGAATTTTTTTCTCTCCTTTTATTACGTTTGCCGTGAATTATCCATCAATACCATCAGGAAGCTAACTTAGCATTATTTTATTAGGAGCATACTAGTTTGTCAATTTATGGAATTTCCTAGAACCAGCATTAATGGAGCTAGTAATAGAGGCGCGTTAATTTGCATCAGCCTGTATAGACTTGAAAAAGAGTTCATGTTATTTATAACTGGATTGATATGTTACCCTCGCAGTTGCGTAGATTGTAGGTGGGGGAAAGCTTTATAAATGCAACCTCCATTGCATAAGGTAAAATCGACATTAAAGCACCTACCCTTTATTCGCAATCATATCAATAAAAATGATAAACGTTTGATTTCTTTTTTACGAGGCCTACGTCATCCTATAAAATTACTGGTGGCTATTCTGAACTCTCATCATTTGTGTGCTAAAAGCAAACAATTTATATCCGTTACTCTCGCAACATTAACCCACTATAAAATTACATTCGATGTAAACTCGAAATCCATAAGAACATCTCATTTTAGGAATTGACTCGCTACAACTGCTTTTCTAGCAGGCTGCGTCCCCTTTATATTTTTTTATCTTATGTAAGTAGGTTAGGTGATGAGATCTTATAACATGGATGTTAACGATTCAAATGTAAAATAGCCAACCATTATAATGAGACGCCCCTGTTCAGTATTATATTTCATTTATATTTATTTGTTTTTCCCTAAAAATTGATTTCATTTATATAATTCACTGGATGTATTGATGATTAGAAATGCATTATTTTATTCACCCCTGTATGTAAGTAACGCATATTTTTCTTGATAGTTTCCCGCCAAAACTAGTGATTTTTTTTCGTCCATATGATTGTTATGCGCCTTGTGATTGGTGTGGGATAAAAGGAAAAAGGTACGAAATGATAATGATGTCATCAACCTCAGCATCTAGGCGACGAAAACGGACGGTCGTGTGACCTGCGTCCAAAGAAAACGGCAATTGTCTGTAAAAAACCCCAACTTCCAAGAAGAAGAGGTAAAGGGTAGCCATCTTCTTTATCCTCCAAAGTGGATATGCCACGAATAAAGGTTTATTAATATTTGAAATCAATTCTTTTATCAATTAATTTGACTACTTTTATTACCTCAGAATGGCACGACCTGAGATAGCTTCGTACTACGAAGAGTCTCATGTAAGAGTAATTTTAAATAAGTATTAAAAAAGTAAGTACTCATTTCAGTACATTTCATTCAATTTGCAATTAGCCCAGTAATTTCCAGTACTGTAACGTTGGCATTCTATTGTCCCGCTACATCGTAGATACAAAATTATCAAGAATTAATTACAGAATCCTACAGATAATAATAATAATGATAATAATATTTATTCCAAACACTCAACGTATTTTACAAGAAAAAGAACAAACATGCCAGAAATAATTAAAAAAAAAAAGCAGAAAGAAATCTGCTGTAATCAATGTTAAGTCAATAAGAAGTTAATCATTCAAACTGTAACAATTTAAACATGTGAGTATAATTTTTATTTACCTCCTTTTGTTGCGCTGAAATCTTGAGTCGAAGTAAGTAGCCGTCCTGACTATAAAGGTTGAAAACTAGGATAATTTACACCGGTAAGGTGTCGGGGATTTTAAGGCGCTTATAACACACTTTAGACAGTTTAGTGCAAAGTTGATCGAGGCGGGTCAATTATAAAGCCTAGTAATTTCATATAGAGCTCCAAATGGAAACCGACAGCAATTTGTAACTGCTCTAAATCTATAATTAGTCTATCGCGTAGGTGCAAATCAGAGCCATACATTCTTTACTCTAAAGTCAATACGATTAAAACAAACGTATTGACTTTCGACCAATCCCCTATTAAATTGATAATATTCATTGCGTTTGAAATTATTTTTGTGATAATGCTGATATCATCCGTATATGTCATTAATTTTTAATTAGGACATACCAAAAGCGAATGAAGATTATTAAAGCAGATCAAAACAAGCCTAAGTCAAAGAATCGATTCCTGGGGAACTCCAACGTTAACACACGCCGATTTAAAAATATGTCTTTGAAATTTAAACTCCAGATTGGTATAGTTTGGCAACAGGCTCTCATGATTGGTACAGTCAAATGCTTTAGGAAGATCCAAAAGAGACCAATTCTGTATTCGTGTGTGTCCAAACCTCTCTAGACATCACTTAATATTTCAAACAGTGCAATATCGGTATTCTTCTCTATTCTAAAACCCTGGTAGCTAATTGTTTAAATAGAAAAAAACAACCAAAACTGCTTTTAAATATATTTTAGTACACATGTGTGTTGGTAAGATAATTCGGATAGTAAAATATTCATTTTCCTGTATCCTCTTCTTAACCTGACGATTTTGGGCATTGGCATATAGGAATACACCGTCCTTTGTCATTCCTGGCATACCCTTCTTCGCAATAACAACTATCATTACATTTTATATTTACTATTGGACAAGGTTTTCCAAGATTGCGGCACGTCGTTTGACAAGCACTTCCGCATGCATAAACTTCATGCGGCTTATTACATTCTAAGATCTCCGAAAAATAAAAGGAACTTAATTTACATCTTGACTGCAAAAAGTCAAGACTGCTCTTTTTTTAGAAAATAGTAGAAAAATGAAGACCAACACGTATAACATAAGAATTAGAAGCTAAATGCACTGAAATCGTCCCTTCTCAAAAAAGTCTATCAGTAAACCTAAGCAACCAAAGAATTATTTATTTCCCAAAAAAATTCTCAATATTTTTCGAAGATTCGAAGATTTTAGCTTTAAATAATAAAGTTGTAGGTGTGTTTTGCTACAAAAGTAATTCAATTTTTCTTGTTGTTTTTTTTTCTTGTTAAAATAGCAGGAAGCAGGAAGGTCACGTTATGCAAGTGCTTGCAATTTGCCAAAATCACGTTCTCTGCAAACACAAATTATTTGGATAATATATTTTTACCTTGAATATACATCGTTTACATGACCAAAAGTTATGACGCAACTCAAGGTAAAAAATAGATGCAAACGATATCTTATGTATGTTTAACGTATTTGAATAGCGCAGTAATGAGGTTTAATGCATTGGAATTCGTTATAAAATAGCCGTAAAGGTCTCTTTTTGGAAGTACGGTACATTTTTTTCGATGATTCACACTCAACAAAAAAGCGTGCTTTATTAGTTTGTTTTAATAACACAATGAGTCATTCTATTATAGGAGTTACAAGGTGACTATTATACGGTATAGCACATAAATAAATGTTCTACAGCTTCAATATTTTCTATTTCTTTCTCTACAACACAGTTTTGCTTGGAACTGAATTTAGGCATTGTAGCTGTTAGGTAAAATGTAATAATTCTATATGGCGCAGTTTTAACTTTTAAGCTAAGGTAAAAGTATTAGTATAACGGCTACACAGAAGGTATACAGCTACAATTTTTTCCTAGAGAGTTGCTAATAAAGTGGAACAAAGGTAAATCTTGGATGATAAGTGTATAAAGTCTTCATTTTAAATGAGTATAGTTCAAACACAATAAAAATCTCAAAGATTGTAGCCTGAAAAATTAGTTTTGTTTTCAGTGCACATATCTTTAGCAACAAGGGTTGGGAAGTCCAGATTTTCCTAACAATAAAAGTTATCTTGTTAATTTCCAAACATTAAAACCTTGGCATTGACATTATTTCGGATATTATCGGAAGTCTTCAGTAAACGCCGCCAATTTAATGAAGAATGCTTGTCAAATAACTATTGTCATAAGTGTGTCATTAAATTTTAAACGCATTCGCTGGATTTGAAACCGCTACCTATCCACCCCCTTAGCCATCTGCGGCTCATTAGCATCCTTTGTAGAAGATAACGGCATTTCATATATTTATCCTATATATAGTGTCTGGTACAAAGTCGGGATTAGTTTTTTTAAGAAAATTATTTTTCTTCACTAATTTGTATGTATGTAAAACCTACTTAGCCCCAATTAGATATACCAAGTGCTGATCATTGGTTATTGGTTTTTCATAATTGGCAAAATCTAAAGAGTAAAAACTACGCAAGGTTTCAATTAGTTTTTCTTTATCACGTGTTATATTTAGCTACCTCAATAATCCGAAGATTAGAAAAGATCTCTTTCTTTGACTTCCGGGAAATTTGAATATTTCATTTTTTGAAATCTCTTCAAAATTTAACCTAAAATTCAATTAATCTTTTGATGAAAACTTTAAGGAGTTATAACTGAAAAAAAAAGAAATAATTAAAAGACTTAATTATTTCCTTAGTTTTCGTTTAATTTAATGAAAAATTATTTTTGCCTAATATTTCTGCTTTTAGCACAAGGTGCTTTTCGGGAAAAATGTTTACCGGCGATTTATATTTAAATGATCTAAAAATCCACATACACCCCATTAATAAGCTTGCAAAAACCTTATGAACATTTTTTACAGTTGCCTAAAGAAGTTGGCTAAATACGTTGACAACATGAGAGATTTTTAATTCATTAATTAAATAAAAAATTAATTAACATTAATTAAATAAAAAATTCATAAAATAAAAAAAAATTAATTACAAAATTCAGCAATCAAATTTATTTCACTAAAGCTTCAATAAAATAGAAAAGACAAAATAAAAACTGTTTGGTGAGAATTATAAGACGCACAGGAAAGATCCAAGTTAATGAATAGAGTAATTTTAAAGAAAAGTTGGGGTTATTGAGAATAAAGCTGGGTTAACTGATTTTTTTGCGGGAGTCAAAGAAAAAATTGTTTTCTAGAATTCAGATTTTCCAGGTAAAAATTAACGCACAATAGAAAAATTAAATTGCTTAGTCTTGCTTAGTTTTTGAAAAATGTTTTAGATTTTGATAATTTCGAAAAAACTCCGTTATTTAAATAAATTAATATCCTTCGGTATTCCTTGGTTAGGTGCTAATTAGGTTTTTAGACAAGCAGAAATTAATGCCGTATTTTTTTTAATAAGAAATTAAAATTTCCCTCACTTGATGGCCGACTTTATGCCGTTCGCTGTATATAATACAGTTGTTAACGTGGCAAAGGGAATAATCTCAATTACATATTCCTCATATGCCCATATTTACAAGTATTCGCGTGATATTGTAGAATAAACTCAAAAAGAATATAGAATTTTGATCAAAGAGCGAAAATTAGGAAGGTAGGGGGATTAACGCCACAGATATCTGTGAGAACAGCAGCGCTTGATAGAAGAAGAATCAATATTCAAAGCACAGTAATTTGCTAAAATGAAGGTTAAGTACATTGCAAAAGTTTCGAAGAATTGTATTAACAATAATTTAGTACTAATAGACATTTAGTATCGCCTGCGAACTTATCAATTTCCATTCAAACAAAACATAATTACAATATATTTTCAAATAATTTAAAGTATCTGAAACAAACCTGTTAATACAGAAGAAACACAGACTGCAAAGAATATCAATAATAAATGAGATAATCTCGACATTTTCATTATTTGTTTCCACGATGGCTAAGTAACTATTGATATTTGTACCAACGAATGCCAGTATTAATAACAACAGGTTCTTCCCGTTCTCAAATGTTTGAATTATTTTCTTTTTATCGTAGAACAATATTTACGGACTAATTGCGTGGATAAGCGAAGGTAAAAAAACGTTTTGTTTTGTTACTTTTCTTTGTCATACTGTAGAATGAAGTCACCATCCCTGGTTCGTGTGCTAATATGTACATACGGCGCGACCTTCAAGTTATATGTATGTACAAATTGTATATTTTAATGGTGAATGTGTTCATTTTTAGAGCTCCCATCATGATCATTAAAAAGTGCATTATATTATTGCTGTATTTGAAATATTAATCGTATATTACTGTTTATTTATTATTATTATTATTATTACGGAATAATTAAACCGCTAAATTTATGCTCAAATATGTAGAAGTATTTATTAATAGTGCGTTGCTCGGCTCTTGGTTCTTATGACTACCTTCATTCTTCCTTGACATTGCATTATCAAATTGTGAAATATTATTATTGGTAAACTACCTTATTCCTTGAAGGTTGTGGATATTATTGTATCCTTCATGCAACGCATTTCCACACATTTTCGATGAGTGAAAGTGATCAAGTTGATTGCAGGAAAATAAGTCCACTATCTTTCTTGGAAAAGCTCAATGCGACTCGCGACATTGCTTAGCCCCTTTAAAGATTGCTTGGGGCAAGATTATGGAACAAATTCAATTACATTTTTTTATCGAAGAAATGCTCGAACTGCTCATTTTAATTTTTCTTTCTAATCAACGCTTTTGAATCAATTTTAAGTTTCCTCCTTTTCTGGTTTTCGTCATTTAACTATCATTTAATGGTACTGAGACATTTTTATGTTTTGTCTCCCCCCTGAGATACTTTCTACCACTTGTTGCCGTGCACTTGGATTATTGTAGGATTCGCAGGTAAATTTTATTACTCCCATTTTAGTTCATGAAGGGTATTCCCAATAAACGCGGTTCTGTGCTTTTATTTTTCGAATAAAGGTCATTTAAAGAGTGGAAAATATAAATTTTATTGAAAACAAAAAGCAAAGATAAATGCTGTTATTCAACAAATGAAATAATTGTTTCGTTTAAATCAAACGTACAAAATCCACCGGCCTCTTGACAATGGACACATTCACTTTGTACATTGCGAATTACGTCAAGACTAAATCGACTAATTTCGTACCTAATTCTATTCTTCAAATCTAGATTTTGTGGATTCCCCACATAGACTTTTCATATACCTTTCAAATATTGACTTATTTACTGATAATCGTCGCCCATCGTAAAAGTTTTAATGCAGAGATGGGAAGAAACATAAATAGAGAGAAAGCAATGCAATACGCTAAAGTGCATCCTTCTATCCACTTACCATGTTGGTAAATTAAATTAAAACACTTAGGGCAGATTCAGACACACCCAGAAACACTACCCCTCGATAAGATTTTCTTTTGAAGCGATTGGTTGTACAACACCGGTTCTAGTTGGTAACATTTTTAGCACAGCAAAGGTGTAATGAGCTTTGGGGCGACTTCTTGTTGCTCTATCGTTTACAAATTTGAAGATGTTTATTTTACCAGCAGATGCAATTTGATCTTCACACAGGGAAGCGACAAATTTCACTAATACTAAAACATAACGCACGATACGATGTAATAGAACCAGTATAATATATTAAAATTTTGTTTAGTTCCTTTTAACTAGTTACATTCCTATCAGTAGCAATTACCTCTGAATAAAAAAAAAAGGTAGTAGATGAAATGTTTTAAATGGTAGCGATAGCGAAATCGCTTTCAGCTGCAGAAACAATGTCGTTCTTGTCTATCCAGGGAGTAATTTAATGTAACTTAGTGTTGTTTTATGCCATTCCTCTAGCGTTCGTGCTTTATAGCACGGAACTCAATTTACGCGGTGTTATTCTCAAAATCTCAATTTTATAGGCGAGTATAGTTTTAGTTTAATTTGACATTAAATCTCCCACTTAGAATTCATCCTCGTAAAATGCGACAGGCGCATGATGTATGAGATTCCATGACCGATTTACTTCGCCCTAAATATTGGAGCAATCTTAACAAGTTTGGAAAGTTTTGCAATTTAAACTAAAAAGGATACTAAATTACCTATACGTATATGTCGTTCTTCAAGTAAAGAGGGACGCGTTAAATTATAAAAGTTCTACATTGAATCCTAATGCTCAATTTAAGGCAGCCTATTGACGTAAGTTTCTAAAGTAAGCTCTTGTTGCATCGAGAATGTGTAAGCAACTCGGACTCGCCAATGCTTTTTTTTGTAAAAAACAGCCTCTCTGAGTACGCATAAAGCTTTCTTTGATATGCTAATATACTAATTGATATACACTGCCCGACAAAAACATGGACGCGATATCATTTTTATTTACGAAACAAAATTTTTAGACATTATATAAAATGTAAATGAGGGTTATTAATACTTGTTATGTAAATAGTCCATTTATAGATATTTCTGGGTATTTATTGCTTTATGAGGGGTAATTGAGATTTTCCCAGATCAAAATAGGAATTTTAAATGCGACAAAAATTTAGACTCTGTGCATTTATTACGTTAATATAAGCAAAAATGTTTTAATTTGATACTTCTCTTTATATGCAGCGGTTGTGCTGGTAAAATGTACACATTTCACCACGAGAAATTATATTTTATAAAGTGTTTGCAATATGGGTAGAAAAAAAAACAATTATCCTTAATAGAAAGGGATAAGGTTCTAGCGTGGCACCAGGATGGTGTTAGTAAGAAGGAAATTGCTCGTCGGTTACGAAGAAGCGATCATTGCGTTAGAAATTTCCTAAAACATCCGGAAAGTTACGGCAAACCAAAAGACCACGGGCGACCGAAAGCTGTAAGTGAGCGTGATAAACCCATGATATTGCGGTGTGCATCCAATTCTTTTGCGTACAAACGCACGTGCGTAATATTCAAAGGATTTTAAAGGCGTCACTGGTAATATCACGGAAGAAAATGTTGAGAAAACCGCCACTTTCGGCGAAACACAAAGAAGCGAGGTTGAGATTTGCTGAAGAACACATATCTTGGAAGAAACAATGGGAAAAAGTTATATTTTCCGATGAGAAACGTTTTAATTTGGACGGACCGGATGGGTACTCGCATTATTATCATGATCTGAGAAAGGAACCAAAAGTGAAAATGAGCAGACAATTAGAGGGTCTTTTTAAACCATTACTGAATGGTTTCAAGAGAAAAAGATAAAAACTTTACAGTGGCCGGCTTAAACATTATTGAAAACATGCGGGGTGAATTGGCACGTCGCGTTTATGGCGGAGGCCGTCAATATTTCACGGTAAAGGAACTGAAAACTTCAATAGTGACCGAATGGCAGAATATCCCTCAAAATTATGTGTTAAATTTATATAAATCTATTAATAACAGACTATTGGAAGTGATTAAGAACAATGGAGGATCTACGCATTACTGATCACTCATTTGTTTATTTTTGTTTTACATTTGCAACAGAGCCTTTAAATTTTTATCGCAGAAATGTTTAAACATTGGAGTAATAATTTATTATTTAGTTCATATATCACTGGAGGAGATATTTTTAAGTTTATTTTACTTTTATGAATAAAAACTTAATTAGATATCTTGCTAGTTTCACAAAGAAATGTTGTAACCC
This sequence comes from Oryctes borbonicus, assembly GCA_902654985.2. Taxonomy (NCBI): domain Eukaryota; kingdom Metazoa; phylum Arthropoda; class Insecta; order Coleoptera; family Scarabaeidae; genus Oryctes; species Oryctes borbonicus. The sequence goes on along the minus strand of LR736861.1, from coordinate 7,577,722 downwards.
TTAAAACATCTTACCGCGTCTAGGTTTTTGCAGGGGAGTGTATATTTTCAATAGTAAACATTGTAAAAACGAGTTCATATCTTTTGCAGTTTCTGTTATCACATGTGTTTTGAACGTCTGTACAGATTAAGCATATTAGCGATAGATGACCAAAATTTGGACTTCGCGCATGGTAGTGCTTCACTTTTCTTATCATTATTATTATTATTATTATTACTATTTCTCAATTTACTTCACTTTTTTTAACAATGCATTGCTTTTAATATTCATTATTTCCTTTAATTATGAATCATGTTTATAATTTTTCCTTAGCTTCGTAGAATTTTTATATTTGTCTTAAAGCATCTGCTTTAAATGTACCTTCATCTTAATATTTATTATATTTCCTTTAGTTTCTTCTCTATTCAATTGCTATATTTACGCATTATTTTTAGGCGTGGTGACGGCCCAACGGGGTATATAAGCTTCTTGAAGCTTGTTATAACCTCAAGAGCCTTTTAGTGTGTAATTTGTATGTGCAAAGTGTTCCATGAGCCGTATGGTATACTATATGAATATAATATTAATATAAAACTATATACAGAGTATATACAAATATATGACAAAATCTTTCAACCTTTTTTTTGTTATTCAACTTTTTACCATTGAAGGTATTACGACGTAGAGTAATCTTGTTTATTCTATTGTTACATACTATGCTTCGATGAGGGCTTGCTGTTATCCGAATTAAAAATTTAAAAAGTACAAATTAATTGATTTTATTTGTGGAAATGCATTACTAACTGTTACCGAACAAGTGGACGATATACCCCGGCTTTACAACCCATGGATGACGAATCACGAAGCAAAGTGCGATTGGATATATCATTTAAAAAGACATTCACTTTGTGCTTTGTTCTCAACAGCGAAAATGTGTCAAGCTTACAGATAAATTTCCAGCCTTCAGTTGTCTAGAAAATACAAACCTTTTCGCTCAACAATATTTAAAAAAATTAAATAATTTCTGTTGCACGACTCATCCTGCAATTTCGTAGAGTGACTTGGGAAATTTCTGCGTTTCACTTACGCTGATTTATTAAGGAGACGTGACTTCTGAATGTTTCTGTACTTAACCAATACGCTTCACCCTAAAATTTTTGAAATATGCCTGTATTTAGTAGCCATGCGACTAATTTGTGTTTAACAGTAGGAAATCTGTGCGAAATAACAAGGGTACAAAAGGTAAAAATTGAATCATCGCATGGATATGACAACCAAAATTAAGAGAAAGGTAAATTGGTAAGGATCGGGTATTTTAATCCACATATTCATTATACACGCATTCATAATTTCCTTCCGACACTCAATCCACAAAATTACCACATTTCGAATCAAATTATATTCTCGCGTGCGTAACACGTAACCCAGAGGACGGACGGGCATGGCTACCACGGTCCGCATTAGCGGACCACTACCTCCCTGCACGCTGTGGACTGTTGGCTGTGAAAAGTAATAATCGGGAAACAGCGTACGTTATTTTCCGATAAGAGCGCTCTGGCCTATTGTCGGTCGGTCGGACGGAGAGCAATGTGGCGTGGAGGAGTGTGGTGGATGAACGCGTTTTATGTTACTGTCACGCACAAGTTTGCGTTGAAATTTAAAAGCTTAAACATTAGGTTCGTAGTAACCTTCATATAGGGCAACGTGGCATTATCCGTAGTAGTAGCGCGAAATTATTTGCAATATTCTGGGGTAATTTTTTAAATAATTTCGTGATATATTGACATCCCGGCTTACTTCATCGTAATTTATTTGCTAGTAACATGTTAATTTCTTTTGTAATGGATGGAATGATACGGAATCGTTATATATTGTGTTTCTTTCTGCAATAATCATGTAAAAATCAATGTAACAAAGAGAAGACGTTGGCGGGTACGTCCAATCAACATTAAAAATAAACAAAGGACTATTTAAATTATTAGGGTGAGTCCCAAAGTGCAAAATGTGCAAAATAGTTCGCGATTCGAGCAGGTTCTACTATAACTCTAACGGTTTCTGACTTAATTTCGAAATAAATAAATGAAAAACAGATTAACAGATAGGGAAGGTTGTGCGGCAGGCGATTCGCCGCTAAATTACGAGCCAATAAGTGATCTTAAAATTTATCTTAAAATTAAGACTTAAGATCAGCGTTATTACAGTTTCTTTGAAGTAGTTGATGTTGCTCCTTCGGGAATTGTCAAAGGAGCATGCAATATCAAAGACAGCGGCCTCTAAACTCTTCAAAGCAACGTGCGACATTAAACTATGCAACTGCGGGCAAAGCGTTAGGAATTTAGTTAAATTTCTAGCGGCTCCAGTCAAGAAACTTAACTTATGTTTCTGATTAGTATTTATATTGATACACTATTGCATTGTTGTACTGCACTGCAACTATTATTATCGTCAAGTCGAATTTACTATAGGGGAAAAATTTTGCCAGATACTGAAAATATTTCCACTAACTGGAATATGAAGTTATTGAAGGGAAGTACCAGTATTATATTTGATATAAGGAAAATGTTGAAAATATAAAATTATATTTCCAAAGTTCCACTTAAAATTAAATTATTTCTTCAAACGGAAACAATTCTATTCAAATAAAGTATAATTGTTATTACGAAGTCACTTGCGAGGCTATTGAGTACGTGTATGGAAAATGACGTTACAGAAAAATAGGGGAAGAACGTATCCGGGATGCCACCGGCCTATATCTATTCTATCAATTTGTTCCAAAATGTTTGGAAGAAGTACTAAGGAACCAACTACTTGACTACTTTAGCCATATGCTGCTTTTCTCTGAATATCATCGATTGCATTTTCCACACGATCTTCTTTCATAAACTAGAACTTTACCGCATAACGGGAAATCTGAAATTATTGGAGTCTTACCTATTGGACGGAAAACAAATAGTAACAGCTAAGCACCGTATAAATCTAATGAAAGTACGTTTAAAAACCTATAGACAGTATGGACGAATGCGGAAAAACAAGGCCTATTATAATCTGAAAAAATATACAGGTACTCCCATTTAAATAAAAAAAGTTCGAGGTGTTTCCGGTTAAACCGGAAATACAGTAACAACAGAAAAAATCAAAATTAGATGCATTATGCTTCATTACTTTCACCTGAAAAGTTTCATCAATACCATCGTTTCAGCTTAAATTAATGGTAGTTTTTTTTTCAACTATCTGCGTTTTTAAGACAATTAAAATTAATACAAGATTATTATTTATTTGTTTTAAATATCTATTTAATTTGAATGTTATAATCTCACCTAAACTTAACGATTCTTATTCCAACACCACCGTCGTGTCCGGCGTTCTGTTGACTCAATTTAATTGAAGATAATTTTGTTATTAAGTAAATTTTCAATAAACAGACTTTAATGAAATATTAATATATGAAAACAAGTGTTACCACAAGATAATCGTATTACATAGACCGGCAGCGTATAATTCATTAAAACTAGCCAGTTAGGAGAAGCTTTCAAACCTGCAGACCGAAAGTATCTTGTAGAAATTTATTACTTGTCTGTTGGACGTGGGCGTACGCGGTCTTTGTGGAGTGCTCGATTTTTCGGAGACAATTTGATTACCGGGCGGTCTAATTTATTTTGAATAAATTTAAACTACACGTGGGAAATGCGTTTCAAATTCCAGGCTTTCAGCTTTGAGAGGATGGTCTGACTAGAGGTTAGTTAAATTAATATGAACCGAGACGGCCTCGCTGCCACTCGAGGAGTCGGTTTTTAATAATTCAGCGTTGTCGCATGCAATATTAAAGAGGAGTGAATCTACATTCGGGGCTGGTAGTTGACGTTTAATTGCGGAGCACCCAAGTTTATTACACCCGCTTTATTCTCGACGATCGTTCTTGATTGTATGTAGAGAAGAAGTTTTGTTTTTGAAACCTGATAGTCATTGTTAATTTACATATCTCGCACAAAAAAAAATTAATTAATAACACTGAATATCAAGCTAGAAGAGACAAAAACACAAATTTCTTTCTTACTAAAACTGAACATAACCAGCTTTGGTGTGCAACCATCGATTCATCAGGGCGGATAGATGTACTGTTGCTTTTAAAACAGCACCTTAATATTATCTCTAGCATTAATGCGTGCATCTTGCTAAACCACTTCCTGGGTCTAAGTGCTTAAAGGACATTCTGTGAATCCGGCATGACAGCAACTTCCCGGAAACCTAGTACTTTACTGTATTTGAATGCTTGAAAAGATGTTTAGAGCACCGTTGAAATGACCGGATCTGGTGGAGTAAAAACTACCCAACCGCACCTACATGGCATGTTGAAAGCATCGATATAAACGATATCATATTCGGCAAGATTGGCAATGATTTCCAATTGGCAATGTGCTCCTCTATCCGCTCCACCATAACCGGAATATTTTGGCAGAAAAATCTTAATTGGAGCCATATAAGGACCATGTTTGGAAAAGCAGGACCACAAACAGAAAGATCCAAACTTAAAATGTATCTATTAGCGGCCGCAATAAGGGAGATCTTTACTTTTCCAAAATGGAGCTATTAGGTCTAAAACCGAGAGCCTACGAACTGCACCCAGCGGTTTTTAAATGGATACCGTATTTAACTGCCAAAAAACTTCCATGGCAGTGCTATAGGCGGCTCTTGAGCTTTCACGTACAAAGCCTCCAGCGGTGCGAATCTTATCGCACTAATGCAAACACGAAGAGCTTTGTTCCGAATCACCTTTATTCGATTCCTTTGTATATTGTTCGCGGAACCATAAGGAGTACACCCGTAACAGATCGAATGCACGCCCGATAAAGCAAGCGCGCTATTGAGCTGTTAACACCCTACCTAATTCTAACAAACAATTTCAGAATGTTAATAAATATCTCGCATTTGTTGATTACATGGTTTATATGATAACTCCACTTTAACTCATTATCTAAGAGTAAGCTAAGGGTTTCTGCAACCTCTCTCAAACTTCCATCAAGCCAAATATTATGAACCGGTGACAACTCATAACGCGAGAAAAAAACCACTTTAAATTTCCCTGGCGATAGAATAAAATCGTGCAAAAATAAGCACTTCTTTGATTGGGCCATAGCTAGAAAAATGCAATCGTGCAGTTTATAAATAAAATCGAACTTAAACGAGGCCAGTGTTGTCTAATCGCGGATCTACTGACTTGTTATGTGTCCCAACTCATATCCTAAGATTTCTGAAAACGTTGACTATATGTTGTAGCGGCGTGAACTGGCTTGCTTAGGCTGCAAAGCTTTGAATATAGGATATCCAAGTCGACAGTATCATAATCGTTATTAACATCTAGAAAAATTGCTTCAACGTAATGATTTCGTTGCGAAAATAATTTGTTATAATAGAACGGACACAGAACTGGGCTAAAATGTTATCTGTGAAATCTTTTAATGAACGAGTTGCGTATATCGAGCTCGAAAATTGAATATTTAAATTTATGGAACTTCCAAATTGAATTTCAAATTCAAATTTCGAATCCGAATAAAAAATTAATGCTCTCATATTCCGCACTATTTATCCCTGCGCATACGCGTCTGAAGTATATAGTGCTGTGTGCTATCAGCATACTATGATATACTGTCAAATTTACAAGCTGGTCTTAATCCTGGTTTGAGCAGGGGTTAAGCCTGTGTGCAGAAAAAGAAGCATCAAGGCTAGTTCGGAGATAGCAGATTTTAAACTTGTTTCAAATAAATTTAATGCTTTATTTTATCGATAAAAATAAATGAAACAAGTTTTATCTTTATTAAGTTATTTTATTAGCTTTATTAGCTTATATGAAATATCGATTTAGTTCTCTTTTTATGAAAAAATCTGTTTCAAGAGAATTTCAAATCGTAGTTTTTTGAGAACAGATATCATCTAGGGCCATGTAGGGTGAGCGCAGAAGAACATTCCTTCTCTGAATAATTAATTTATTAAATCAGGTTCTGGTAAAATATACAGGGCGTTTCAACAAAAAAATTGAAATAGCACGGCAACGATTATGATGGCAATCTTATAGCCTACTAGATATAGAAATTTTTACGATGTATTGCCGAAAACTCCAAGAAATACTCAGTCGAATAGAATCTGAATAACCACTTTATCTAAAGATACAACGGCATTTCCCAGAAATTTCAAAATATGTGAGGAAACTTATTAAAAAAAAACTAACTTGTGTGCTGTGCAGTGGTAACAGAACATGCTGTATATGTTTGAATATAATTTTATATTCTGCAGCATTTTTCCTCAAGTATTTCTTAATTTTGCTCCCAATTATTCGGGGAAGGAATTTTCCTTCCCTCACCCATAGATAGGTATCGATATAATTTCATTTTCTTCATTATTACATTCTGCCTCTTTAATTGTTTTCAGATTATTTTAATTATTCTTTTAAGCAGGGTTAATGCTAACTTAACATTTTGAATTTTCAATTAGTTAGTGGCGTCATACCGTTTCTCATTTTTTATTATTATTGTAATTTAAATTTTCACTTAAGACCTACGTCCCGGTCTCACTTGCAGCAGTTCACCAAAAAAGCGTTTGGACATCCCAATGTTTAGCTTGGTAAAAAAGTGTTCTTCCTAATATATTTGTCGTTCGTTCTACATTGACTAAAGTGCGCTGACAATATAAATAAATATCCCTATAGAGTTGGGGGTCATTCAAATAAACCTTGGAAGCCAACTACGAAGCGTTTCAAGCAAATTAGTGTCATCTTTAATGTGAGTTCCTCTTAGTCAAGATATCTAACGCTCCATGCTACCATTACCAACAGAACGGGTTTACTTCCACTCTGCGTTAGTCTACACTGTTGTAGCTGTATAGACTGCGGCTGTATACACAAACAAGATCGAAGTAGCGAGCAGTGGCGCGCTACTTCTGGCTTCGGTAATCCCAGATTACAGAAGGAAATTCGTCCAAATTAAGCGTGTAAAGTACCTTACATTATTAAGATGTTATGGCGTGTATTGCGTGTACGGCGCCTGGCTGGCAGTACATCTAGAATTAAACGCGATGCGACACAGTGTGGGGGAAGGGGATGTTGTCGCAATTGAACTTACCTGGCACGGTGCGCTGCACCAACAAGATAACAAATAATACAAGCCCCGGCGTGGTATGTCTTAAATATTATATCGAGTCAACACTAATTTGTGTTTATTGACTACGCGAGGCGTGTTGCTTTTACAAGATAAGAATTTTTATGTTTCCGGAGCAGACTATAGCGGATGTTAATATTAAAACGGTAGAGGATTTATGTAACGCGGCGCAGTATCTAATATCTACAAACGAGATACATATTTCCCCAATTTTATATTTGGTATCATGCAAGACAATATTTTAATATAAGGAAACACTGGCCAGTTCGAAACAAAATAAAACTACAAATAGACATCAAGTGCAAGCAAAAAGTGAACTTTCTACTATTTTACCTCTATAATTCGTTTCTTCAATCTGTTTTAAAACTTCATCACTACAATTGTAAAAAAAAAAACGGGTGCAACGAAATAAATCTATCAAAATTCTATTTATTACTATCTATCAAATTGTAAAATTCTAACAATTTTAGAAAAAAAAACAAATTGAAAAGACAATACAAACTGTTGTAAAAACTAACTGAAAAGGAGAAAGAACTGCATAATTTCGAAGATTGTACATATAACACAGTGTATTGCGCTGCTAGTGGCAATAGCAGCGAGGCTGCTAGAAACTATCACGAACGATTTCCACAAAGACAGTAACCAATTATACGACTTTTGCAACGATATGCCGCAGACTTCGCGAAACTGAAAATTTGAGCGGCACAGCCAAGAAAAATCTATTCGATACTGTTGCTAACAACTTCAGAAACAGTACTCGAGCTATTGCACAGCAAAGCGAACTTGTGTGTGCTTCTACATGAGCAACTCTTGCGCTCCTTCCGCACTCAAAACGTCCAAGTGCTAGTTCCTCATGAGTTTCCTGCACGAGTGGAATTATGTAGATGGTTTTTAAACAAAACTCGACGTGATGACCGATTCCCTAAAGTCATGCCTCTTTATAATGAAGCTACGTTTACGAAGGAAAGAATGTTTAATAGTCACGATATGCACGTGTGGGGCGAAGAAAATTCATATGGTGTACATGGAAGAAGCCATAGGTTTGCTATAAACGTTTGGTGTGGAATTGTTGATAATTACTTAAGGTTCATTTATATCGCCGGGTCGCTTAACAGTCGAAGTTTACACGAACCTTTTGGCAAATGGCTTACCAAATTTAATAGATGAAGTCAACTTACTACTGCTCATTTTGGGAGCCCTTCTTGATTTCACTTACTCTCAGATGGATAGGAATAAATGGTCCGGCATCCCAGCTCCTAGCTCGCTTGCTGGGTCTGAACCCCTTGGATTATTTAAAGAGTGTAATTTATAAAACTCCAGTTGAAGCACAGCGCAGAATTACTGTAACGTATAAATCAATACTTTTGAATTAGTTAAAAATATGTTAAAAATAATTGTTCGAACGTGTGCGAAGTTCGCTATTAAAGCGTTATATGTTGCTCATTGAGCAAAGAGGTGCCAACCTGATTAAATGTTTTATGTCTGGTATGTTCTTTTGCATCACGTATTCACTTCCATAGTTCCAACTCTCTAATTAAGAGATCGCTGTATCTTGTTTCAAAAGCGCTCTTAAGGTCAGTAAATAAAAAACTTCCTTTCACTGTGTTAATACCAACTGCAGAGCTAATTTACACAAATGTTTATTAAAATAAATTAAAACCTTGCTGCACTTCCTATGTTAAAATGGTTGGTTTTTCACATGCACATCCATAATCTTCTCACTTAACAGCAACATGTTTATGGGACGATATTCTGCCACTTTGCGTATATTCTTTCTTTTACTACCGATAACGACTGATACTTTCCATCCTTCGGAAACTATTCAAAACATTTATGGTAAAAAGTTTCGTACAGTGATTCCTCCCGCCCTCAGAATATTCAGGTTTCAGTAAACCAAATCTTAAATTCATTTCACTAGTTTCTTTAATGCTGTCTACGTAATAGTTATTGAATACTCCTGCAATATCTTGAATATCGGTAAAGCACTCATTGCTGTATTCACTGGCATTTATTGCGTTGGTGCTATTGTGTTAAAGTGTCTATTTATTTGAAATACTAAAAACAAACGCTAATTTGGTGGAAAATAGTTAAAACAGATTCCTCCAGAAAACAGTTAACAAATCAACAAGTGTGCAGCGTTAAATGTTATGCATTATATTATAGATCTAATAGTAATAATAATAATTTATATGTCCAACAGCATTGCTATTAAGACAACACAAAATAATAATATAAAAGAACAAAATAAAAAAAAATAAATTAAAAGAATTAAAAAATTTAAAGAAAATTAAAAGAAATCACTAAAATTCTTAATCATGCGGCTAACCGGAAAAAAAAATTGGCAAACTGACTTGTTTGTTGTGTTGTAAGCGTAGCTATGGGATTTAGTACGAGTTGGCATGATTTTATGGCAAAGATTTTTAGTTTGGTAATGGTTTGGCAAAAGTATGGATTTATGATCAGTGGTAGTGGTACAATGAGTCTTGTACTGTGAAAAACATAAAGCTTGTTTTATTAGAAATTACAAGCTGGTTAGCCGCGATTTCATTGGCTAAAAAGAGCTGAAATTGTTTTCTAAGTGGCCGCACAGCACATGATTGATACTGACTAATTTGCGATTACTGCTGAAAAAAAGCTATAATAAATGTGCATGTGGTTTTCTTACAAATACATACTTTCATTTATAAATAGAAATATCAACCTGATGAAAGCATTGCATCTGATATTTAAATTCTATGAAATTATTTAAATAGGAAAAGTCGCCATTTTTCTGACAACTTACAAATTACCTGATGTCTAAAACATTTGATATTTTTCGTTAGATGGAGTGATATTCATTTATGCTTTCAGCGTTCCACCCAAGAACGAAGTATTAAAAAATGAATAAAACTAAAGTCATTAGTACTCAAGTACCCATGCTTATTACGTCTAAAGCTTTCATTAAACCGGCATTATCAAGATAGTTTCCCAACTTTAATAGCCGTTCTTTCTGAAATTTTTGCGTCGTTCCCTATAATTTATTTTATGAAATGAATAATCCGAGGGAGGGTAAATCACGAATAATTGTTCCCTTTTTACTTACTAGTTCGCCGAATACATTAGTTGGAGATTATCTACTATATATGTTATTATATCGTTGATGAAGGCAACGGATAACCTTGCCGTTGGGGAGATGATTAATATGTTCATTTGTTCCCTTTTTGATTCTATACGCTTCAACCGGAATGACGAGCTAAAAGAATGCAAAATAAATAAGCTGCCGACGTAAGTGCTGCAACAGCACCATCGGTAAATCAGTACGGGTAACTGATATGTTCTAATAAATCGAATTAAATCATCAATGGTTTTACAAAAATGGTTTCAATTTACTTACAGTAAGGGCGTTATGTTTGTATTTGTTCTTAAGTGCTTCTTGATATCTTGTTTTCTTAATGTGGTCTTCTTTTTAATACAAAGAAATTAATTAATTCGAATTCTGCAAATGTCTAAGGAAATTAACGAATTAAAGTGCAAGTTCATGCACTTCATCCCAGTGAGCCACCACAAAACGTATAAGTAATAATAATTTATATAATGCGTAGCACTTCCCTAGTTAGAATGAAAAATCTTCCACCGCCAAGAAAATAACAACTTCGTTAAAAAATAACAGACCAGGGGGGCGATTTTGTTTGTATTATATTCATTGGCCTTATCCCAAAAGTAGTAACCTCCGGTTCACAGAGCATTTTTTCATTAAAAATTAAGCTAATATCGAATTATAATTTAATCAACGATTAAATTAATACACATTTTAAGCTAGCTTAATTCCTGATTATAGTTAATTACCGATTTCCATTTCACCCATAGAAATAGTTATTGCAGGAATAAAAGAACGTAACGTACTTTTGTTGGTAAAATTAATGTGAAAGGTGATGTGTAAAGGAAGTTACTGACAAAAAGAAACACTGGGCAAGATAATTAACAGCAAAATTATACAAAAAAATAGTAGAAATGTCTTTCGAGTGATGTCGCGTAGTTAATATTTTACTTGACGTTTCGCTGATCATGTGATCATCTGAAGAAGCTGACAGCATGATCAGCGAAACGTCAAGTAAAATATTAACTACGCGACATCATCGAAAGACATTTCTACTATGGATTACGGTCGTGAAAGCCTACACTCAACTATACAAAAAAAAGTTATTAAAAATTTTAAATATTGTGTTGTAGCTCTATACTTATTGTAATTCTGTCTACTCTGTTGTTTTAGTAATTCTGTCCGTATGTGTATCAATGTACCTGAATGACGTATCAATCTACATCATTAATGGGGAAGCTTGATACATGTGCTTAATTTCACCTAGCCAGGAGCAGACAGGCCCTATTATTCCCGAACCGTTAAAATTGATTTAGAATCGATAATATAATGGATGACACGACCGAGTACTTATTACTGCTTTTGTTAAAAAATACATAAAAACTTTCTCTCGCGATACATCGGGATCGTACAACGCTTGAAAGTTTTTAGAATAATACATACTTTATTCTGGGACATTACTGAGCAACAAGTTACTTTGTGAATCGGGCGTAATAAATTTCCCTGTTCGTGTGTTGCAACCATGCAAAATAATACGTAATCCTCGCGCTGCATTCTCGACATATAAAGCGCAAAAAGAGAGGATGTGGAATTTTATTTCTTAAGGTGGCACTTGCCGATGATAAGAGCCTACAACATTCACGTAATGGTGGAGTTGGAAATGATGTCTCAATCAATTTAGGGCCTGTAAAGTAGACTGTAGACTGACTGAACAAAAATGAATTAAGCCATGAAGTGTGACTGAAAAACACCGTTACAGGATTATAAAATCGCTGTCATCATTTTTAAATGTTTCACAAATAAGCGCACGGCGAGCACAAAACATTGTTTATTTCAAAAATTGAAAAATTGGAGCGGTGACTACCAAATAAGCATTTAAGCAGCCCTCATTCCTGTGTATCTTGTTTGTCGATTATCTCGGGAAAGAGGTGAGCAAAAAATAAATTTTTTACGGCACAAATTAGCACAAAGCATGGACATTTTCAAATTAATAGCAATTAGAAGTATAGGAGCTAACTTCGCGGATCCCTTAACGTTTACCATTCATTCGCAAAGAATACAGAACGCAAAAAATTAATCAAATAAATAAAGCGGAAAAAAGATGTAGTTTTCATTACAGTATGCGTAAACGTCTTCAAGACTCAAATTTCAATTATCACATTGGGCATTCCTGAAATAAATATTTTTCAACTCCCATCACTATTTTATATTTACTTCAAAATGTAAACATTTGCCGAGCAATTAACTTACAACCTCTATGTTTGGCATTTATTGCCTTATATTTATCTAGCGGAAGACGATAGCTGAGAAGTATAAAGGAAACAGAAAACTCTAATCAATCACACAGAAACAGATATAAACGTGCTGAATTGACGAGTGAATGATGTTCGTATGTCTGCCGTTGTGCGTTTGATTTCGTCACTTCTTTATCCTTTCCGCTTATATCCTGTTCCCAGCCCGAGGCACTTATGTTTACTTCCGTGTTTTCCAGTTTGCCGCTTCTTTAACGTCTTCACTGGCCTATTTCCGCATCGATGCACATATAAACGATACCTCAGAGAAAATTGCATAAGCGGTTTTTTTCATGGAAATTTTCGAAAAAGAATCCCATACATGTCTATTGAGTACACGCGGTTCGTAGGCGTATCCATATTTCTAAAGGTATTTTTAGAATAGCTGCGGTGTCGTTCAACTCAGATTATGTTTAAACCGCCGTACATAAAACTGAAGACAGCGAAGGTATGCAATTTTGTTGTGATAGAAATTTAGCTTTCACGTCGGAAGATTATGTATGATGGCACAAAAGCAAACTTGAACGATAAGCAGTAAACCTGTACGAAAGTGAGCTTTGTGCACACTGCTCATACTGCTTCGTCGCTATAGTATAGCTAAGTATACTTTTATCCCATCATATAAACATCGCCGTTGAATAGGGTCTCTTATACAGCAGCGGTGATCCTTATTCATTAAGAAACATAATGAAAATAGGTTTAGTTTTGAAAACCTGATTATACATCATAACAATGTAAGTAAAATTCTGACCAAATATTGCATTTATACAGTTTATGCCCTAACCTTTTGGAATTTTAAAATTATGCCCTTTGCGTATAATAGTGTAACGCTCTGATTTGCGTGTGTTTTTACTCCTACTCACAAACTCGGAAATTCGTGTATCGGTTTTGGTAAATTTTGGTTCTTTGAAAATACGGAAAATTAAGGTTAATTAATTTTAGCAAATTAGTAACTTGTCTACAAATAAAGTAATTGAACCCTTATTTTGCCTTTTACTACCTCTGACAATTAAAGTAAGTAGTGTTTCGTTTGCTTGTGCCTTCATTAACAAATCAAACTTTGGGTAGCAATTATGTCCAAGGTTCATCGGAAATAAAAGAGGTAAGTACACTTAAGAATATCGTTAATAATCGTTTTATTTACAAAAAAAAATAAACAAATAACTTCAGAGAAATAAAATCAAACAGAATTCAGAAAATAAGTTCGGATACACTTTTACGTATAAAAGATATAGAAATTAGAAATAGTATTTTAATATTCAATGTGTTAAAAAATAAAAAAAAATCGGTTATCAATCTAAGCAGTAAACGGAAAATTCGGCAAAGTACCGGTTGATAATCACGGTGGACAAACTTACGGTCTTTAACGTGAATTAAACAATATTTAATTTAACTTTGCAAAGAAAAGAGTAACACGGTTACGGGGAGGGCTCCGTCTAGGCCAGTTCTAGCACCGACAGCGATACGGAAGGTGTTCCGCCTAGGCCAGTGTCAAGCACCGACAGCAATACGGAGAAGACTTCCGTCTAGGTCAGCGTCCTGCGCCGGCAACGATACGGAGGGAGGGCTCCGCCTAGGCCAGTGTCTAGTACCGATAGCGATACGGAGATTGTTTCGCCTAGGCCAGCGTCTAGCACTGACAGCGATACGGAGGGTGTTCCGCTTAGTCCAGCGTCTAACGCCGACAACGATACGGAGGGAGGACTCCGCCTAGGCCAGTGTCTCGCACCGACAGCGATACGGAGAGGGTTCCGCCTAGGCCGGCGTCTACCGCCGACAGCGGTACGGAGAGGGCAGGAGTAGACTCCTATCGAAGAGGATCTTCGAGCGGTTTATATACCATTCCGGGAGATGACGCGGAGACTTCTTTTGGATGACGTTCAGTGCAAAAAACACAAGTCGAGAATATGAATTGAAAGATTATGCACGTACGCACCGTCATCTAGAACAAGTACATAGTGTTTTCCAAAAGTTTGTTCACATAAAAATAAATAAATTTTGATTAAACATTCGCAAATATGATTCAAAGAATGAATACAAAGTTATTATCTTAATAATAAATTGTCTCTTTCTTTCAGTAAAAGTTCTTTGAATCTGTAACGACTACCGATTCGATACAATAGTACGAAGCTAAAACTTTCTGTTAACATAGTAGATCACATAGAGTATCTGCTAAAAATATTGCCGTATGTACAGGATGATCAACAGATAGACCACCTAACTTAATTTAAATGGAACGTCGGAATAATTGGTTTCTCTATCGAGAGATAAACCAACGTAATACGGGTTTCCTTTACAATTTTCGCCTAAATTTCAAATTTAAAAGATGGATAGATATTTGTGGACACAGCTGGCAGCTATATGCGCTTATCATATCTTAATGTTTGGTACATGAATCACATAATACTGTATAACACAAGTGCACACAATTCTAAAACTCACTGTACAAACTCTTAAAGGCCGTAGAACACATTATCTAGCAAGAAACTCATGACTTTGTTTATAAAGCCCGGACGGTTCATATCTCTCCAACTACTTGTAAGTTTTTTATAAAATTTTACTGATATAAATCTACTAAACGATTTTAGGTTTTCTGTCAATGTGAAATGCTGTACGGCCGCGCACTCTGTATAGGCAGCTCATTTTTGTTATCGCACGGATTCAAGTAGAAATACCAAATTTCCTAAATAATAGTCTGCATGACTCCATATAATCAACATCGGCTACAATTCTTAACGCTCGATTTTGCAAAATTAAAATTCTATTCATGTAGCTTGACCCTCTCCAAAATACGATGCCAAAACACAGAATGCTATGAAATTACTCACGATGCGCAAGTATAAGTACCTCTTGTTTTAAAGAATATTCAAAGAATTTAATAACTGCTGTGTTTGCCAGTTATACAGGGTGTTCAATTTAGAAAATATAAGCAATTCAAGTTAGCGCCAAAATTCGATGTGCTTTTTTTCTCAACGTCATTGTAATCAATGGAAAAATATAACATAACCAACAATAACAGCAAACTCAGTAATAGTGGCCCGATAACTTTGAACAACCTGTATACCCTTAAATATAAAGTAGAGGTGAACAGCGCGAAAAATTACTTAAGATGTAACAAGATTCCGATGTTAAAAGTAAGGAAGCAAGGGTATGCTTTAAGGTGGGACTGAAGATCTCATTACTGCTCCCTGGATGCATTCCTGTAGCCTGAAAGGTGAGAGGAATTACGTATTATTGCCTAAACACATTACTTACATTGTGCGAAACACAGGAATCTACTTAAAATATAATGCAAGTACCCTGAATTCGGGAGATATTGTTACATTCACTACCAAGCGGGAAACGGGCGACATAACGCATAAAGTCGTTTTGCCTGCAGAACACAAATGCATTACGACGTGGTAATAGTTGATATAAAGGGGAACAACGGAAGTGGGTTGCTAGTAATGTCTTACGGTAACACCTTAGGTGGAACTTATAGATACTGGAAATGCACCCATTTTGTTATTGCATATAAAGCGAATGCAATTGGATAATGAAATATTATTACATATTTCACATATGTACATATTAAGGGTGTTCCTTATTATTCCAAACAAACTGTTTTTGAATAAATACAACCATTGCATATTGCATCGAAACATCTATAAATACACCAATTATTCATTAGATTTCAATAGCGAAAGAAAAAAGATACTCTTAGAGCTTTGCTATGTCGCTAAAAATATTTTTACTAACAAGGGAAGATTCCACGATGTCAAGATAGAACCTGGCAGATTCGTAGAGTCTATCGAGCATTGTAAAACGCCGTTTCGGCGGAATTTCATATTTAGGTGGTGGAAGTTATCCCTGAAATTTCGACATTTTCCGGATTTTTGTAATTTACACCGTTATTACGAATAAGAAAAATTATGTGTTTCCAAATGCGCCTTCTATAAGCCCATCAAACTGAAACAGATGAGATTTTTTGCCAGCCCTATCACTATCCCCCACCGTTACAGTTTGGTAAAATGAAAGCACAGCATTATTTTATTTGAAGCTTCATTGATGGTTGAATTAATAGAATTCTATGGAGTATATTTTCAAAGTCTTCCTGTAACGGTGTAACTTCTTTAGCATGTTCACATCGTATAAATGAAAATAAAAGTGGGTAGAGAAAAAAATCACCAAAATTAGTTAGAGCAGTAATGTTTTTGGCTATGCCAGCCAAACGTCGACTTGTACCAGCTCAAGCCCGGAAATACACGAACATTTTCGCGAAAGCTTTCCATACACAAAATCCGTATGCATCCAGCCTTTAAACCATATCAATTGTCTTCTTGGGAATGATCAGAACATGTTTATCGGGAGATATGTATGCTTGCAATTTGGCTGAGCAGTGGCCACAGAGTGAAATAGCAGAGTCGTCTGTGTCCAACTCATTATTCGTGTAAAAGCACATACCTCGACCATTTCCTAAATATTTCGGATGTTAATTTGCTTCACATGTGAAAAACTTAGCACCAATCTGGAATCATTTTTCGCGAACACGTGTGCCAAATATGCCTCCAGCCTTGTTGAATACTACAAGCAAAGATGATACAAGTTGTCCTGTATGTTGTAGATGTTACAGATGAGAAGAAAGCATTGTTCTTGTTGACTATTACAGCCTTTGTTTAGTCATGGCTTAAATCCAGTTTAGCAGTTCAAACACTCTACCAAGATTTACGTTTCGAAGTCCAACAAGAAGAACATCCTTGAAACAGGTTTTACAAACTCTTGTCGTAACTTGTCGCATGACGAGGTTGGTGAAGATTAAAAATGATAACAAATTTAGCTGAAGAAAATGTATTGAACTTTAAACAACCCTTACTTCGGAGAATAAAATTGATAATTAATTTACGTCATTCCTGCAGAACTCTCTTAGTTGGCCTTAATTTCCGCCTTTTTACAATAACAATTGTAAATATAAACATTCAAGAAACACGTATATATAGGCGATGTTGTCTGCAAGCCATTTTAGAATAATTCGCAAAATAATAATGAATTATTTTTTGACGAATCTTAAAGCAACGAGTACATTTTATACATTTGCGAAAATTTGAGACGTGTATCTCAACTTTGAGGAATATGGTATATTGTTTCTCTTTTCAATTTTAATTACATCCATGAATATTGAATGTCGACGTAATATTTGCCAGTAATCCATGTTTTATTATGCGGTCCATTTACTTGTCTATCTCTGTTTGCGTTAAGAATAGACCCTTTTATTTTTTATGTAATAGAGCAAACACCACGGTTATTAAATTCTTTCACTGAACATACAATAGGTATGTACGCCTATATTGATTTTGAATATATATATTTATATGAATACATATTTTTTTCATCCAGTATTCAATCATATTCATAATCATCCTTGGCAACTATCTTTTACGTTGGTTAGTTGCCACGGGTTATTAAGAGAGGTTGGCAGTTCTAATTTAGTGCAGGCAACGCGACTTTTTGTATGCTCAAAATTTGTAATATTATTTATATCATAAACAAAGCTTCATATCCCTTAAATAACAAGTTTTTATCCAGAAAAGTTGCGAAGCAAAGCTTAATGGGAATTACCTTTTGAAATGCTTTCAACCTTCACCATATTAGAATTAAAATTCATTGTCCGGCTACAACGCAGATGCATCTGCTGTTTTAAGAGCTGCATAAGAGGAGAACCGTGCATTTTTGCTTAGTGGGCATAAATAAAAATTAAGGGTTAAGAGTTGAAAGCGTTAGGTTTAATTATAGTATAATATATTCCATTTAGCCGTAGGCAAAATGTAATAAAACAGGATTATATATCAGGTCGTGTACCCTACCTCCTTCTAGTCATTTATGGATATTATTAAACCCTAGGGTAATTCCATCCGCAAACAATTGGGTAGGAAGACTGTGCGCGAAACAAGCAATGCATCACCCCGGAGCCGAAACAGGTAGGTATAGTGGAAAATAGGGGGAAGATGGAGGAAATTGGCATGCGATATATGACAGTGCCGGGTTAGCAGCTAATTTAATTTGGTGCGAGGTAGGTTTCGTGATAGATTCGACACGGCTATTTAGTATTCTCACCTTGCACTATTGCAGCGCGATGTACACTATTCTCTACTCTATACGAAGAACTATATTATCTTTGTGCACGTTCTATGGGGATCTTTTGAAAGCTTCGTATATATAATTCGGGAATGAATGGTTTGTTAATTCCAAAGGGTATTCATATCAAGTTGAAAGACAAAATGCTGCTAATGCAGTGATTTTACTTAATTATAATACTTTCCTTTAAATTTACATATATTTAATTCATGGCTCAAAATTTAAAAAAATTCAGAGTAAAGATGTGTGCAGATGGCTTTATGTGCGAGATCTTGCAGATGCTTATTTAATATAATTATCTGATGTAGAGGAAAAGGATCATCAAGTCATTATTGAAATAAAAAATTACTCAAAAATAGAACATTTTAGAATTTAACTAAAAAATTTTTTTAGTTTAAAAATTCATTAAACTAATCACTCTGCTGCTACACGTTTTTATTTTGTTTTTGATAATCATTAATTACATCGAAATGTTTTCTGCAAGTGTGGTGCTTTATATAATTAATACTTGTATATTAAGGGCCCTCTGGTATGATGACGAACTCCTTATCAAATTTGATATAAACTGACAAGGACAGATTCTGATCCTAAGCTTTTATTGAGTTTCTTGGTGGTTCTCCCTAAATTTCCTTTCATTTCAAAATAAGTTTGTCATAAAAAACATACAGGCTTAACGTTTTAACTTTACATACGTTAGAGAAAGGGCATTTCAGTTCATTTGTTGCAACAATGGCATACGGTACTTTTTGGAAGGAATTCTAATTAAAAACATTGTGTTGATTCCTCCTGCTTTGAAGGAATTTTTGTGTAATAAAACAACTGCGGTTCACTATTTTACTCGTTTTATTTGATTAGCGTAACAAGCGCGCTTTTTGCCTTTGTGTGTACATTGATATATTTTTCTAGAACTCTTATGCAGTGATTGTATGAATTTTTGTTTCGCATGCGCGCCCTTTATTGTGCATGTGCTTAGTTGAAACAGTAGAATATTTTCTATTCACTATATATACAGGCGAGTTCAATGGTAAACTAAAAGTGTCAAAAGAAAGATATGTATCTATTGAGTTATCTTACTTTGAGTTGGCCACAACATACTGTCTGATTTAAACATTAATTTACATTAATTCTTGGCACATGTTGCATTTATACGTATTATAAACTACAACTGTTACATAGGCGATTATAGTAACAATAACGCATAGCCAATAATGTTAAGAAGCGAATGACGACCCTAAACGTACGGTGACATTTTTATATTTTGCCTCCCCCTGAGACGATTCCATTCGTAGCTGTGCGTGAAATTTTTTTCGTCATTTTCTTAATTTTCCTATATCTCTCCACTAACAACTACATTTATAGATTTCGATGTGCCGGATCCGTTAAAATTTACCCCGATTTTCTATATCTTACGGTAATCAAGTTATAAACTTTAGGATGTTGGCAAACTAGATCCCTATTTTTAGCCTTTTTCGGGGTGTAATTCAAAGAATAAACGAGATAAGTAAATGAGGGGGGCGGAAATCGATTCTCCGAGTCCGATTTCACTCAAAAACATGTAACTGAAGCATCTGTATTGCGCTGAAAAGTCCTCGATGGAGTTTAGAGTAAAACACGAAAAATTTAAATTTTGGTTTTATGTTGGAATTTATTAAAAATTAAAAAATTGGTAATTTCGCACCCCCACATCTCTTCTTGGTATTTCACATTGTCCACCTATCGAGTGTAAAGGGTCTATCTAGAGTAGAAATAAGGAAATTTTTATTTTTAAATACTGCTTTCTATCGCACGCCAAATTATACAAGTTCTCATATTCGTATTGCAACCTCTCTTTTAAAGAAAAATGTTAATTATTACACGTACAGTGACATTTTTAAGTTTTATTAGGTAGATTTTATTACTCCTATTTTAGTTTATGATGGGTATTCCCAATAAACGCGGTTCTGTGCTTTTATTTGCTGAACCTAAGTACTTGGTCTTGCCACGTGGAACCGGCCACTGTACATATGTGTATATACAAAAGGATGGATTTTAAACTATGTAAAAATTTACTCACTTCTGATGAGAATTAACAAGTAGACATTTTTACATATGTTATTATGTACATCTCCTGGGAACTTTTTTCATTATACCGTAGATTAATTCAAAATAATGTCTGCCGAGCGAACCGAGCGAGAGAACTGCGAAGGGATGCTCAGTGCAGGACTTATCGCGGAAACTACGTAAAGCGTCAGGTTGTCATGTTATATCTGATACCGAAACACTTCACTATTACATACCCTACAGCACTTCGTCAATACCGGACGCACGTTTCAATAACTAACAATAAGCTGCCGTATTCAGCAATAAGACTGATCTAACAATCTGAGCTAAAACTAACGCAGTTATATATACATATATAGATTCGAAGTTACAGTAGACTGGCCACGATCACGCTTGTTTCAATAAACAGCAGAGGCTAGAATAGCAGTCCTAAATCCGAATTCATTAAAATGTGTTTTTGTAATTTTCCATTCCTTAATAACAATTTAATTATGTAATGCTATTTACGTTTTTAGTTAACTTATTATCAACATTATAATTTTTTTTTTCGAGTACATGGAAGGTGTAACAAATATTCTTGATTCAAGATGAGCCAGACGCTGTTTATATGATCTTTTAATTTACCCAATATGTACTTGGTCACAAATTTATTTTTATTTTTATAAATATAAGAATATTTATTTAAATTGTAGAATAATCCTTTCAAATTTATAAGGTTATATTTCTTTGGTACCTCCGTTGGAAATTACTACTAATTTTTCTTACCGAATCTTCCGGAAATTATATCAGTACGTTGATTTCCCTTACCTGAAACGAAGCAAAAGAAAAATTGTATTAATAAAAAATTCTAAATCCGATGAACAAAAGGAATAAGAAAAAGTAATGGAGAAAATAATACCAGTTTGTATTTTTGCGAATTTATTTTCGCGGGTATTCGACGCAAAGGACCAAAAGGAAACGCCGCCCGACTCGCCGTGTTCATGGGCTTGTCTTGGGCTTTAAATTAAGAATGCCGGCGAAAGAAAAAAAAGGAGATCTCCACCGTGTTTCGCTCGTACACTCTGGGGTTGCAAACGACGCGGAAAATCAAAGAACAAAACCTTTTTAAGTTTAAAAACAAAACTTTACGCCTACGGTTAACTTTTCATCGTGAAATTTAAGGGGCTCGTTTAGAAGTCAAACGTTTTCTATCAATTTTTATTGTTGAAAATGTCGGCATTAGTAGTTCGGAAGGGATTAATGCCTATCTTTTAAGGCGGAAGATGCAATAGTTGGACTTTTTGATTAAAGTGTAACTGCAATGCTAGAAATTTGTACAACGGCAATTTAATACTACTACAGTGATATAAAGCTCATTCAAAGCTCAAATTTGAGCATGTTTCACTTAAGCTGATGCTGTAAAGCTATAGTTTTCAATTGTTTTTTATTAGAATTATGGTATTGTAAAAAGAAGATGAAAAAATAATAGTACGTAGGGTTCTTTGTGGAGTTATGTTTAACGAGTTTTCTTTTTTGTTTTGTCTTTTTGTTTTATGTGTTGTTGTGTCCGTTAGTGCTGGTAAAACATTAGATATTTTTGTGCAATTTGCAAAAAATAAAGTATTGAAAAGCTATAAACTTTACATTGAAAACTTTGGCAATATTTTAAAACTTGGAAAGGAACATGGTCAGAAGAAATTAGTCAAAACGAAGCAACAACTGACAACTATTACTTGGAATCGGAAGATGAATCCTCATAGTGAAGAAGAATTATTGACAATAATTTCTTTTTATTGCTATTATATTATAGCTAGAACGGTCTGGTCTTTTACATACTTTCTTTCTTTCCAAATTTTGACTCGTACAAAATATAACATGTTTAAATTTCAGCTTTGCAGGAACAGCTGAATCGTAAGATTTTTTTACACTTTCATATATTTAAGGGCCGATGACCTAATCAAGGTAGGTCTGGCAGGTTGTCACTTTATTGCTTTAATATTAAATTATCATTCTACACATTCTTAACCTTGTAGAAACACCTTGATCAAACTAACCGCTAGCTTTTGGACTACAAAGTTCATTCAGATTCTTCCTACATACATGTTCTATAAATTTGTCATTATGAAATGCTTACACGGTCGATTTAATTGAAATCACAGGAACAAACATTCTTTTCAGCCTTTTTGATCTAGAAAATAATGTTCATTCCGCAAACTTAATTAGGCTGCTTATCATCATGAATCACTTTGTGTAGTCTGACCTGTGAGAAATGTGCCGCAACCCCCTGTATTATTTGTTACCTGCATAATTATCTCCATACCTGTCATAGGGAATCTACAATAAATAATGCAATGACTATAAAAAGATATGGTTATATATTATTATATTTATAAAATATTTATAAAATCCACAATATTAAAAAAAAGGATACGAAATACTTAAAAAAAATGACAATTATGCGAGTGCGCTCATGGCAGACTAAGGGTTTCACTTAGAAAGCTTGGTCGCAAGCGCTGCATCGATAAAAAATACTCTCAAAGAACATAATCTGTCGCTTGCTACGAAAAAATCAGCCCCAGTATATTCCGAAAAGCAGCAAGACTGAAGACGTAAGTTAAGAAAACCTGTTGAAAATGAATTCTCGCCTTCAATAACGAATCATTTTTCCACTCTCGATGAAAGGGATGCTGCAAATAACGAACGTTATTACTGCAAAAAAGTGGATTGTGAGATGATTTACAAAAGACAAAAAATGTTGGCGAAAGTTGCTGGTTATATCTGTCCATCTGGCAATTCTGTAAATGCTGAAAATTACTTTCGTGCATAAGAATGAGATTAAAGAGATTCATAGACAAAAACCATTCTGATATTTTGGCCAGACATGGCAACTTCACATTATGCTGGCAGTGTTTTTGCCTAGTTTCAGGAGTTGCAAATACCCTTTATTAGGAAAATTATAAATGTACCCAATGTTCCTCAATTAAGTCTAATTGAACATTTTAAAGGAATATGCAACGCTACATGTATAGCAATGGCTGGAAAGTTTAAAATCTGGATGAGTTAAAACAAAGAAATTATCAGAAATTACGCCAGTACGCCAATTCAACACTCATCAATTTAATGCGTCGTGTAAAAACAAAAATTTGACAATCCAGCCAATGTTTTGTCCCCATACCTATAGTTACGCTTTAGTACGTGGCGAACGTAGCTGAAAATTAATATATATTCTATGACAAAGGTATATTAGCAAAGTAATCTTATCTTGAAATTTAATTTTCAGTGTGAATTTAGCGGAAGTGCCTCGCTTGAAATCTGAAGATAGTTTGTGCAGGAACCCGAATTTGCATATCAAACAAGTTAATTATACGTGTTCTAACTCGCTATTGCTACTAGTCTAAGAGATGTTATTTCGGGAAAATTCCTATATTGAAGATTAAATAGGGGTCGCTCTACGCGACAAATCAAGTTATAACCAACGGAAGAAAATTTCTCTTTCTGAACAGCTTAGAGAAAAAGTTTTCATTACATTACATCACATTAAGGTTGCATTAGTAAGCATGTCATAAGTTTAATTTTTTTTGTGAAAACAATGTCAAGACTACAACGCTTTTATTCGAAAAAAAAAATGTGAACCAGAGCATAGTTACTATTCATGTTTAAAATAGCAACGATAATAACAGCATTCTCCCCATGATTCAAATAATCAATCCTTAGCAGCAACATTAATCTGCATTAGCATGAGCTACACAACTATACAAACGTCTAAAACACCACCACGATTAAAATCCAATTAACAAGTTTAGCAAATTAATCATTTGGAAAATGAATAATTTAAAAGGAAACAGAATTAAAAATAACAAAACACCGCGCGAATGGTTGTTTTACCGCTGCAGCACCGTGATAAATTCTGCAGAAAAAAAAAAACAAAGGCTTGTAGGTTTTTACGCATCGAGTTTCTTTAAATTGGTATGCAAATATTTCTATGAATATTAAAATGGATGTTTAGAGTGAGCGGGTGTAACAGATTATTTACAATTTTTACATGCCGCTTTCCTGGTTTCATTCATTTAATGTATGCTAAATATATCGAACGGATTTGCACGCGGATCATCATGGTTTGAAAATGAATTTGAATATTTTCCATGCTGCAAAATGTTCATAAAGGTATGAATAATTATTTGTATTTTCAAAATAATAGAATCTCGATTTTGTTGCTTTTGTTTATTCGGTTCGTTGTTTAAATTTAGAAACGTTTTATTTGGAATATTATCTGTTATTTCGAATTAGCGATTTTGTCTGGTAGATACCGGCACCTAGTTTTGATAACTAGAAATAATGGCGTGTAATACAGCGTTATTCTCTGTAATGCCAGATTTACAGCTATGTAGAAAATTCCATCTTCATTTTGCCACATTTTCACTTGAAAATGTTAAATGTCCCGATTACCCTAAAGTAAATTTGAATTTGAATTTGATTATTTAATGTTGGTATTTTCAAAACATATATATTTATTCGCTGAGCAGGATACCCCAATTCCAGGACGAAAATAAGTGAAAAAATAACAAAGAATGCATCATCTGTGTATTATAAAGAAAGGATACATGCTTATCGTGAGCCGTTCACTTTACCTAGGGAAATGTCTTTATAAGTTAGACTCGCATTCGCATACTGCACCGGTGACTTCAGAAATAAATTAGTTCGAGGTGGTAGAGTCTGGAAAGATTGTACAATTCGCGCAAATATACGCCGTATGGAAGGATTTATTTTAGAAAGAAGGTAGTCGATTCGATTGATTAAAAGCTTCTGAAGAAGACATTCACTATGAAGTGAGAGAAGCTTCAGAAGCCGTCGCTATACCCTCTCAACGGAATCTTCATAAGACTGAGAGTAAGGGCGCCGCACAATGAAAGCATATTCCAAGCGACTGACAACAAAAGCATGATACAACGCCTTCAGAACTCAACAGTTGATGTAAATGCTGCGTAATGACGAATGATAATTAGAACTCCTAAGTCCACTCTTTATTAATCGACAACCGTTGGTGTAACCAGTATGTATAGTTATCTTGCGACTGTATAGTTGAAACCACTCAAAAACATGGCCCATCTCCGCTGCCATTTGTGGAATCGCCTTAGTCTCTCCAAAAAGAGCTTGTAACATTGTCAAATCAAAAATAACGAGAGCCTCTTTTCATATAACAGAATAGTTACGTTAACGATGTTAATTTAAGCGGTGTACATTTGTGTGACCAGAGGTTCGATAAGAGAAACAAAGATAAAATGTAAGTACAATAGCAAACCAAAATAAAATCCTTTAAACAATAAAATAACATAACTTCCAGTTTTACCACAAAACATTAATCAAATACTTAAATATTTACAAATAGTTTAGCTTGGAAAAGTAACAAACGCTGATTTCAGCTGGGTCGGCAGAAACATGTCCGTGTGTTAGTGTATTTTTTCTCTCCTTTTGTTGCGGTTGCCGTGAATTATTCCATCAATACCATGAGGCCGCTAAGCTACCTTAGCATTATATTTTTTGGTTATTCTTTCTAAGTATTTTCTGATGTGTTGCTGATTTCAGAGCTTACATAAATTCTCAAATATTTGCAATCGTTTTCGAATTCGGAAATTATTCTAAGTTCAGGCTCAGACTTTAACATTTAACGAATTGCTCAAATATTTGCAATCATTAAAAGGACTGGTATCCTACCTATCGCGGACTTTTCTCGCTAGTAACATATTCGGATTTTTGCTAAATAAATTTGCGGACTTTAAGGTGTTTCGGTTATCGGATATCAATGATATCACTAAAGTTCAACACAAGACAGAAATGCATGCAAAACGCCCTCTTGCTCGAAAAAATCAGTTCGGGTATTGAATAATTAAAACAAATAAAAGCTTACTAAGTTGACATTTAATTTAAGGATTGATTACGAAAGATGGATACATAATTCTACGTTTTTTTTCCAGATTAAACAGTCTTTAAATCATACGAACTTCGTTACAAAGTTTTGTTGATTTGTTCTCCACGCCATTGGACAGGATTATATTAATTAAAACTGTACGAAACTTAAAGCCTGAATATACTCTATACTTCATGAATTTCCCCTTTGGCATTTCTGATTTTTTTTTTAATAACGCGTTGGAGATTTTTTTCGTTGACGCTGTTACTGCTAAATATTCTTCAAAAAGATTCAAAAAGTTTTTTTTATATGTAGACGCATATTTTATAACCTTTTGGTTTCTTTTTAAATTCATATCCCATTTTCTGCACTATGCCATATAATTCAATTGCAATAATTTATCCAAGACTCCCTAATAATATAATAAAATCTTGGAAGTTTCTGCCCCTTTCGGAAACACATAATAAGTTATAATAAGCGCTATACATCTTTTAAGAAGGGATACGCGTTGAGCCGACATAGGAAAGATATAAGGGGCATTTAAAAGAGATAAATCAGTCGGAATAAGTTAGACGGATCGGCTTTCTGTAACTTTCCCTCGCGATTTTTTGCGCCCTATTCGAAGTTTGATAGTTATTTCAGTTGCCTTCGCGCGAGAAAGATCCCGTGCAGACGACGTTTATGTTGCCTTATTTCGCAAAACCGTATCCGCGCGAATTCATGTAAAAGGAAGCGACCGCAGCAAACTTTACGCGACGAATCTAACTAAAACAATTTGTTTTAGCTCCCGCTTTACTCGTTTTGAATGGTCTTCATTCCGACGAAGCGCGTATCGATTTTCAAGAGTGCATTTCATATTGTTGCGGCATCCAGTTGGCATTTCTCCTTTTTTGGAAATAAAAATATTTTCTTATTACAACAGGGAATAGTTTCGTTGTGAGCTGCTATTATACACCCAGTAACATAACGGTTTGGTTTGTTTTCTTGGCTTTTTATAGCAATTTTAAAAATAAACTGAGCAGACGTCTTGTGACTTTATACGTAGTTGCCTTTTCCAATTGAATAAATAGTGATTTCTAATTCTTTGTTTACCACCAATACATGTGACTATAACATTTTATTTAAAAAAAATTGATGTGTTATGATTTTAAATTGTTCTTAATTTGTACTGTTCATTTTGGGAATGGACTGTGACCTTTGCTCAGTGGCGTAGATTTTTTCATAGTTTTCTCAGATCTCTATATATTTACAATAATTATTCATATGCCTTCGTTTTGGCAGTCGGTGTCTCTAGTTTGACTCTCCTTGTTCGCTTTCTTGACACCATTACTCCTATGCCATTACTCTGTTAGCTTTGATAGAACACGGTTGTGTTTGGGTACATCCAAATCCTGCATCAAGTAAAGCGTTTAGAAATTTAATATTATAACTTAAAACTTATTATCGACTATGATGTCACTATTTCTTATTGAAAGCTCGAACTACGAAGAAAAGTTTTTCTTTTTGGCGGACTGCAATCCCCGGAAATTCATTAATTTATTCATTAATTTAATTTAATTTTTCCTTTTATTGCTCAGGGAAATTATCTTTCACCCGCGCACTAGGTAAACACGCTATACACCATAATATGTGGTAGGTGAGCTACTTGATTCCCACAAGAAATGAAACAATACCGAAGGTTACCAAGAAAACTATAAAGAAAGGAAATGAGAAACAAGCTTATTTTATATTTTACTATATTGGGTAGTACAGAATAGTAAAATAATATTATTGCCTATTCCTTATGTAGTGTGTCCTGAAGGAAGGTCTTTTATTCGTCTTTCATACTTGCTATCTCTAATATCAATATTTTTATCAGATAATTTACGCAAAATTCTCGCAAGCCAACGCTTTACTATATTGACATTTTTCTCGATCAGTTTCATCGAATACCCGTCAGACCCCTGTTGTTGGCGCAGTGCAATTTCCTCTTTCAACGAACGCCAAAATAAAACCTATCGTTGTCCTATGTGGCATGTGGTGCAGGTTATTTGTTGCCGCGTAAGTGTTAAATGCGACATAGCCGCTGCAACAGACGTTTACTTATATAACGTACGCAATCTAATTTCCTCCGCGCATCAAACAAACAATTCCATATTATTAGTAGGTAAACGACGTCCTTCCATTGTAAAAGGTGGCTTATCTACTTCCACTTCTACTTGTTCAATAAATAAATGTACACCTATTTACAAATATTTGCAACTATTGAAAAAAGTTCAATACTTATTCAATTCAAGTGTCGAATAGGCAATACCATTAAATGATATAACATAGAGTACATAATAAGATCTTGCAAAGGATATTATCATAAATTAAAAAAAAAAAAGATTTTTAAATTTCGAGAACATTTTTTCCAAAATGCTCGTAAGGTATTTAGGTAGAAACGGTGGCGGCCCCTTACGAAAAACCAAGGGGTCATGGCAAACTACAAATTTACTTAAAAAGGTTTTATTTTCCTTAAACATACCGATATATACAAATACACATACACACATTTAAGTACGGAACGAACGTTGCTATTGCCATGATCTGATACGACGAAACACGCTTTGTATTTATTTATGCTGACGGCTTGCGGAGCTACGCAGAGAGTTGGCGAAACAGGGAGTGGTTGAACTATGTGGAAGAATTACATTAAAATTGAGTCGGCCTTATTTTAATCCCACTGCTCGTTGGTTTCGGTTAGGCTTTCATGTAGTAAGCAACATTACATTACCATAGTTTATTATTTGTAGTGTAGTGTGTTTTTCTACTGCTTTGTGCCTGTACCTGTTACTAATAGAAAGAAAAAACCCGGAAGTAGATAATGAAATTCCGAGAAATGGACGGGTTTCAAGAAGCTGTTCAAATTGTTCGGGAAGCTGTTCAATGTGTTTATGGGACTGTTCAAGCTGTTTGAGAAGCTCTTCAGAGAGCTGTTTCAGTTGTTCGGGCAGCTATTCAAGCTGTTCACGGATCTATTCCAGCTGTTCGGGTAGCCGTTTGAACTATTCAGAGAGCTGTTCAAACTGTTCACAAAGCTGTTAGAGCTGTTTGAGTTATTCGAGGAGCTGTTCAAGCTATTCATGTGATATGCAAGAATTGCTGAAACTTCGTGTCCATGTGCTCTAAGTAATTCATCAACAGTATAAACTTCCTCTTCCTTATTTCTCTTTGTTATTTCCAAAGTTCACTTTTATTCATAGTATTTTCATGGAAATAAAGAGAAACCACAGTAACCAGCTGTATTTGATTAACAAGTTTGCGTTTTCTATAAAACTATTTCTGGCACTTGTATGCACAACAATCAAACGTTTACCATCATAACATTCGCGTTTTCTGGCATTGTTTATATTGTCATCTTGCCACGATTTTGTTTGAGTTACCTTTGAAAAATCCAGGTTTCGTCAAGGAATTCAATATCTCCTTTCAAAGAAGTTGTCAACGTTTCCTGATATTTCCTTAAAAAGGAAAATAGTAATGCTGATATATTGTTTTTCTCCATAAGAGCTTTACGACTAATATCTTTTTTTAATTTAAACCTCAAAAGATGTTGTAGACGTTCCAGCACGTCTTGCAATGTTTTTTTAATGTTTGTGCAAATTAACTTTTGTCATCTTTGTACATCTCAGAAATTACTTTTCCATTACATCTATTTTCATTCTCTTTGACAGATCGTGTGCTTTAGGCATCACTCTGCCTTGTACAGGGCTGTCGATGTACTGAATGAAAAAAAAACAGGGGGTGTAGCTTCCTTCTTGTGCTTTACATTGTAGACCAACCCAAAGAAATTCCCAACTCTCTGAAATTTGTACATAAGCTTTATACTAAACAATTATAATTTACTTCGTAGACCACATTAACAGACATTAGGACTTCTATTTTGATTTTATTTCTCGAAATACAATAGCAAACGACAAACCAACTTTTAATAACAACTAAGTTGTCTACCGGGAATCTTGAATGGTAACCTACAAACGATGTTTGTATACTTCCTTAACATCAAACGTAGAAATTCACGACAAACTAACACTATAGTTCTGAAAATAAAGAAATAAACGTGTGTCTCCGTGTAACAATTATAAAGGTTGCATGCACTGCAATAAACATTATGAAAGCTCTTATTTACGCATTGCTGGTGAATATTCTGACTCACTTCAACTAGTTCATTTATGTTATATGCTTCTATCTCGCTTTTTAGATATTACGCTTGTCTTTACTTTACCGATTAATCAATCACGTGACTACAAAATTTATAACATAACACAAAATTTATAACATCATCTTTGTTTTCGTTTTCTTTGTAAGCTGCCGTTTTTTCTGTTTTTTTTTGTCATCGACGGTATACGTTCATGCTTTTTTGCCTTCGAAGTTTTTAAAATTCTTTATTATTTTAAAAACGTAAGCTTCCACGGCCAGTTTGAACCGTGTCATGCTAGTTGTTGGTTAAAATAAAACTGACGGTTGGACGGAGATGAGTCGTTACGGATGACAGGTTTCCATATGTCTGGGTGGGGGTAACCTGTGTCCCTATTGACATTCTTAGGATGTTTAGAGATCTCTATGAACTCCATAATTTTCCGATTGTAATAGTGAGAAGAATTACAAAGTAATGAAGTTGCACTGAAAAATATCTGGTGGCTAGTGTCTAGATGATGTTCAGCGATAGCCGAATTCGTTGGAAGGCGCGTTCTAACGCAACGTTCGCGCTCTGTTAGACGAGTTTTGACAGAGCGTCCCGTTTCGCCGATATACACCAAACCACACGCACAAGGAATTTTATAAACACCTTTACTCACTAAGGGGAGAAATTTGTCTTTGGGAGATGGAAGAATTTCTGAAACCTTTGAGGGGGGTTTGAAGATCGTTTGGACCATGCTAACTGTTGCCATCACTCGCCTGAAGAAGCCCCATACGATTGTGGGCGAAACGTCGAGTTTTATTTTAACCAACATGACACGGTTCAAACCCGGAACATGTTTAGTTTCAATCTTTATTATTCGTTTAACTGTGTTTGGTGACAGTTTCTGTTTTTGTAGTTACCGAGCATATTGCTTTATCCATTCGGGTTGTAATATTACATGGTTAATAGCTCTGCAAAATTTCAGATTTTCACGTTACACCTTCACAGTTATAAAAGTTTACATACACTTGTCTATCTGTCGAAAGTTTTCAAAATATTCAAAAATTATCAAAAATTAATTACAGAAATGTAGGATGTTCTATTTAAAATCACAATGTTGAGAGCTACTTCCGCTATAACCGGAAGTGTAAAATTATTAAAAATATTTTAGTTCGATAGTACACATAGGCTATAGCATATTACCAAATTTTCAGAATTTTCCAATGTATATTTTATTAATTAAACAATGCAGTTCTAGGTGAGACGCTCTGTATAGGGCGACATTTCTGAAATCGCCTACCTTTCTGTAGCAACAAAGAACATAAATAATTTTGTAATTGTAGCTTGAGAAAAGGATTTTTTTTATTAACGTGAAACGTTTAAATTTAATTATATACAGTGATTAGTTCTACAATTTTTAATTACAATTTCTTAATTACGATTCTTAATTAATTTTATGAAAAAAAAAAAATTAAACAACAAAGGATAACTAAATTTATATCGTTTTCTTTTTGCTAAGCAGCGAACACTACACATTGTACCTGCACGCTCGCCGTACACAATCTTTTAAAATTAAAGCAATATAAACGCTTTTCTTTTTACTTGCAGTTGACAGAAACCTGCTTAATTACTCCTCGTAAATGTCTCGGTTTTAGGACACCTTGTTCTTTTGGTACGAATGTTCCGCAAATGATTTTAAAGGTATCTCCGACTCAAACTTACGCATCAAGTGACAGTTTATAAGATATTCGCTTGAAAGTTTTATACGTCTCCTCGACGCGGCGACAAGAGAACGATTTATGACTTTTTAAAGAGTTGAGCTTGACGTACGGACAACGAATATCGAACCTCGTCGAGGTCTTTCCGTCGCACCACTGCACCGATGGGGCTGTTAAGCAAAGCGCCCTCTTTCATAAATTATGTAAACAAATCTCGGCGAATCTAAAAATATAAGGCGATCGCTCTGCTTACCAGCGCCTTTGAGTGAATAGATGGAAATTGAAAGGAGTGAAGAGAAAAAGCATCTGTGCTCTCGAGAATTTTTATATAATACCTTCTAAGACCTTTTGACCTAAATTAAAGTTACCAACTCTCTATATAAAACTTATGGAGATAAATTCAAGTTCCTCTGCGGATAGATAATATGTGATTGAAGCAGGTGTATTATTATTAAAAATGATAAAATTTCTTCAGATAGATATTTAAATTTATTTAAGTAAAGGTGTGCAGATAGTCTCATCTCTTTTTTATACACTTGGTCCGGCAATTCACAAGCTTGCGTACCTCTTCTAAGAAGAAGATTTTCGATTGGTTGCCAAGCCATTTTTGTGGAAAGTCAGAGGGAGTGATATCTAAGTTGTAGGGAGGGCCGTGTGCGCTCGGCCGTTGTAACAACTCTTTCTTCGATAACGGATCTCGGCATTTGTTGGGAATTGCTGACTTCAGTTTGTTGGCCAACAATTCACTGTAATTCGCGCTGCCAACAGTAGTCCCTTTTTCCATGTACTCGTTCGCCATAAGTCCTTGTGTGTCTCAAAAAACGGTTAGCATTACCTTTCTGGCCGGTAGCTCAGTCTGGAATTTCTTAGTCGTCGGTGATCTCTGGTGTTTTAATTGTGGCTACTAGTAACGAAACCACGTTTCATCACTGGTCATTATTTTGCTTGAAAATGTATCGGATTCGGATTTCTTGTTAAAGTAACAAAAAAATAATTAGGTTTGAAAAGTCGCCGATCAGAAGCACCAGACAGCACATACAAAAATTATCATAACATATGGCCTTGCCATTTCAAAAGGTCTGCATTTACAGGGAGTGGCTACTTCACTTTATACTGTAGATCTTGAAGTAGAATCTTTTCCGTTTAGATCTCAATGTAATAATAGTTACATAAATGTTTGAGTTTATAGACTTGTTAAACAGAAAGTCTTTATTTTGGGTTTGTATATTTTATTGTTCGTATTTGGCGGCATTTCCTTAATTTGTTATGAACATTTTCAAGCCTTCCATAGTCACCTTCCTTTTCTTATGTAGTTATACATTGTTCCCTAATTGGACATCGCATGCGTACTCAAATGAATACTTGTTGTATGTCGTTTTGTTCATGATGCAAAAAAAAAAAGATGTCTTGTCACTAATTACAATTTTTGTCAATCAACTATAAAGGTCAAACTAAAAAATAATTAAAGATTGTTTAATAGTTTCATTTGTAGAGGAAAGCGTATAAGTAAAAACGAATTCTCGTTAGTGAACTTGTAATAATGGAAGTTTTTTGCCAGCAGGACGGTAGTTTTGGTTAAGTGTACGTCAGTTTAATCCTGAAAACCAAACATAAGTGGCTGCTGCACGATGGGCGACAGTCCATCTGCAAGTATGTGCAACCCATCACCCACTGGAGATGGGTGTGCAGAGAAAACAACGTAGTGGATCTATTATAGTCTAATCTCACTTGCAGCACTTAGACTGCATTCTTAAACTGCATGATTAAATGCAGATCTGTACAACAATGAAATTTATTTCCGCAGCTTTCAATCCTGGATTTCTCCAAATCAAAGCTTTCCTACGTGTGTGACGCTATTGCAACCCATGTGCGATGTATAGGAAACTTTAGTTAACCTAATAACCTGGAATAATCACTTAAAAACCTTGCCACCACCTATTACACGAACTTGAGGCTGCGTAGAAAGTATTTCACAGAATTGTCTATTTCGGCTAGAGAGCTCCTTTAATGAATTAGTAACTATACATTTACATACCGGGTTCTTCTTTTTAATACACATTTAAAAGGAAAATTGTCAATTATTCTGCAACTATTCTGCAAATCCGCCAGTTTTAGTTCAAAGGAGCCAGTATAAATTTCTCTTTTGGACGGAAGAATTAAGCTATCCAGTGCATATGCAATTTTTTAAATTTATTACGGAACTATTAACATTTATTCCGAAAGTTTAGTAGAATTGCTAGAACGAGCGCTATTTCCGTAGGGGAAGTAATGCCCGTACTAGCAACATAGTGCAAAATAAAATTACGAAGAATTTGGTTCTATTTAGCAAAATTTCAGCTTTGAATAACGAAAATATTTTGTTCTAACACATAAACAACATAACAAAGAGAAGTGAATTTTAATTTTACAATAAGTTTTCAAATTGTTGTGATGTGATCTCGCAAAAGATCCAGAAATTTCGCTGCAGTATAGTTTCTGTCATCAAATAATGGGCCAATAAGTCTACTACTTCCAATGCAGGCACCGACTTTCTTAGGGTATTGCGTTCAGGCCATGTAATGCATTTTTCCAATAGAAACAGCTTTCAGAGTTGACTTCACCATTTGCGGTAAATGCAGCTTTGTTAGTAGAAAGCATTTCTATGAAGAATTTCTACGTTTTCTAGGCTTCGTTAAACATTGTTTCGCAAAAATCTGTTCTGTTAACTTTATCTTCCTCGTAAAGCTCCTGCTGGTTTGATATTTATATGGTTTATAATAACTGAATTCTTTCAGGGTTTTGTGCATCGAAGCGTACAATACTTCGAAATGCCTGGCTATATCTAATAACAATCGTACAAACTTTCTACATAGCATGCGATGTTCATGTGTTTCATGCGTTCTGTTAAAACGTGATTGATTTTATTTCTTTTTTTGTGGGAACTTAGAACCCAACTTTGAAAAGCTTTGAATTTGTCAAAAATACTGAGAATAGCTTTCGCACAAGGTATTTCCCTAACCCTTCTTAAATTATTATATCTCTGGTACCACGTCATCATTGCCATCTATGCTGTACTCGTTCATGATTCCACTAAATGTTCTATTATACAATAAAGGGTATTTATATTAAATATGTGATACTCTCTCTCTCTGTACAGTAGGACTTCGTTTAATGCTTAAAATGCGTTCTCCTACCAGAAACCAGTCCATCTACATCTCTAATAGCACAAACAAGCATCAGTAATAAATCTTCTAATTTAATTATTTTAAATTCAAATTAACGTTTCACGGATAGGTAAAAGTATGTGATGAATCTATTTTGAAAAGCCCAGATCCACGGCTTCTTATTAAATTTTCAAATCACAGATACGAAACCAATTCTTTTCATAGATCTTGACGTTTTGGAAAGATCTTTCGCTTATTGGTTCATGAATCAAGAAAAGGTTAAGAAAATTAACTTTATTATCGTTATTCTTTGCAAAAATAAATATTATAACGTAAAATCGTCTTGTTTCATTATATTCATCGCTTTAGCGTGTTTTAGTGTTATTACGTTATTATGTATATTCAAAAACTTGAATTGCTTTTTATATTTATATAAGCTTACTACCAATTAATTACTACCACCAAGCAAATAAGCGCTTTTCCATAGATACGTTGATTAATTTGTCTTATACATAGAGAACTATTTAGCACTGCGAGCTATTAAGCTGAGCAAAGCGCTCAGTCGCTTAACGCATTTACATCTCCCTAACTCTTGTTATGTACAGGTGAAAGTTAAAGCCCTTAGTATACAACCCTCTCTCCACGGAATACGAATTAAAATCTACACCTTGGCAAAGGATCAACTACCCAAATTCAATTTGGCTACTGGCCTAAGTAACATCAATTTGCGGAAAACTGAATCCGAAGTGATTTGTAAAAGCCCCTATTAGGGATTCACTTTCAATTCTCTATTGCCTTTTCGGCAATCCGCTTTCAAATTCAATTCATTTGTAGGTTAGACTAGCTTACGCCTTATGTAAGCCGAATGACTTCGATTAATTTAACTGCGTTGGTTGAACATATCTCGGACTAGGAAGATTGTAAATAACTAAAGGAGATGTAAGGTTTTGTTCTAGCAAAGAGGCAAAACTTAACATTTATAAATGAAATAGATACCTTTCAAATCACAGTATATAATTATAATTTATCTTATTATCTGTTTTGTAACGCCCTATTCTATGGAAAAAAAAGAGAACATAAAACTTTAGATAAAACAACACCCCAAGGAATTCATATGTTGAGGTGAATCTAAGTTGGAACTCTTTGGTATAGATCGGATGGCAATATGCACACTTAACTTTTTCTAGATTTTGCTTTTTACTTTTCTGAATTGAAAAACAGGTTTCACGTCGAAGCACATCTCACCGAAAAACTTTAGTAGGTTAGGTACAAAATTTGGTACCGCTATTAACTTCTTCCGGGTTTCGCAATGTGTCAAAACGTTTCGCCGTTCATGCTGACAGCCTCTTCAGGGTAACTAAACTGATTCTCCGTCGTCCGACATTCTTCTTATATGCGCTGTTATTACATTCAACCGTGAAGTTACCGCTCCACCAAGCGCGACGGTTTTGCATAGTAGGCTCCTCCACGTGTTGCTAAAGTGGTACCCTTCTTCTCTGTTGACAGTCTTACGCCGTTGGTGTATTCAACCGTGAAGTTTCCGCTCCACCGAGAGTAACGGTTCTGTTGATTGTCTTGTTCTTTTCTATTTCTGTGGCTTCCCTGATGAATCTTTTTCTGTTCACTTCACCATTACATCTAGGAAGGGCAGATTTCCATTTTCTTCTTTCTGCGTGGTGAATTTAATGGTTGGGTGCTGCGAGTTGAGGTGTTCCAAGAAACGTTGTAATTTCTCTTCAAGGTTTTGCCATATTTCGACATATCGCAGCCAGCACGAAACCATCAGTGATGAGCTACGAGCCAGGGAGAAGATACATCTGCAGAAAACACCAAAGAAGAATGGTTACACTGGCATTGACGTAAGAGGAGCCATGAGGAAAAAAATGCCTGCAAAGACGACTACAGAGCCATAGAGAGAGATGGCGTGTTTACCATACGTAGCGGGAGTTACTGAAAAGACGAATTCTAAGGAAACACGACATAAAAGTACCTTCTGGGACTTGCAAAGTCAATCCAGCAGCATCTACCGACCGCTAAGAACAGGACAGATAAAAATCGCACAGAAGATATCTATGAGATAACATGTCAATACGGCCAGTGCTACGTCGGACAAACAGAAAGAGCTATCGCGGTAAGAGTAAAGGAACATAAAAGGGATGCAAGATTCAAAAGAATCGAGCAATCAGCGGTGGCAGAATATATACTCGCGACTGGACATAAAATGGACTTCAACAGCATGAAGCCACCACCAAGTACAACGGAAAAGGCTCACCAGGGAAGCCACAACAATAGAAAAGAACAAGACCGTCAACAGAGAAGAAGGGTACCACCTTAACAACACGTTATCCAGTCGTCAGCACGAACGGCGAATCGTCGAGCGAAATTTTTGGCACACTGCGAAACCTGGAAAAAATTTATAGAAGTAACAGTTATACCGGCCGCGAAAGCCTACGCAGTGTTAGGTACAACATTTATTATTCAGCTAAATGAACAAAAATCCGTTACATGTGTACTTTATAAATAGTTCTAACGTCTTATTTTGGTAAGTTAAAAATCGCGAATTTCTTTATTCAATTCATTCATTAATTCGTTCAATAAAACATTAAATTATTGTTAAACGGTTTACAAATGAAAATACCTTGTATCGCAACTACTAAATTTGTGACCTCAAGTGGTACAAAAAGTGAGTGTTTAGTCGATCGGTAAACCTATAACAATCGAAAAATCACATTACACCATTTTAATTAAAATATAACACTGCACCGCACTTGTTGACAGTAGACCACTTAAACGGCTTCATCAAACACGATTACGATCTATGTACACTTCAATATTTAACTTACCCGTGTCACAAAGAATGCGAGCCGTCGATCCTCAATCAGTGGGGAACGTTACGACACGTTATACCGCTACCATCATCATCGCGTTGATATAATAAGTGCATAGATGGAAGCGAAGGACCACTCCAACGAGAGGGGAAATTAATTCGATTGGGTGGTACCCAGCTGTGCCTAATCCACCGATATTGATGGGGCATCATCGGGAAAAGGGGTAAGGGTTGCGTCAACGTTTATAGTGGCGTCGGAATCGAATGGGCGTGACCCTTGCTTGCATTCTCTCGTAACAGATTTCGAGCCATATTTATGGAAAGCCGATGCTGGATAGTGGCGGTGTGTTGTCGGTTAGCTGTAGCTAGATGACTGCCGCTCGGAGAGATCGCTTGCTGCTCTACATTCGAACGCAAAGCAGAAAGGCGTGAGAGCGTCCTTCGACGACTACGTTAAAATTTATTCATTTCTCCCCAACGTGTAATTACTAGGAAAGTATTGCGGCACCACCTCCGCGTGTTGTAGGTGCTTTTTAATATAGATCGTGTTTGCTGAGAACAGTTCGTCGAGAGTTCATGGAAAAAAATGGCGATCTACTTTTATCACTTGAAGAATAAAGCATAATCCTTTTTGGAATTTCGTACACTGAGAAAAGAATGTTAAAAATGTTGCTGCAATTATGAAAACTCGTACTTACATATAGCGATAAGTATGTATAATTTTCAACAAAATTCTTCAACAGATTGTAGGCTAAGGTTGTAGTAAAAAAATGTTACCACTTGCACCACTTGATAACTCGTACTGCCAAAAGGTAACATTTTGTCATTCTACAAAGAACTACGTGATATTGCTACAACTTTTAGGATGAATTAAAAACGTGCAGTCTAAATTACAGAATATTGTATTTACACAGAAAAAATGAAATCGATAAACTGTTGTTCGTTGACTTCGTTTTATCGAAGCAACAGAAGAATTATTATATTAACTAGTACATTTATTACACCAATGAATGTATTCTTTATATCAATAAATTCGTTTATTGCATATATTGTATATACGAAAGTATGCGTTCATCGATATAATAAGCAGCCATTTGTCAAAATGATAAACAACAATTGTATTTACGTACCTTTCTCGTCCAAAGTACTCTTATTGAAAAATCCATAGTATTGCTCCGCGCTAATATTTAATATAAAGTAAAATATTGCTCATGTAGGGACCTTTTGTTGTCAACTTTGAAGCCTTCTGAGTGATCACTGTGTATAATTAGAACAGAATCGATTTTTAAACGAAAGGGTCAATGGAACCTATACTGTAGCTTACAACGAAGTCGAAGAAGTCAGTCCAAATAGTAAATAGCATCTACCTCCTTCAACTAAAGTAGGGAAATTATAAGAATATACATTTCTTTCCAAGCTGTAATATACTGTGAAGTAATCATTTTTTTTGAGGCGCTTGGTGAACTAACAACTTTCGTTGGTTTTGGTTTACTTTTCAACACCCAAACAGTGGATTAATGATTTGCTTCCGGTTCGCATGAATATATCCAGATTTCGTCACCTGTTACAATACTCTATACGTTGGCAGAAGCATCACGATTTTTGAATCATTTTTACACCGATTCACACGAGCCATTTTTTGGGCTTTGCTCATGCTCATATAAAATCGTTTGTACCAATGCTCAAAGATGCCTCTATCTCTCGATACACAGCATTGATGTTTGCCGAAACAACAGCAGCTGATGAACGACCTTCACGAAATTCATCACTGACGGAATAATGGACCCGGAAGCTTACACTATCGTTGAGAACCTGTAAACCTAATTATTTAGAATATAAGATTTTCCATATCACCGAAGTTGTTTATATTATTACTAGAGTGACGATGTTCGGTGCAGTTTGCTAGCGAGTGTTAGTCAGCCAAGCGTCCATCGGGTATACGCAGTAACGTACTGTCCAGTACTGCCGTCGCTCTCTGCCTATCTCCTACCACACATGTGAGACTTAGCCTGCCACCGAATGTAACGGCAATGACAAACTGCACGCCACTCTGATTATTACTATTCACGGAGGTATAAAGTTAGATGCTTCACAAGTATTTTCAACATATGTTATAAATTGGGGTCGCGTACATTATTTGGCTAATAGACAAAAATACTGAATATATGCATAGAACTATTTTCATACGTTCTTACACATGAAACCATCAAGCGCTAGCGACTGCGGCATAGTTATTAGAGTTGCATGGACGAAGTTTATTTACGAATAGTTACATACAAGTGCTCAAACTTCGTAATTATGGCTACCGTTGCATTATCCAGTTGAACTTTCACCTAACTAATGCGAATGTAGACCAAAA
Organism: Oryctes borbonicus; assembly: GCA_902654985.2. Classification (NCBI taxonomy): domain Eukaryota; kingdom Metazoa; phylum Arthropoda; class Insecta; order Coleoptera; family Scarabaeidae; genus Oryctes; species Oryctes borbonicus. Next base: position 7,537,005 of record LR736861.1, on the reverse strand, counting down.
CACAAGCTGCGCATATATCTGACTATGGCATCGTTTAATCGCGTTAACCATTAGTTATTTCGACTCCAGCTAGAAGAATATGGTCCTAGCTTACAAATGCTTCATTGCAGTGGTGTTTATAATAATAATTATAGAACTAGCGGCTTCGGCCTGTTCTTTTAGCCAACTTATCGGATTGGAGATTGGGATGAAATGCGTGCATTTGCACTTAAATTCTTTAATGTTTATCATTTTAATTTGAATATTTATGAATTATGTAAATTTCATATAATATTTGCAAAATTCGAATTCTAGCATTTTGCTAATTTATATTATTAATTCCTTGCTTTTTTAAGACTCCATCAATATTGCTTTGTGGGGGATAATCAGTCACGAGTTATTTTCAATAATTCAAATCTTGAAAACATTTTTTTCTTAAAAACACGAAATTCACGTTATCCACATTGAAAATGATCATGATTAAGACATTTCTGTGGCAACAGGATAAACAACTGTATAGATAGAAAAAAATCTGATGTTTTGAACGAACAATATTAAGTTGACACAATATACACGGGCTTCGCCAAAGTACAGTGTTTAGCATGGCTTAGTCTCAGGTAATTTTGGTGTTTCGTCAGAATTGATTCAGGTCTTTCGGTCATATTTATATGGGCGTGCCAATTAAGCTGAGTACCATGATTTTTGCATCTTACACGAACTGGAGTGCCACAGGGTTCTGTGTTAGGCTTGTTACTTTTTCTTATCATCGCTAATGATATAACCTACAACATGTATCTCATCTCATTTGTTATCTGCGGACGACATTAAAATTTCGCTCTTTATTTCGCTTTAATTCGCTCTTCATTTAGTAGACAGCGGATATTTTACTAATTTTTCCAAATTTTTTCAGTATACAATACGTAACTGTAACAACACGATTAACAAGTCACCATACACTGCAGATATACAAAGCTAAACATAACTATTAAATAGATGAAATATGCTAGACTACATGAAATTATGAAATTATCCTATTTACAATATACATAAGTGAATAAAATAATTCATAAAGGTCACTACAGGAAATTTATGTACAACTATTTTATAGTAACCATTTAAATGTTGTCTGCACTTCGCAATGTAAGGTTAATAGTTGCAATCAACTGCTCGGTGATCCAGAGATAAGAGGGCCTGCGTCTGACTAAGCAAAGTTATACGCTGTCCGCTAGGATTAAATTTTCTTAGTGGTACACTTCCGAGTCTCCATTCGAGGCTGGAGGCAATTAACTGTCCTCCACCCTATGCGGCGAGGAGGTTATAGTAACAACAGCATGGAGCACTTTACACACAAAGGCTTCTGAGGTTATAACAAGCTTGACAAAGCTCATACACCCTGTCGGACTTTCACCAGAAAAATATACAAAGAAAAACCAATTTTTGTAAAAGTAACAATTTTCTCATTAAAAATTTACAATATATTCATTTATTCCTCAAAGAAATACGAAATTAAAAGATAATCGCAAGTCCCTTTGTATACTCTACTTACAAATAATTTTGCACTACTGCACTTGTAAGAGTATTTTCTTTGAAATACATCTTTAAAATACTCTTTTCTTCGTTTCTAGCGGATGTTCTTCTGTTGTAAAATCCCTGATATGTTCTACTGGGTTGAAGAACAACTCCGCTAGTCGTCTGCTTCGCTTTATTTTTCTTGTGAAAAGGGAGGACCAAATTGTTTTAGTTTAAATGTGCTTATTTGCTCGATAGCTCAGTATTTATCGAAATAAAACATCGAAAATTATTAAAACAGTTCCTTCTATAATAATATAAAAAGTATAAAGCAATATGAGGTTTCCATCTCGTCTATATAAAAAGAAAGTAATAATTTAATAGGTTTCCTTACTTATTTATGCACATATTTCCATGTACATTTGTGTAAATGTGTTTCACTAGGTATAACTTCGTAACGTTTGTTTGTCTTAAATTCGCAACGCATTAGGTTTGTGTGATTCTAAGTACGCTTAATACGAGCGCGAGGCAATTTGCTATTTAATCATTATTGCAACGTTTGTTGTATATTACATGTATAACGTTTATATGCATGCATTGTGCATTATTAGGGCCACCATCGAACCCTATACGGAGGCAGAAGCTCATAGAGGCAAAAACGGCTACTGTGTTAGGAAGTATTTGCTACGGTATCTCCTTGCTACTGCCCACTCATAGTAGCGGAAAAGTTGTAAACCATATATAGTGTGGGTGTGGGCGCTACATGACACACAAGCGAAGCAATTGATGGCAGTCGTGGCAGTTCGTAACGCTCGTTAACCGACGAACATAGTTTGGATACTCTCGGCACTGATTCTTTGTTTAAGGCTTGACTAAGGCAGTTCTCCGTGCAATGTCCGTCTTTTTTTTTTAATATAACAGCTTGCCGAAGTTGCGATTATTTGATTTAATACAATTTTACATTGATTTTTATTTTGTACGTGGATGATTTTGTTGCAGTTGTTTTATGTTAAACACGTACACTTACAGTGTTTTAAATGGATATCAATATATATAAAATAAAAATAAGTGAGTTCCCAAGAACAAAATTAGAATGGTTCATTTACAAGTAAGGCAAAATTTACGAAATAAAACAAGTGAAAAACCACTTATTTCTCGCAAAGCCACAGGAATGCCAATTTAACGGCTTGATATTTTTGTGGTAGGTGTAACGATGACTGGATTCTATATGAATAGTATGATTATTAAGAGGCAAGTTATTCAGAATAACTTGCCCCATAAAATAATATTTTAACCAAAATTTTACCACAATAAAATTATCATAATGCCACAGTTCGAATGCTAAATAAAAATAATTTGAATCCAAGAGAATGTTAGAAAAGGTTCGAACCAGAACATATTTTACAGCTGTTATAATTAGTGGCCGCTGGGTTTCAAAGGCCATCTATATCGTTTTAAAACGGTATTGAATGGAGTATGCTTGTTTAGCTTCTCTAACTGCGTGACAACATGGAACAAAACTACGAATTGTAGTGTATAACCTTTTTTTTTCTATAACCTTTGGTTATAGAAAAAAAAAACATTATTTTCGACGGTAGGATTTGTAATGCTAATTATTACGCTGGCATTAAATTTCTATTTAAGTTTACAAATTCGTAGGTGCTCTAAGAGACGTTGTAATAAATTAGTTCGATATTAGAAACGGTAAATAACGCGACAAAATAAACAACTTGACCTGTCTTTGAATCAATGGTATTGTTAGTAAAGCTATTGTTGTCGACAAGACAATGTAAAGCGCACAACGCAGCGCTAAGGGAATACAACTACGATATACACTCAGAATGCGATGAAGGAGTTCTTGTTTGTTAAAAGAGGATGAAACACAATTTCCGGATTTAGCATCGTAAATGTAGTCAGTTACATAATTATTTTTACCAGTGTATTACAAGAACATATTCCATGGAGACGACCGAACAGGATACAGCAAATTACTTTTAACATCAAATATGAATTAATCAATGTTAGCAAAATGCACAGACGACGTTAGATATTCCGGGCATCGGGGACTTAGTTCCTAACCTAGTTATTTTCCTCTCTAGCCCAATTCATACTTGAAGTTTCTTAAGACAACTTTACGATTGAAAGCGAGCCGTTAAACTACTTTTATTTCTGACTGCGAAATGATGCAATCTCGGAATTAATTTACACGCTTGCTTCTTAGATCTTTCAGTCTTTAAACCGTGTGAGGAAAATGTAAGGAGGCAAGTTATTAGTTATCAGGTTAATTGAAAGTATAAACTATGTCGAAGATTAAAACAGATGCTCACTGTAATCTGAGCAAAATGTACATTACCATTCGTAGGTTTAATCGAGTACCTCAAAAATATGCATAAGTGGGTTGATCAATATTTAATTTTCAATCGTGTTAACACAGAATTGTTACAAATAGCGGCAATTGTCGTTTATTACAACATTACAAATACGAAGCATGCTTTCCAAACGTTTGTCAGCTTTGTTTACACTAAAAAAAATGTTCTGATTAAAATTACAACATATAGATGTTATAATGTTGTTGGAGTACATATCACACCAATTCATGTGATGACTACTGTAGCGTGATTGCACATACGTCACATTAATTAAACAGTTAAAACTACAAAAGAAATTGGTGCAACTACAATATTTTCCATAAATTTCTACCATAATTTTATACGAGGGTGGTTCAAGAAGTCCTTAGAACATCTAAGAGAAGGCGCTCGCAGTATAGAAAATGGTTTGTTTCTAGTAAGGATCATTGGTCACTAGACAGCTGTCAAACTCTCAGTTATATCCATTGCACGATTTCATTTTTATTATCGATTTAAGCAAACAATTTTGTTTATGTAGAAAAATGAAGAAATGTGAGTTTTAAGCGATGATTAAAGACTTATATTTAAAAGGTTTAACACCTAGTTGCTAACACACTGAAGTTCATGGTTTATTGTATTAGCAATTGTTTACAATTGGGTAAATGAATTCAAACGTAGCCGTACATCCACAAAAGATAAACATCGATCAAGTTGCGGTCACAAGCATATCGCAATTGGTGGGCGTGAAAAGATCTCGGCAAGATAGGTGCCGCATCTGCTCTCAGTAGAGAATAAACGCAATCGCGTGGTCGACTCTGAGGCTGTTTTGACGTTTTTCCGTTGCAATTCTGACGAGTTTCTTCGTCGATACATAACTGTGGATAAAACATAAATACACTACTACACTCCGGAGACAAAGGAACAGTCAAAACAGTGGATTTTTGAAGGTGAACGGGCTTCGAAGAGGGCGAAAATGGTGAAATCGGCCGACAGGGTGATGGCCTCGTTTTTTCTTTCGACCGGTTGAGCGAAGAAATCGAGAAAAATTAAAAATAAAAAGATCTTCCTGCATCAATATAATGCACAGGTGCACACCTGCAACATTATTGAATTAAAGTTCTAATTAAGAAAACATCGACCATATTCACCTGATTTGGTCCCCAAGGACTTATTTTTATTTCCAAATACGAAAAAATGGCTCCTCGGATAACGGTTCACGTCGAACCAGGAAGTCATCACCAAACAGATGCCTATTTTGAGGACATTCCAAAATGCTACTTTTTGGAGGGCTTAAAAAGCTGGAGAGATGCTTAGAAAAGTGTATAGGGTTAAATGGAGATTAGGTTCAAAAACAAATAAAACGTACAGAAAATATTTGAGTTGAGTTTTCCAGATACATTTTTACATGAATATCTAAAGATCTCCATGTTCTATTAAAATGAGATTTAGATTACATCATTGGTCGAAACCAGCAGGACGCATGATGACACCCGGCGGACACTGGCCGTGGAAGGCTACATTTTCAATTGTATAGTTGTTTTCTTATCTCCTACCATGTAGGTAGCGGGCAAGTGAGAATAATAATATAAGTCCAGCCAACTACGGTACAATTTCCTTCTATTTCATTTCTTTACATCCCAAAGAATACAAAATCTCCGTACAAATATCTTCAGAACAATTTTAGTCGTGTAATTTAGTGAATTAATTATCGTTCGATAGATACTCGTCTAATTTGTTAGTAAATTTTATTATTGTACAATTGTTAATGATATCACATGTTTTAGAACCAGGGTTTCAGTTACCTCCTTGCATCACATGCTTTACGCTATTTCTAAAGATAAAAGATTCCGATTGGGTTTTATTATTGAAGTATTTTTGGAAAAATAATATTATCAAAATTTACTGTGCTTAAAATAATCGCTTTCGCCATTAAATAAAGGAGTGAGGAGACGCTAATTAAATTTCTAATTTTTGAGTCTAATATCCATCCAGGTAATATGTTTGATTGCCTTTCCAATTTCACGGTGTTCATTGACTGAATCGAGTGGTGGTTTGAAAGAGCTGAGTTCCAGTAAGGAACATATTGGGGTAGTTCTCATTTCAGTTTCTAATACTCGTTTAAAATTCATTTATTTTGCTCCAATTGAACTTAAATTGCACTTGCAACTTAATTGCAAAAGTGTTTTTGAGACATTTCTGAATTTCACCACCCCTAGATTCAATCAGTTAATTTGGAAAAATCAACCGTTTCTAAATTTTCCGCTCTTACAAAATGCTGCGTGCTCTTACAAAACGTGCTAATTCGATCACGTTCAAAGCTACCCCAAATCGTAATATTACCATCCCCAATATTTAATAGCTTTAACAACGCATTCTCCAAAATGCTTAAAACCGTACAGCTCAAATTTGGATTCATCAGATCACGGCAACGTCTTCAATTTTCAGTGATGCTCACTCATGCCAGTTCTTGTTATGGTAGTCAGTCTTCTATTAGCTTTTTTTGCACTCTAACAAATGCTAATGTTATGGATGTTAGTATGTGCTCGTAATATCGGATGTATTATCATTTTTATGGATCAGAAAAATTTTATAAATTTCTGATGCTTTGGAGCTCTTTAATATTAAACAGCAGATCGTCATAACAAGCTATAGTAATAAACCACAAACTACCTGTATTAGATCTACCTATATTGTGAAGTAGAGATCTTGCTCTTTACACCTATAACGCAAAAAATACACTTCGCATTTAGTATGCTAGTGGTGTAAATTTATTAGAGTAGGTATGTATCTTACGAGGCGACATGATTAGAAGATAACGCTGTTTTGAGCGCGAAGTGGAAAGCCGACAAACAGATAAATCACCTGTTTACCAAACGAAACAACGCTATGCTATGTACGCATGAGGGTACTGCTAGGTTTATTATTTCGGTGGAATATAGCAAACATACCGAAGCTGGTGTAAAAGTATGATATGTACAACGGTAAAGCAAGCAGGTATGTCGAGACGTAGTATAGTGTGTGAGTTTACCCGCATAATGTCATACAGAATCAACAATACAGGCACTGCTTCCTCGTATATGACAAATAAAGATTCCACCATTGTGCGTCTATACGTGTGCGCTCGTTGTTATTAAATATTTGCAGAGAGGGATTCGATTTGTTATAGACGCTGCCGTATACATACTGAATATTAGATTTTGGGGTCTTCTAACTTTTCCGCATTCCGTATCTTCGGCGACCTCTTACATGTTGTACCTGTGCACGTCGAATATATTCCGGTGTGTAAACGCACGTACGTCATTGCATTTGCAAAAATTAAATTCTTTTTTCAAATACCGGGTGGCCTGGATCGATATTCTTATCATCGAAGATGGGAATTTGGTTAAATGTTTTTTATGTGTTGATTTGAAATCTGTTGTTCAAAATTTCCAATTTTTAGATTATCACATAGAACTTTTTATTCTCTTTTCAACGTATGATTGAAAACAATATCTCAGTAAAATTATTTGTTTTTACATTTTAATCAACTAGGCTTTCATTGATCCAAACAAAATGAGGTAAAACTTATTTTAGAAAGTACTTGAACCACAAAAGGCATCGTGATGTTACTATTTTAAATGTCTAATTAAGCAGATAAATTTATCACAAACTGTGTCACAAAGCAGTTACGACATGTCCTGTTCATTTATCGAGTATGTCCTTTTTTCCGGAAAGAAGGCAAGTAAATGTAAAAAAATGTTAAAGGACTAGAAAGCCAATTAAAATTAGGGAAAACAGTTTATTAATGCGATATCATAACAACGGTGAGTTAATGACAATGGCTTGTGTAGCAGCTGTGGATGTATCTAAATCTAAAGCATCGCGAATTTTAAGAAGGTTTACGCCTACAAGTAGCGTATTGCCCAAACTTTCTGGTCAGAGGATTACGATTGCAGAATGGCATTTTGTAGATGGATTATCCGCAAGAGCATTGGCAATAATAGTTTTACGAGTATTATGGATAGATGAGTCGTATCTTTCTAACCCCGGAGTGTTTAGTAGACGGAATGAATATTATTGATCGCAGGAAAAACCACGTGCACACAAGTTCGAGTTGGATTCAGTGTATATTGCGGCATAGTGGAAGGTCATTTAATTTGGACCTGTATGTTCAATGGAACTTAGACTGCTCAAAGTTTTTTGAGAATTTTCCAAACATCCTTAGAAGATTTTGTAGATTATGGTACCAACAAGATGGCTACTTGTTCCATAATTTAAGAAACCTGGAAGACCGATTTGACAATAAAGTTATTGCCACCAATAATGATATTCGGTGGCCAGCCAAATCAGCGGATCTAATGTCTCTTGACTTATCCTTCTGGGGTGCGTTGAAGTGGAAGTGCAATAACGTTGAGGAACTAAGCGAAGCAGTATTAGAACCGTGCGAAATACGTAATCGTTAGATGGTGTCAACTATGTTCGGCGAACATTGGCCAGCATTTTGAACGTTGCATCATTAAAAAACAAACAAACAAGTTTTGTTTGCTTTTGTTTGGATCTACGTAAGCCTACTTGATTAAAATGAAAGAATAATTATGTTTTCCCCAAACATATATACATTTCAAAATGTAAAGAAATGTTTTTCGTAAATTGTACGAATCTCAAATCATCACTCCTTTTGTCTGTTCCATTCTCCAACATCCAGACAGTGAGCATCCCAGTTTACACGTTCGACACTCCCTGACTTTGGTTGTGGCGTGGCTTGCCTTGTACCAATTCGAATTTGTGCCACACCTATTGCAAAATTATCAGATTTCAAAACGGGAGGTACAAGGATAACAGAAATATCCATAAGGCAGTAAACAACTTCTTCTGTTCGCTTAGTTTCAAGTGTTCGCAAAATTAAAGTAATCTTAGCATACGAGCACAAAGTTGCAATTTGCCATCAGCATGAGATTGATAATCTATTAAATCTACCTTCTTGGGCTTCTTTTTTCAGCAAGATTAGCTTTTTTTACTTCTTCGATTGGATGGCAAAATGCTTCGTAAAATCTACAACTCGAATATGAAGGTTAAGCTATAATTAAGCTAATTTTATTTACATCTTTACTGGTAATAAAATCCAAAATACTAGAGAAACGGAGATTGCCAGGTATGTATTGTAGACATTGAGATATGGTTATTCTCTGAAAACGTTGAACAAAAATTTAAATGAAGATGCACCGGTGCCAGATCTAAGTTTCCAATTTTCATATACGCTTCACACTACTTTGGATAATAAACTTTAGGACGGCTACGAGCAAATAAGCGCGAATTTTCTGTGACAACATGAATTAAGCAAAATGCTCCATACTAATGTCAAATACTTGCATTTCTTTAAAAACTTAAATTAGTTAGTAGCTTGCTCTAAATCTACCGCAGACGCTTTTTATTGTCAGCGCTCATGAGTACATATCTTCAATTCTAATGAGGTGACTGCGTTGGAAAATTTACTCTTTTATTTTAAGCCCAACACGGAGACAAGCTTTATTAAATTTATTCCGGCAATAAACCAAAAAGAAAACGTCCATATTTGTTTCGTAAATTACCATTCTCGGCAAGTGGGAGTGCAACATACAAACAAATAAATAATGCAGCGTTGAAGGAGTTCTCTCGTAATAAATTGTCAAGTTTCACGCACAGGCACAACAAGAACAACCACTTCAGTTACGGCTGCTCTCCGTCCAAAGTAAACGTGAACCCGAGAACTTCATAAATTAGCTAATTTGTACGTCGCGTGAATACACTAAATTCGCCCTATGTCGACGATCATAAGTTGGTACACATGTATTTCCTGCGACATCGGTATCGTCATCCAAGTTTTCGTTCGAAATTCGATTTTGCTAAAGTTTACACGTCCCTAAATTGAAATAGCTTTAGCAGAATCAATACGTTGATGGTTACGCTATAAAAACGTAGTTTTAGTTCATAACAAATTTGATTAATACGAAACCAAATTGTAATAAAAGTTCATACAGGCTAACAATAAGCAATGTAAGCATACATATGTCAGCATCAATTTAAAATCCAAACAAAGAATAAAAGAAAACACAACATGTAATACGCTCGAAATCCCTTCTATTCGCTTCGATACATTTCTAGGTTTGTTTATAAAAGTTGTTCTGCATTTTTCTTACTTTACAAAGTACATTCCCACTTGTTCAAAAGAAAGTCCTTTAAATTCCCTAAAAAACAAATTCAAATACAGTGCAACAGTCTAGTGCAAAAATTAATTTATATGTAATGTACAGCCAAGCGTAAAACTTTCAAGTGTTCATTATAAATAAGTACCTAATCTATCAAACCTTGTATTTTAATTACCGCAAAAATTGACATGCTACACTGTTTGCGATATTTACTTTATATACGTTCTTTAAGCAGATTTCTTTTATAAAAAAAACTTCGGTTTGAAATAAATACCTTGTGGATCATCCAGTATCGATTTTATCATTATTATTAACTACTGGAAATAATATTTCGCTTGTACAAAAACTGCAACAGGTGTAACATTTAACGCTGAAATTACGGCATATATTTACAATTAAGTTCAACTCAAAACAACAAACGAAGTTATCGATTCTAGATGGCTGTCCGATTTTATTAATTCGAATATAATTATTACATACATATTTTGGCAATTATCCCTAATGACCCGCTTCATCATTTATTTACTTACGTTCATAAAACCATATTACACGAAACTTTTGTTTAAGGAAGATCAAATTTATAGACGACGGGTAACCGTAATGGTTTACGATTCGACGCCGTGGCGTGGAACACGTACAGTGACCTCAAAAGCACGAAAATGGTGGACTGATTGCCGTGCGTGACTAGCATTAAAGTGACAATTTTCACGACGATTAACTCTAAATTAAACGGCGGACCTGAAAGGTTGATTGGAATGTATTTTTATAGATGTCGTCTTTTTTCATTTCTTCCGAAGCGGAGTGGTTTTTCTTCTTCTTTGCCTTCTCTTTCCTTCGTACGTAAATCTTGAGAAACGTTTTTGATTGCGAGCGTTTGCCTGTGGCTTTGAAGCAAATTAGTAAGCAAATAATTAACAAGGTTATCTGGGGCTGCAAATGCGTTAATGGTCTCGTTTTTCTATTGATTGGCTGAAATAATCATTTTGCAAGTATTTTTATTCACAAAATGCTAATTCAGCGTTGCGTTGTTTATCTGGAATTTGATTGAAATTATTCTAATACTTGCGTGAATTCTATTTATTGTTAGTTGGATTAACCCAAGCCCAAAAGCCGAAGTACGGGTATGACGATAGTATCTTTGTGTAAGAACAACACCATCTTTTGGCGGCTGAATCGTCCGATTTCTGAGTCTCTATATGTAATAGGAAGGACGGGCAGTTACCACATTATATATTTATTTATATCGATTCAGTGATACTACAGCTTGATGATTTCCTCTATTTCTACATAACCTTTTGTAAAAATTTGTTAAACAATGAGAAAACACTCAGGAATAGAATTGCATCATTGCATTGTAAATGCTAAAGTTGTTACAGTATTGCACCGTATTACGCTGTATCGTGCAGGTTGCATGTTCATCGATTTATTTTCTTGTAAGTTCGTAAGTAAATCATTATTAGCCGGAATTTATTGTTTCCTGCCTTAGGACTAGATCCAAAAGAGATCTTCAGATGTCGTAACGGGATCTTTATTATTTTCTAATAAATTATCTGTCTAAAATAATTATATCAATTTCATTATTGATGGTATTGGTAGCGTTATGCCTAGTGCGACCACCTAAAAGCCCCGAGTTCGGCCTCAAGACTCTCTCAGGGCAAAGTATTCCGAAGGTATCTTACTCCTCCAAATATTAACGTTAATTCTTGAAAAGCGAACACTTTAAAATGCTCTACCAGCGCAGGCACAATATGCTGTTGGCGGTCCAAAAGCATGAATTTCATCCAATATTTTGTATGACAAGAGCACGGCGTGAAATGGTAGTTGTTAATGTAATATGTTTTGAGTATTTAAATTAGTGATGAAGAAGTATCACGAATGGAAAATAATAGTGCAACCACATCAAAAGATCAGTTCAAATTGCACAAAATCAGTGTACGCTTGCTAATCTATGAGGGATATATAAAATTTACGGCTTTTTGTAATATCTGCGAAAAACTCTGTAACTGTGGAGAGTTGTCTTTAACCGAACTCATGAATATATGGATATATAGTGATTACATAGAATTGCGTATGTAATATACTAAAACCTTTAGAAAATTGTGAGGTGGGCAATTCAAAAAACAAATGTAAAATATAAATATTGAAATAAAAACGTAGGCTTCTACAGCCGAGCAGAGAAGGCTAAAATTAAACGTGTTTGGACCGTGCCATATTGCTTTTTGTTAAGCGAAAGTCGACGTTTCGCCCACAATCATATGGGGCTTCTTCAGGAGAGGGAAAGTTGGTAGGCAACAGTTAGCCCGGTAACTCAACGTGTAAACCATGTCAGAGTCGAAACTAACTGAGCGGGAATCAAGTGATCCTGGTAACCCAGCATATGAATCATGCCAATGGCGAAAATCAACTGCTGACAATTGATGTTCGGCAGTAAGGCAATAATTCCCAAACTATACATTAAATTTTGAACTGTTACAGCTGTTTTTGTTTATTTTGTATTGTTATATTTGATACGTTGTTAATTAAATTTTTTGTTATTGTTCACCATTTAAGAAATATTTTTACACCTTTGAAAGCCCCGTGAAAAGCAAAGACAACTCGCTCCACAAAATAAGTTGCATCATCCATTATAATTTGGCGACCTACGTGAATAATAAATACCAGCTGCGGTGTTCTCTAGATGAACGTTTGTATTATTACTGCACTTAAATTTGCGCCGATTAACGCATACAGTAGCTACGTGCGGGCATTTGATGGGGCAAATATAGAGTAAAATGCACGTGGAGTGTATCAAGAGTAGTTCAAAAGTGGATTACTCACAAGCCATGCTACTAATCTCAAATGTTTGCATGCACTTCACACCCTACCGCCACGAGATGAATCTTATAAAGGTACCCCGAGTACTCGCTTCAGTAATCGTACCCGAACCTGTATGAAGTAACTCTACGACATTTTCGAACGTCAAGGAGGAGCGAGGTAACTTAATATACCCTGAACGAATATCCGAACTCACCAAGTATTGAATCACATTCGAGCGTTAAGTAGAGAATCCGATGATATCCAGGCCAATCGACCAGGCGTTTGTGTATGTGAGCTTATACGGGGTCAGTAAAGAGAGTATCGTTAATGCGCAGTGATTACCACATAGTTAAATTCCGGCCAGCTTTATTCACAGTTTGTCGCCGAGCTTTGCTTAAGACAATATTCACCAAAGAATAAAAAAGTAGGAAACAATATTCTGGAACAAGAAGAGAGGCCATTGGCATGTTAAATCGCGATATGTATGTGCTAAAAGTTCTTATATTTAAGTCATTCCAATTTAATGTTCTTCGTAAACAATTGTTATTTTCTCTTTGAAAAACTTTGCCCTATCAATAAGTAAGTAGAACATTTCTATTCATTAATTTACTCCTCATTCATTAAAATGTGTTAACTCATAGTCAATGTTTCTTCATTTTCGAAATAAGCTCAATATTGATAAATCATTTGGTGTTTCATCCTTCTTATCCCTTCTGCGATTAATTTAAAGCATCATGTTGAATTTTAAAATAAAGGAAAGAAATTCTTTTGGGTTCCAGGGAACCAATTTGCAATGATGCAACCATTTTTGCACCCGTGCACTGGAGAGTTAAATTTTTCTAATCCTTTGACCATTATAACCCTAAAGATATTTCCTTTAATATTTGCTGGAGAGCAAGAGATATATTCGGAGTGGGTTGCAAAGTTACAGAGAATAGCGACAGCAATTCTTAGATATTTTTTTTCTAAAAAACTAGCAAATCCCGATCGACTGCACTAATTTTTCTTAACAATAAAAGTATTCTTATCATACAGAAGAGATATAAAAATAAGAGAAATTGCAAAGGAAGAGCCTCTAAACTTCATCTGGCAAACTTGTAACATAAAAATTTAAAATATTTCTAACAAAACACTGAACTGAACACGTAAATTGTTACTAAAAAAAAACGATTGCAACATATATCATGTTTACTGTTAAACGTGAAAATGTGAAATACAAAGTTTCTAGAAGTTAAACTGTCGCACCATATAAAATTTCATTTCGTTTATTCGTATTCATTGTAAAACCGATATACACTTGCTATCTAATAAAAGCTTAAAAGCGAAAAAGCATTTTAAAAGCACAAAAGAGTGACCGCGCGAATCTAATTTTAAACGAACATTGTATCAAAGGATATTTGTTCACGTTTGTTTGAATGAATTTTCACTACGTCCTCGATATGAGCGCGGAATATTTCGTTAACAGGAGACATCCCGTATGCAAATTATTGAATATCAAAGCTATTCGACGATATTCCGTGAAGCCGGAGCCGAACACATGGTATCGATCGTCCATTCAACTGCACGGAATAGAAAACCGATGCTCACCTATAATGCGAATTCTAATGGAAAATTGTCCTTGATCGAGCATTAGTTGATTCGCCGGCCATGTTGTAAAACAATATTTTAATCTGCACAGTGCAGTCAATTAGCATTCGTAAACATTGGCCCGAGAAACTGACGCGATAAACCATATAAATTGCGTGTAATGATAAAGTATTCTTATTGGTAATTTTTGGCTTGATATTGTTGGTTATATCTCTCCTTGTTTCAGTGCCTTTCACCTCTACTTAAAGAGACCAGAGAGAATCGAATTATCTTCGATCGAATCCATATATGCAATTATATATGAATTACATAGATGGAGCTTTCTTGAAACCCAGCGAAATTACAATTCATTATTTTTACTATTATGACTAGTAAGTTATATGTATAAAATGATACAATTAACTGATGTTTTGTACGAGGGAAAGTCAGTAAGTAGGTCACAAAAAGCTATTACAAAAATAATTAGAGAAACAGTTAGCCAAGCCAAAAACAAATTTTATTTTTCAACAAAGTCTCCACCTACATCAATATACTTATCCCATCGCTTTATCAATGCCCCAGCGCCTGTTGCATAAAAGTGTTTGCCACTCTCTCTTTTAAAGAGAAGATCTCTTTAGGGGCGATGCTTCATTCCCAGTCACTATCGAGTTATTGGTCGTACTGTCGGCTTCGTATAGCTTTTGGCTACATTCGACGTTCCTTCTGAACCGCGCTGAACAAGTCTAGTCTACAAAACGCATCTTGCACGAGCGTTTTCAAAACAATGCCCTATTTGTTCCCTTATCTGCTTAGAATTCAGCCGTCGATCACTCAGCACGAATTCCTCAATTAATTTGATGTTTTCTGATGTCACCACAGTGAGCTTTGGTCACATGCATCATCTTCAAGAGATTCTTTGCTCTAACGAAACAATTTTGACCAACGTTTAACTGTGTCATAGGATGATGTAAACCGTTCGCTCTTTGATTTTGGACGGTGTCTTTCCTTCCAAAGTGAGAAATTTGCCATGCGCCGCTCACCTGCTTATTCTCTCACTTCAATGATTAATGGCTATAAACTGTCAAAAATATTATTCGAATGTTAAATAAAAACAAATTTGTCATATAGTAGCATTCGCTTTTGATAACCTTATTACTAGATACTTAAGGGTTGGAACACGTGGACCACACCTCGTACCTTCCGAGGAAAGTAAAAACACTGGCTAAATGATTGGTTTTATATAACTCGCTAAACACCTTTGATAGTATAAACGTTCTGTCATAAAGCTTCTCCATCGGCGCTCCTTACTGTGGAGAAAAAATACACATGGTAGCACTGCTTGGGGGATTGGCGCCCTGTTTCGGACGGTGTCCGCCTCGTACTTTGATTTTTCATTTAATAATGTATGCGAAAATACTCCGAAAATAATCTCCGAATGCCATCTTTTACGGATTTCGTAATTGTACAGTGTGTTCAGGTTCAGACGTCCTTAAGTTTTTCAACTTATTCTGCATTGTTAATTAACCAATTATAGACTTTTAAAAATAATTCAGACTCTGCTGATGAGCTATTGTCTGCGAAAATCTGTGTATTCTTATCGTAAGCAATTGATTTTAATTTAGACCAGCATTGTTGCTCTATAGAGGCTAACTCTTTGTTGATCAGAAAATTAGTGAAATTTTGCAGATGCTAATCCTCACTCGTTTTCAAGTAAGCTTGTGCACATTTATACATTTGAAAATAATTTCAATATGTAAAATGACAAGGGACCAACGCACAACACGTAGATACGAACAAAAGCTTTTTCATTCAAGTCCATTAAGGTGAAGCTATAATTCTATTGATGGAAAGATTATCGATAAGGTTTCATTTTCAAATCATACGTTCATTTCCGACGAAATCGTTAATGAACCATTGTTGAACTCGAACATGTTCGTTCGCTTTTACGCATAAAATCCGGTTATGTATCATTTAAATTACATAATGTATTCGTGCACAGACAGCAGTTTAATTATATTGGCGCGCAATATGTTCTTCGTACGTATTTTGACTCAACACCGTTAATTTATTTCCTAGCAATTTACTGTCGGATGAAATTCAGCACGTTCAGCTACACGAACATATGTTTAGCGTAGTTTAATCCATCTTACGCTTGCTTTAGCGTAAGCAGTAGAATTATAGAGACAAAGTAAAGCGTATATTATTAATTCATTTCAGATTAAATATCTAGACTCCTCGTAATAGGCGCGAATGTAAACATTCATAATAGCGAATGACAATTTAATGTCAAGAGAATGCGTACATATACCGCAGAAAGATAAAATGTAAAGACGAACTAGTCTGTTTGTTGAAAATTACACACAGTGTACAGTAAAATTACTATATTTTTTAATGCTACATTGTGCAGGGTTCCTTCGGAAGTCCTACCAACGCGCGTTCAAATTTAAAGTATTTTTAGTCCTGCTAACAGGATCAATTATACATGAAACAAAGGAATGTCTATTAGTGCAGCCAAACACAAATCGGGAGAGCGAGAATGCCACGCAATGGTACCACTTACGCTTATAAGAAAATCTCGAAAGGTTTCCCTTAGAAAGTGCACCATGGCCTGCGCAGTGCATTCTGAACAGTCGCCTTGTTGGTACCAGATATCATCGCGATTAACATTAAGGACGGCAAAAGCTGGTAGAATGCGGTTTTCTAGCAATGCTAAATATTTAATAGTAGTTAGGTTACCGTTGATGATGAAGGGACCTAATTATGTTATTGCCCAAGATACCAACCTACAAGTTAAATTTTTGGCGTCGAGGAGCGAGATTTGACTTTTTTACGACCAGTATTTTGAGGTGGATGGATTATGTTGATCACGTGAACAAATCTGTAAACAATACTTTCTGCAAAAATGTCATGGTCGTCAATCTCCCACAAAAGAAATTCTGGCCGTTATCATGTCTTCACAAAATGAAATTCTTTTTGCCTTCATGAGGAAAAATCTCTTCCTCCTTCCGGTGGTCCTGGACAAAAAATGTCCGAGCACATCCCGTCAAATTCTTTCTTATACCATCCCATGAATGCTAACAACCTAAAACAATCGAGCCCTCATAATTATCATAAACTATATTGGACATAAAAAAATATGCTAAATTACAATGATTACTTTTGCGAGTAGAGCAACAAAGGCCAACAAAAACAACCTAACATATATTTAGTACTTGTGACTTTTGAGCAGTATATCACAGAAACTGCATATTCCAAAGGCAAATTTGAAATTGAAGAAATGAGCTTTTAAGCACTTGTTCAACATTGCTAATACGATACCATTGCAAGAACATATTAAAAAAAAGCCAAGCTAGGGGTAAGTACTAAATCGAATGGTTAAACATTGCTTTGGGATAAGTTATATTTATTGGGCAACTAGCATATTCTTTCCTCTAGGTATATAGGTAGATATTTCTATGGTATTTTCCCAACCCTTTTTATGAGATACTCCCCTGCAAATAACATCGATTATCCCCTGTTTTCGCGCATCGTTTCTTTCTAAGGCACGCAGTTTTTCTTGCAGAAGAGATCCGTTCGGTAGGAAAATTTGATTCTGGTCGGTCGCCACCCATCTGTGTCTGTATGAACGAAATCTTGCTGCGAGCCGAGCGGTTCCAGCACCGTCCTTAGAGTAGATCGGCCACTGAACTGTTCGGTCCCTGCCTATATCGGCACCAGCAGCCAGTGGCTAGCTGAAGTTATAACGGAGGCAATATCGGAAAGAGGGCGGAGAAATATGAGAAATACTAGGGATATCGTTCGAAAGAATGTGTACGTCGCGAAGGAAAGTCGCCTAGTCCGAATCTCCGAAAAATGTTACCACTTGCGCCTTCGGGGTCGCAGACACCCGATGAATACATTTGAATTTATAGGTTTTTTTCTCGGGTAACTCCTCCCAAATCGTCACTTTCTATCTTTCCTCCACGTCTTGCCCGGCCTTCGCATCGACTGCTCGTCTTTCCTTCTCTATACGGTTTCCGATGCTGCCTGATGGTATCGTAATATATAACCTTTACAGAAACAGATTTAAATGAAAAATATTGCAACGGGAAATGTGTGTGGACCGGAGTGCTCGCTTTATCACTAGCATTTGCGAGCCATGTGTCAACGTCAAGCTCGCGGACAAAAAGGAGCAAAAACAAAACAAGTATACCTTTCTCTTGAATGTTTGACCGCTGCCGTATATTCCAAGCTATCTCACTTTGTAAAGGAATTGTACCGGAATTGGTTACCAACTTTCTTATTTTTAGTACAACTGTATACTTTTCATCAGCTTAATTGATTGTACACATGGCACGTAAATAATTTATACTAATGCGCATTAACCCACCACCCCTAAAGTCAACCGTTTTCGAGATATTTAGAATCATGTTGAAATGTTAGCATTTGCACCGTTCTTGTTGAAATTAAATATTGAAGAATGTAATCAAGATTAAGGTATTTACTTTTGTGAAAGGAAATGGAAGGTCATGCGTGCCGCACCTTATCGTTATAGTTACTAAATTTTTTATTAGGATCTTTCATTTCGTTCCACAAAAGTAAGTATGTAACTTCGACAAGAACAGTGCAAGTGCTAAAATTTCATGATTTCAATGATCGCGAATATCTCGAAAGTTTGACTAGAGGTAAGATGATTAATAAATTGATACTACTTATAATATCATTGAAACTATATACTGGCTGCGACAACTATCTGTACGGCGGGGAATTACAGCTTATCTATTCACGTAATGGAAAAATATTTGGAATAAAAGTTACTTAGAGTCAAGTGATCTATGACCAAAAATTATTTTGATGTATGCAAGATATTTAGTTTCTCTGGTACATTATGTAATCTTATCTTAAATGGAACAACATATATATGACTATATTTTTAGATCTCATGATAGAAAATAAGGTAAACTTGTATGATACACCATATACTTAAAATAATAATAATAATAGTTTATTGTCTAACGGCTTCCAGTTACAGGACAACATTATATAAAAAATACGTACAATACTAAGAATAAAATTGAAGACAAAATAAAAAACAGTAAAAGGAAAAAGCTCAAAACTCATTAATTTTACTAAAAAAATACATCATTATACAGTGTGTCGGTTATGCGGCACATAGAAGTAATGGGAGAAAAGGATAACAGATTTGTTCGAGGTATGGGAAGGAAGAAGGTAGGAGAAGAACATGAAGATGTGCGAGGAACTAGAAAATTCAAGGAAGAAAGTAAGTCGGGACTATCAAGGACGCCACGCACCAACTTCCAGGCAAAACGTGTACTCTGTCGCTCCCGACGAGAAGCCGCGGTGTGCATCCAATGTCGATCGAGAAGAGCACCATAATCGATGTTCCGCACTGGATAAATTCCATCAATCTTGGAAGGATAAGAATTTGAGAAATTTCCGTTGAATCTGCTCAATTTGGAGTTGTAGATAGATGTAGTGCGGTGACCAAATAGGTGAAGCATATTCGAGTTTGCTTACAACGAAGGTATAAAATTAAGTTTTGAAAACGGATATATTCTCAAAGTATCTGCAGGTGCGCATTGCGAAGCCTAAAGCTTTCGATGCGGAAATACAAAGGTGGTTGATATGCAGCCCAAAGCTCAAACAACTATCAAAAATAACTCCAAGATCAGAAGTGCTTGCCTGTTAATGGAGTAAGTGGAAGGAATTGAGTTAAATTTCCTTGTGAATGACATGTAGCAGCACTTGTTCACATTGACCAGCAGCTTTGAAGAGGCAAACCATTCGGTGATCGTATAATGATTACGCTGTAGCTCAATAACGTCAATCCAGTTCTTAATAGGCATGAATATTTTTAAATCATCTGCATAGGCTAGAACAGGGCAAGATACAGAAGCAAGTAAATCATTGTCGTAGAGATTGAATAATAATGGACCAAAATTCGAACCCTGTAGAGTACCTGAAGACGGACTAAATTCGAAAGATTTGAATCCATTATAAAAAACGTAATTGCTTCTGTTGGTCAAATAGAACTTAAAATGAACAATTCTAACCTTATTTACTTCTGATTAATTTACATTAACTCGCTTCTGAATTCTAATTTGAATTCTTCAAATAACCGCCTTTTTACTGGAGATTTAATCAGATACAAGATGTCTGGAGGACAGATAGACTCAAAATCAAATATAAAATTAGCGTCACTTAAAACGATTATTTAATAGCATTGGCGATTGTTTCAGTACAATAAACACCTTTAATATATGCCGAAACTATTTATTTTTGATATAGCATGATACAGGAATGCAACTGAAGTTGATATTCTGTGCTCTCTAGTACGTGAAACTTTACTGAGAATTTTGACGGGAACTGACCGAATAATTATTAACTAATAATATTACATTTAGATACGCCTAAAACTTACACTGAGTCCTTTTATAGAAAGATTTTGCATTAATTTAGAAGTTTTGGGAAACAGAAAATGAAATACGAAAGCAGTTAATATCTGTCTTTCCCACTACCGTCGTTGGCTGGACTTATCACCTACGCCTCAAGGGTAATAGCCCAGAAAAGGAATAAGAACTAGGAAAGGGAAATAAAGGGACCCTTATTCGCGATAGGTGGACAAGCTGAAGTGATTAGATGAGATCCGTGGATAGCGCTGATGACAGATAACCTCTTGGACGTTAAAATTAATTAAACCTTTCTGTTGCAATTATTGACGCTTCTGATTTTCTGGTGTTGGATTCATTGTATCCGGCGCCTTTGCACACATTTGGGAAACTAGAACTTACCAAGGTTGTCTTCAACTACGTCCTAGAGCCTCCTCGGGGTGATGTTGCCTTGTATTAATCCAAAAAATGTATCCTAGAAATGATGATCAAATACTAGCAGTTCGATACAAATTCAAAATTCTATCTTTACTTTCTTGAAAGTAAACTTGGAACTCTCATTCCATGTGCAGGACCTATCGACAAACTATCAGGGTCCCTAACATAGGTTATCAGGAACATGATCCAAAAAGAACAAGTAACAAAAGTAAATATAGTGTATTTAGGGAATAAGCATTCCAGACGTAAAACATTTAATCGACCTGTGTTATAAACAGGGCTAAAAATGTCTACCTTTTCTCAATGCACAATAAACCTCGCCTTAATTGCGAATTGTGTAGGCGTATTTCTGACTGCTTCCAAAGCACTGATTATAAGTGGCAGTAATTCCGCTTCTGCCTCATCTGGAGTTTCATAAACTAAACTCTTTAGATAATAACAAAAAAATCCAAAGGGATCAGATTTGGCAAGCGAGCTGGCCAGGCTGTCGGGCCATTTCTTCCTCTCTATCTACGAGGGTATGTGACATCAAGAAAGGCTCGTGCGTGCGTCCTTACTCAAACCACTGGTTATAATGTAACACTATTGTGATTACCAATTTATCGATCTATTGCCTTTATAAAAACACTTCCGTCGTCTAAACCTGTTTCCCTTTGAACTCATTTTCTTGTTAATAATGTGCTCTTTGTCGACGATGTAGGAGCTTTTTTACAAATATAAGTAATATATTCACCGAATAAAACCACCGGGCAAAAAAGAGGAGCGCGAAAGACTCAGCTATATAAGCCGCTGCAATATCATATTAAACGTGCATAGAGCGTCGCCGTTTCCTGAAAATACCTCAATTCATACAGCTGAACAACACTGACCACTCGCTAATAATACCGATAGCAGGTAATGTTATTTTTATCACTATGTATTGCATTAACCTTTCAAAATTTGAATAAATAACAATAATAAATTTAATATAATCAAATTCTGTCGGAACAAAAAAAGGGGCCTACAACATCGAAAATATAAAGTAAATGAAAAAAAATTATTACGAGAAAACAAATTTAAAATCAAATGATTAGCCTTAAAATAAAAAGCAATGAGGTCTACTCGACATTATTAAAGCTCTTTACAATCAGTATATCAATATACGTATATTCGATAACAATACAAACTACCAATAATACTAATCAATAGTGCTTCAGCTCCATAAAAGCGTCGAATAACATCAAAAACTATTCAGACATTTGAAATTAGTTTATAACGCGACGATGAAGGGCAACAATCCACAATAAATGTATTTTATCGAATACATCCCGACCGCTATTCAAATCCGCGCAAGTGGAATATGTAAATAAATTCCCGCCTTGGAATGAATTATTTACCATCTGTGTATTATATTTTATCACTTTTGATTGATGAGGTGATATTTTTTCCATTGTTGCGACAAATCTATACCACAATAGCCACAGCACGGAGATATAATACTCCGAATTGAATGAATGAATATATTCGCTCTGTGCATGTAAATAAAATCGAAAACTAGGGAAAATTTGTATTCAAACGCGATAATATTCAGCGCGCTGCTTGATTTCTAGAGTAGTGGCGTAATGTTGAATGAATCTGTTGCAGTTTCACATATTAAATATTTGGAAGATATTGTTTCTTTGAAGCTTTAAAGCCTTTGTTAAAATATGTGTATAATTCCATAAATCAGGCACAGAACTGAAGATAACTCTTAAGATGAATTATAAGAACCATCAAAGTAAAATATGAAAATACAAAAACATTAAATAAATTGTGAAAACCTTTAACGACAAGTAACTTAATGTGACGGATCAGCTACATATTTTTGCGAAGCGCGGAATAAGGCTTGACGCTGCTACTTTCATTTCTCGCGGCACATTCGCTCCATCGATTTTTGAGCGATATTCGCGTTTACAACTACAGTTGAAGACCCGGCTTCGCATGAATAGGTAGTCGCAAACGGAAGGAGGATCATTACAACTTTCGAACTCAGAGTTGGATATTCATTTTTAATTGATATCCAAAACGGATCCACTAAATCGGAAGATGCAAATTTTGTTTATAACTTATTGTCGTAAGAGAGTTCAATTAGATTCTCTGCTTCTCTACTTCCTGCGAAGTGAATTCCGGTGGAACTCGAGCACGGAAAAGATCTTGGATCCATGCAAATTTCTCGACATTGTCTTCCTCGAAGGATTATATAAACCTGTCAGTGAGCCTTGAGAGGTGTTCCTTGTAAAGGGACGGTAAGTCTTGTCAGACTAGGACTTTATTAGAGGCCACGTATTTGTGCAATTCAGGAGAACAATATTAACCGCAGTCCTCATCTGCCGGCTTTTATTGCGATTACGTTTAACACCTGAACATACACGAGCTAGATCGATCTTATTTGCTTTTCTTTTGTTGAGTTGTCTTTTATTTACATGTTTATAAGCATTTTGAGTACTAACAAACATTTTTTGGTAGTGCACTTCTAGTAGCGGCCAGTGTATGGTAACTAAGGTATTGTTACAGTTTAATGTGCAATCTCACTGTACGTGCATCAAATCAAACACGTACATCTCTTCCTGAAAATTCTGAACGCTTGTTAGACAGCTTTTTCCAACGAGGGAGGTGAACGATTTAATTTTACTCTCAGTGGTTGCAAAAATTACCATCGTCTTATCAACCCAGAAGTTCATATACCGGCTCGTCGCCGTCGTGAAGAAACCGTACATGTACAAACCACACCTTCCCCAAGATATTAATAAAAATCTAACTACGTTGTTTTATTTCATCCTTGCTTTACCCTCCTATAAATCGTATCAACATAATTTTACACATCGAAACACGATCAGTAAGTCCTCATGCTGTTTTTTAGAAAATCAGCCACTAAGCACTGAGCTAGACCTTGGAATAGTTGGGACTAAACTGAAACCTAAACTTGGGATCTGTTTGGCAATCATTTCTTTTCCTTTTATCGAAACCACTTCTGCCAGGTTATATCCGTAGTGTGGTTTACGAATGCTGAATACCCGCAGACGACTCGCAGGATTTTACTTCAGCTGCAACGTTGTATTTGACATATAAATGTTATAGGGAAAGAACCTCCTCAATCAACAATCCTCAACGTAGGGATTTATGGAGACTAACAATAAGAAAACTGGTTATTTTAGGTATAACAACAAAATTTTGCAATGAATTTTTGATGTGCGGAGAAGTAACATTTTATATCATTTTCGATCACTTCAATTACGATGGTTTTTTAGATGTACACTTCATATTTTAATAATTTATGGTGCGTTATACCTGACGTACCGTTTCCATTACATAACTTGCATTAAAAAAGTCCATTACCTTTACATACCGTTAATGATTAGTGCAATAAAGATGATTTGATTTTAAATAGTAAAAAGCCTAATGATTCATTCACATAATAGGCAAAAACATCCTATGAATGCTATGGCAAACAACATAAAAGTATCGGAAACCTTCGCACTGCACAAGTTTAATTTATTAATCCGGGGCGGCCAAACGGTGATCGAACGATGATCGGTTGAAAATGTGGATCATCGTATCGTCGAAACGGCCGTCACGGATTAATTAATTAAACTTGTGTGGTGTAGAGGTTACCGATACTTTTGTGTTGTTTACCATTCTACGCCTCAGTCCTTGCTATCATTATTGATCATGGCTCTCCAGCCCAAGGATATGAACGCTATAATAAATATTGCGGCAAATCTTGCTGATAGCGCTGGTAAAATTAAATTTTTGACTTTAGCTATAGAAAAACATTCTTTTTGTGTTTTGGCTGCCAAATACATTCATTTAGCTGCCTGTTTATTGATACAAAATGTAATTACTTTCAATTTATCCATCTTTATTGAAGGTATTGAATTTGCTTGTGGCAGTCGTCTAGTCAGGTGGACAGAGTTTTCGGTGTCCAAAAGGGAATCCGTAAAGTAGAAATAGGTATCTGGAAGATAAAATTGTTCTTGGAAAAAAATGATATTCCACTCTGTTACGAAAAAGAATCGATTAAGATAAAAAGGAGCCAAATAACACGGAATCATTCAATCTTATAGTGGTCCTGAAAATTACCTGTCTTCTTTAAAAAAAATACCCAAATCACTATTAACGATAGAGTCATGCTTCAAACGATGTTCAACGTATTAAGGAATACGACTTAATTTTCTTATAATTCAATAAGAAGGGGACCTAGATTTTTTCAACAGAGAAATGCGTACATTTCGAGCACTAATCGGTAGTGTGATATGTCGCCCGGAGGGAATGAGTATTCGTAAGGCTCCGCAAAGTATGCTCGATGAGAAGTTCGCAAAACTATTTATGAAAAGAAATACACGCGCACAGGAATAGGAAAAGGCAATAAGTTTTCAGGTTATATTGTATAATTCCTAATATTTATTTTATTGAGAAATACATAGAACTTAAAGTTATTTAGTAAACTCTAAATCAAAATCAAATGTCTTTTAAGGTGTCGATTCACAAGAAAAAAAATCTCTTTTACCGGAGTTTGGCAACGGAGAATTTGCGAGATTTCAAACATTGATTGGAGTTTCCATCCTACTCACTAGATTTGACTCCTTCTCACTTCCATCTATTCCCTAATCTAGAGAAATTTGGGCTGGGAGAACATTTTGCTTCAAATGACGAGACGGTAGCTGCCGTAAGTGAGCATTTTGCAAAACTTTTCAGTTTCGCAGTTTAGAGATGGAATGACTTCATTGGAAAAATGTTGGGCTAAGTACATTCAGCAGGGACTACTGAGAAAAACCGATACATGTTTGAACTAAAGAACACAGCTTTTTACTACTAGGGCGAGAACAGTTTATCTTTCGGTCTTGCAATGCGTAATCTTTGCGTAAATCTTTTAATCAAATTTAATGGCAACGCACAATGTGAATGGTGTATGACGTCATAGAACATTCGAGTTTACAGCCGGCATTTCAGTTCTGAAAATTTTCTCTGTTATGACACATGAGATGCTGTTGAATCCTTGGAAAATGCCTTGATGGAGCACATCTACCAGCATCTAGTGTAAGTTCCAGATCAAGATCTTTTTCAGCCATAACAACTCATTGATCAAGAAATAATTAGAAAATCAAAATCCACAAAGTTCCGCACAACGTTGTATTTTATATCCAGCTTTTGAGAACCAGCACGTCAAATCTTATCATACTTACTTGGCTATACACGGCCAATATTTCCATCCACAATTATCTTCCGTAAAGGAATCATGAAGTTCGTTCGGAATAACTGCATTTGTATATCACTCATACTACCAAAGAGTCAAAATATAAAGTCTTTCAGTTGCGTCCTCGTATGGATACATTTAGAATAAAAAAAATATAAAGATTTTGTTGAAGTTTAATGTGAAGTTGGAAATCGAAAAGTTCTCAATGGCCCTGGTCAAACAATTGACATCGTGAACGAAAGATTCAAGAAACGTTTGCAATTTGTAGTTTAAATCCAATAATCTCGCCAATAGAATTATTTGAAGTATGAAATTGTAAAGCTCTAGTTTAATTTTGCATGAGTTGGCACCAAAATTTGCAAGGACTACGTCCGCTGCCCGGGAAGACTCTGTGGTCATATCTACGAATTATCAATTTGCACATACAAACCTTATCAAATCAAAGATATTCATAATATTTTCATCCAACAGCAAAATATTGTGTTTATACCATTGAAAATGTAGAGATTAGGCGCGTTCAGGCGGCATAACTGTTTACCTACCTCGCAAACTTGTTTTTAGTCTGGTGACAGATAACATTTTAAATGCTGCTGAACGGTTTTGTTGTCACAAACTGTTATGATATTACGCTGTCTAAACTCAACGCGAAATATCTTTGGTGACAATGTTATCCAACAGTTGACACTCATCACTCTCTCGCTCACTGCACATAACAGCTGCGTGCTTAGACGCGCCCATTGTGTCGCAATGTTTTGAAATGCGTTTTTGAAATTTTGTAATTAATAGCTTAAGCCTTCTTTTAGACACGGAGAAATCTTATTAGATATATATATTGGGATTGGATCTGACGTCATTTCAAGTTATCCGTGTACGACCACTTTTCGATTATCTAGGAGCGATATATTACACTTGTCAGATTGCATCTTTGTTTGTGACTACAACTATAGATCAGCGGCGGTGGCACACTGATACAAGAGGGCCTGTTCGTTGGCTGACTCGGTTCCAATCGATATCGTGCCTTCTCTTTTGCTCTTTACAACGGCTAGCGCTAGTTCGTATATGTGTGCATCAAAGGGTCGTCGCAAATCACTTTGGCTTACAAAACCTATCATTGCAACACTAATAATTTATAGTTCGTTTGATTGACTTGGACAGGTCAAACCGAATCCGGTCTATTTTGTTGTGAAACGTAATAAATGGCTCCGTGTCAAAGCGCTCGATACATTAGGTATCAGTGCTTGACCATTCTACCGACTAATTCTCTAAAAGCATATGCTCCTGCATAGTTTCTATTTTCTACGCCATGTCTCCATTTGTATATTGCCGATATACTGGTAGGATTTTCAAAGTGATTACCTAATTAAATGTGGATCATTATATGCGGTTGGTGCTTTGAACGATACTAATTGAGGCATCCGAAATGAACGGTCATCGCTTTGGCGCGTTTCATCAAAGTTTAAATTTGCAATTAGTCTGCCCTCAAAAGAATAGATAATTCCAGGTAGGAGAAATATCATGTCCTTTAATATAAGTTGTTGCACTTTACATTATCTAGGATCTATCAGATTTTTTAATAAGATTGTGCCTTTGCAACTAGAGATTTTTCAAAACAGTTTTTCCCCTGATAAAATCCCATTGAGGGCATGCTTTAAAGACTTACACACTGTTTCATAAGTTCGTAGCTAGCAAAAGTTGCGTTTCTCCTTAACGGAACATAGTATATGTTATTATATATTCAGAATCCTTCAGGTTTTGTTGATACGAAGGTTTCGTTTGAAAAAAAAAAAAAACATTTGCACAAAGCGTTATTTCTCCGGAAGTACGCATTAAATAAATATGATTTTGGTACCTAGATTAAGCATAAAAGTACCTAATACACCCGGGTCTATGTGCTTCCAAATTGAACGAAATTCGTGTAATATTGCATTAAGTACTAACTTAATGCTGAGTCGGATGCCATTTAACACAACATAATAAGTATCCATAATAAAACTACTCTTTTCTAAGTCGATTCTCAGAAATACTTTAAATAAGTTTAGTAAGTGATAAATTAATCCAAGGCAAAACTAATGGAAATTGTGTTTCTATTGGAGAAATGCAATAAGAATTGTTTACTTGCCAGTAAGGCTACCAACGCTACAATGGGCATTACGCGAAATTAATGATGTAACTTTCTTTAACGATGTCTTATTGGTGGAAGAACTATTTAACTAAGTATATGAATTATCAGCACCAAAGGAGCGTTAATAGTTGGGTAGGTATTCTTGGTGATAAAATTAAAAGCCCTTGAGCATAGTCTTACAGAGACAATTGTGAGCTGCAAGAACACATCCGATTAAATTTAAAGCAAGATATGTAGTTATAATAAGACGGTGCATTTGTACACTCGGCATTTTTTGTAAGAAACCTTCCAAGTCCAATGTTCCATGGAAAATGGATAGGCCGTGAAAGTCCTTTCCAGTGGAGTACCTTAAAGTTTACGAAATTATATTATTTTTTAAGACTCTATGTTAAAGAGCAGCTGTATAGAATCTGTTACAACTAAAGAAGCGATGCCCAACGATCAGAACGCTTAAATCGAATTAAATTGTCATTCCATAAACGAACTCAAAAATGTCTAGAAGTGAATGGCCGTGGATTTGAACATCTTCAAACATAATTCAATCACTGTCAAATCGTTCATTTAATTTTTATATATTTACAACTGTGTTGTCTGTACTTAATATTTCTAGAAGTTTAGTTATGAAGCAAATTGAAGTAGATTTAATTAATGCATTGTTATTTAGCTTCCTTTAGGAATCAATACATTCATCCATATTTCATTAACAATGCTATACGCTCCGGTTCGCTATATCAAACTAAGCACTCGCTAACAAATCATTTTGTAATATAAATCCATTCAGCAGCTTTTAGTTCGTTATATAAATTACGCCGTAATTACAAGGTCAGGTGCTATTGCTCTCCTCCTCACCAACAACACTATCGATCAACCTCTCTAGTAGTGAGATTGCTACCAATAGTACTTCTTCCAACAAAAACAACAGACTAGTCTGGGCCAATCATATACTGTGAAATCAGTTAGAAAACAGTTTCGAATTTTTTTAGCCAACCAAATCACGTCTGACTAGCTTATGATTCCTGTTGGAACAGGCCTGCATGACCCAACACCGTACTACAGATCAAGCCGTAATCCTTCCTTGATACTGGGCTGCTACCAATAGTATTGACCTCTCGCGCATTACCACCCTAGCCCCATGCATATACTAGATTTACGGTCAAGCAATATTAGACCGGCTTGTATCGGCTCGCATTCGTACGAAAAAAATTCTGGAACGTAACAGTATACGCACATTATGCTGGTGGAATCAGCTCGATTCGAGAATAAAATAATAAACAATGAAGGCGAGTTCTCTGCCGCAGAGAAAAAGGGAAGAAATCAAAACGTAGAATATGGATTCATGATATAAACAGGAAACGTGGGATAACTTTTTTAAGTTTGTATTTATCTAGATTTCCATCAAGGAATGCCGATTGAAATATAATATTAGTTAATACATATATCTTCGCAGCAAAGTAAATTGTACTTGCTATTGCTATTTGTAGGAATTTCGAGAACTTTATCAATTGTTTTCTGATTTACAACAAGACAATCAAAATTTTGTTCAGTACTTCAGAACGAGTTACGAAAAAATTATTGGATTGCGACAAATTTTGGAAACACATATCGCAAAATAAGATACTAAATTTTAAAGCAGAAAAGAGACTCTCAGTGCAAAAATAATAATAAATAACAAATTATACCGTTTTAGAGCAACTAATAAGATAACTAGCAGCTAATAACTAAAACGAGGGAATAATATAATAAAAATATTTTATTGTCTTATGCCATCAAATTTTAATGTTATTTCAGTTTTAATTAAACTTACTGTTTAAGTTAATTGTTTCTCCAATTTCCTCCCAAATATTTTGTGTGCCGATTTGGTTATGGGAGTTTGCATCGCTTGGATCATTCAGTTCGTTATAAATTATAAGGTTAGAAACAAAAAAGTAGGACCTTTCTGTTACAAATTCTTTAATTCAATTAAATATTGCGACCTGTTTCACCAACATTTTTATCGATACAATATTTTCGAATTAATAAAAGAGCGTTTTTGCCCTAGTAGCTCGGTTAGTTAGCTGACAGTTGGTACAACGCTCGAGCTTCTATGCTATGGTGGCGCTAATAATGCATAAGACATGCATTCAAACGTCGCGATACTGAAGACACATTAAGGTAGCAAAATGCCTAGCACTCATATTACAAGCATTACTAGCAGCATTGTTCTTCAAACAAGGAGAACATAACAATGAAATATTTGATTTTTTTGAGCATTGAGAAATAATTTGTTATGTAGATTGGCTTCTATCTTCTCAAACTGCTTACCAGCTACCCCCAAACACCATACCAGTCCAATTTAGTCAATAGAAGATCGTGGTCGACAGAGTCGAATGCGTTTTTCACATTAACACTGAAGAGATCTGAATAAAGAATGATACAGTGTCTTCTTTTATAATTGGAAGTTCACATCGCCGCATTAACAAAAAGTAAATTTAACAATCTATCCTTCCGATTGTATATTGACTTCACGTATTAATAACATCTTACTGGTAGTTAAAAAATTCTCAACTAAATATGCTAGCAAAACATCAATGTTCCACGAGGAAGAGACCTATGGAGAAGAAAGTAATTAATTCGAACCAAGTAAATGCTTCCTTATCTTACATATACTGCCAAACATTTAACTGCTCCTAGAGACTACAATAAAATATTTGAGTACCATCTGAGTCACAATTTCCATTTTAAAAATTAACCTCCAAAGGAGGAAAGTTTCCGAGTACTACACCCTGAAAAGGACAACAAATCTGCCGGCTGTTATATAAAAGAAATACATATATTTTCCGTGGTGCGCTGCGGTAGTTCCACTAAAATTACAACCGCATTAATTTTATAATGAAAGCAATAAGACCACTACCTAATTTAGTTTTTAATAGAGGAAGTTTCGGATCGGTGCAGAACTCCTACATAATGCATTACGACAGCCGACTTTAATAACATATTTGTACAAAAGGTAACTTCAACTTAAAACTTAGCTATTAGTTATTCACGATTAATCATAATTGGGGAACAATTTTCGTTCCGCATTTTTCGTCTGCATTAATTGACTCTGATTTATTGCTCGCTTGAAATATGCTCTAATTACGACCGATCGATAGTGTAAAACCGAAGCACACAGGCAGGAAGGGTTGATGCTACGAAAGCTGCTATTTTAAAGCTAAATATTAGCGGTCGACTACACTTTTTGTTCAATGAAGCGAATACAGAGAGCTGGTGCGGTTTGCTTGCGTTCCTACCGATGGCTATTAATCAACATTGAAGCAAAAAACAAAGCAAGGAGAAGTGCAGTTAAACACAAATTTAAACATTTTCGTTTGGAGAAAGATACAATATTGTAAATGTTTGGAGTTCCGTGAAACTAAATTACTATTCTGTGGCTGTCTTGAAAAAAATACTAAATTCAAGAAAGCGGTTGCTTGGCTTAACATATGTGAATAAATTATAAATGTAAATGACTATCTTGGATCAAGCCAACATTCTAAATTCAGGAGAATACTCTCTTCCAGTAAGCTAGTACACTTAAGAAATTCTATTCTTCATGCATATAAACATTCTTTTTCTAAAATACGACGTTTCACGGCAAAAATTGGGTGATTTTGTATTTAAGAGGATGACAAGATTTGAAATTATTTTTTTTAAATTATCAAATATAATAATTTCCATTTAATTTTGGAATATTGTTCCATTATCTTACTTCTCTTCTTAAAAATAATTACTTTTTTTTAATAAATAAAATGGCAGCAAATATAGACATGTGCGGAGCTACTAAAATTAAAGGAACAAGATCTTGCTAATATAATTATTTATAAAAATATGCCAGCAAGTAATGTAATCGGAACGGCTACTTATGGCTTTGTGACAAAGAAAATGCAAATGCGAATTAATAAATGAAGAAGCTAATGAAAATGTAACAATTAACATGTGATACTGAGCAAAAACTAATAGTTGTAGTGACATAAGTTCTGATTCAGTGCTAAACGAAAATAATCTCTTAGAAAAATTAATATAATATAGTTTGCAGAAAATGTAAGGTGAAGCGCCATCTATGACCCAAATTGTAAGTACGAGTAAAGAGGAAGCACGGAACAAAAAAGGAAATAAACACAACAACCTTCAACTGATCGAAAAAGATTCAAAACATCTGCATACGCGTAAAACAAAAACGGAGACATATGAAGTATTTCCAAACAAACCAATAATTGGTTGAGTTGGTTGAATAGCGAAGCAACTCCACATCGCATGATTGAACATTTAAAAAATACGGCACCAGACGTTCCGTTTCAAGGTGAATAATTGAAGAAAACTAATATTAGTGTATGTTTTCAAATGACTTCCTATTAATTATGTAGATTGCGTGTATGAACCGAGTTTGTGGCCAGGCAGTGCGGCAGATTCACACGAAAAAAAAAAATAAATATCATGCACTTACACAGCACAATGTACATGCAATCGCTCATGAAAAAACTAAAGCAATGAAGTGTTTTCGCAATGGAACATTACACAGCACATGAATAGCATTCCGTGGAATTCCGCTTGTCGAAGTAAGTGATATGTCACAGGCGATAAGATTAATGTATCTAAAATAATTATAGTTTCAATTTATCGTCCTCCAGCAGGTGATACCAATATATTATACTAAATTAGAAGTAAATTTGAGGGACACAAATTGTATTTAGTTGGCGATTTCAATAATGATAGCAAGGACTATGAGGTAGTATGGCAAACAACACAAAGTATCGGCACACTCCGCACAACAGAAGTATAATTGATTAACTGTTACTGCTATTAGCTTCTTCCGGATTTCGCCATGTGTCCAAACTTTCGCTTAACGTGGATTAATCCGGGACAGCTATTTCGACGATACGTCGATCCTCATTTTCAATCGAAGATCGAATGATGTGAGACCTTAATAAGGATAAACATATTTTATGTTTCGTGCTGCAATGACCAGAGACCCTTCCGTCTGTTTTTCCATATTTTTCCCATGTCTTAGTTTTAGGGTGTGTAGGCGACAGAAGCAGGTACTTGTAAGTAATATTTTTTTCTCGAGAGTAGGGATAGAACATGCATATTAAATTAGAGTTTTTCTCTCACATTATTCGGTCGTCGGATGAAAATGAGGATCGAAGTATCCTAGAAACAGCTGTCTGGGATTGCGGTGTGTGGCAATACCTTTGTTTTGTTTGGTTATTTCGATTTTAATAAAAACAGTAAAAATAAAACTGATTTACTGCAACTATGTATGTATGTTGGGCTTGGAGTATGCAACGAAGAAAAATTCTAGGATTGCTGTAAGAAGTGCAACGTTGATAATAATATTTTTACATGCGATTCATTAACAGTTTTATCAATTTATACAATTGAAACTCATATGTCAGATCATCTAAATCAGGTTGCTTTTGTGGAGTTACGTTAAGAGTTAACGTAAGACGGAGAGTGATACCTCCCTGCTTAAAGAAAAATACTGATGGCACGAATGTCTTAGCCAGTAAGGCTGAAGACCAGTATACCAGATGTCATCAAAATTACATATATAACATTTACTATCTACTTTATTATCTGGTGATAGTGAGTGGAAAACACCAGAGTTTTCGAAAATGAAAGTGTCTGAATACTATTCACAAAAACATAAGAATTCTATTAAACAGGCGCAAGAATCATATAATGAGAAGATTGGCTTCAAATCAAACTTGTAATTTAACATCCGAAGAATTAAATAAATATTACGCCGGGATAGGCAATGCTGTATTGAGAACAATTGATGTATGTGATGCGCGGTACATACGAGTTTATGTATATGATAGAAAGTAGATTGGTAAACTTTTTTGAGAAACATCAACTTTTCAAGGTCTACTGTAGCCGCATTCGTTGATTTTGTTGAAAACTTACTTCCAGCCCGGATGCGATATAAGCAGACCTAATTAAAACGTTTGACACCGAATCGCAATGATTTTGATAAGAAGGTTGTGTCTTTACGGAGTGAGAGATAGCCATTACAAATTATTACACTCATAACCAAAAAATATAATGCTAAGATAGCTTAGCTGCCTCATGGTATTGATGGAATAATTCACCGCAAACGCAATAAAAGTATCTTAGCATTATATTTTTTTAGTTATTGTTTCTAGGCATTTTCTGATGTGTTCTGTTTATATACATCATGGTAAGCCTGTCGGAATATTCACATGTGCGGCTTCCCAAAGCACTACCAGCGTCGCCATCTCGTGTTAAGCAATCAGAGGACTTGTCGAGGGATGGTTTGGGGAACAGTACCCGGTTTATGTTGCTGCTTCCTGAACGGCAAGCATGCGTTTCTTTGGCACTAGAGGGCGCCAAGAAATGTCGAGTTTGTCGTTTTGGAAGTTGTGGTATTAACTGTGAGGCAACAGCGATAGAAGGTAGAGGATAAAAATTACTCTCGAAACCACGCTGATGACGCCAAATAGGCAGAAACATGTCCGTGTGTTAGTGTATTTTTTTCTCTCCTTTTGTTGCGTTTACCGTGAATTATTCTATCCAATACCATGAGGAAGCTAAGCTATTTTAGCATTATTTTTTGGTTATTGTTTCTAGGCATTTTCTGACGTGTTCTGTTATTACACTCATATTTAGAAAATAGGAAACAATCGATTATGTGGACCAATAATCTATCAAGTTTCAGAGGTGTGACCGGATGCCACAAGAACCAATTCTCGACGACCCGATACTATTTATTATACATTGATATGTTCTAAATCAACGAACATGGATAATCAAAATTCTCTCTATTTATTTAGTTATTTTTACAAAAAATGATTTAGTTACAGCAAGTGTGTGGTGGTTATATGCAGGTAGGTGTACGTTGTTCCTTAAAATCCCGTCTCCTTCCCCTTTCTGTTAAAATCCAAATTCTTTCTCTTGAAATCCTTCCTCTTTCTGTTTGAGTTTATGTCCTGGCATGTCCTTTTCGAAATATTTCTTTGATTGTTTTTAAAATAATTGTAATTACTTTTCAGTTGTAATAATAATAAAATACAAATAAAAAATATGTCTGTGCTGTCTATACTGTTTACGTTTTTATCTACTTCTTTATCCGTTGTTCCGGGGATACCAATCCTACGACTTGATGTTTTTAATACTTAGCCTAGCGGCGGTTTTTACTGACATTGTCGATTGACAATGAAGATTTGGAATGCTGAATTCCAAATAATATGTGTTGTGTATGTTTTGTGTGTTTTTACCAAAAAATTATTTAATATACAAATTACTAGAAATAATTACAGACTTTGATTATTCCCCACAAAATAATGTTAATGGAGCTTTTGTTTTTACAAAATTTTAATAAGATTAATTTTCAAATTGCCAGAATTCGAATACGAGTTAAAATTAATTCGAATTCCATATTTCTCTAACATTTTATGCACATTGAAATTAAATAATAAAAATTTAATGGATTGAAAGTATAAGCGCACGTGTTTCAAAGCAATGACCCATTGCAATAAATTAATGTCTTACCTGACAGTATACCATAACCAAGAGCGTGCCTCTATGCTGATGAGGCGTCTTTTCTGCAAAATTACATTGAACCTGAACATATAAAGAAAATTATGAAATTATGGCAAATAAGGTAAAACTCAAAGAGTATAAAACGCAATACTTACCTTCTCAACAGAAAGAGTGAACTCATCTGCTAAGTTTCTCATACTGCAGATGGTACAAAACTGAAATGGGAAAATCACGTCACGATATAAAGTGGTAAACTAAGCATTGCCATGTATACCATCCGAACAACACACACACAAAGCAGGGAAATTAGCGTATTGTGCGAATTTCCATGTGTTGCTTCTTACGACATCCTAGTATGAGATATGTATATCGTCTGGAGCCGAAGGCATGTTAGTACTTCATAAAAGAGTTATAAAGACATTGTGCGGGTTTGGATCACGCAAAATTTTTAAATGAGCCAATACTTGCCACAGAAAACGTCATGTCCACGCAAACCAAAAGTCCTCGAAAAATGCTGGCGTTTCAAAGAAAGAAAATAACAGTTAGGTCTTTTTAACTCTTTTTTTTCCTTTTTAAATTAGTGGAGTCGGTTGACAGTGTTACTTTTGAAGGAAAGGAGTTATCTTCCACTCACGTTGTGCTGCACACGCTGTATAAATAACAAAGTGCAAGAGAAAAACTTCGGAGTATTTTGACCACTGTGTTAGAGTTCGGCATACCGCAGATTGCTCTCATAAAATAAAAGTCAATGACACGTAGATCTTAACCGAAACAACCATAATTAGGGTCTACAAAGAAATGAATTTAATTCGACGATTTCCAAAGAAAAAACAAGGAAAATGTTTACAGTAACGGTGCAATAACGAAATCCATTAAATTCGCGGTCGATATGCGCTCATACTGCACGTACCGTTTTTGTTGTAGGTTGTAAAAATAACACGTACAGTTCTAAAACTGCACCGCGAAGTACTTTGGGTAATTTATATTACTCATTTTCTTTTGCGGAAAACTACGGAAAGGAGAGATTCCGCGGAAGAAGAAGTTTAGTTTTGGACATTACGATAAAACTAAAAGGAATAGCAAAAACTCGTCTTTCATTCCAAAACAATTGATACAAGGAAAGATGGCGAAATCGCCCAAGTTGAACTTGTAAGAAATCCTCTTGTAACTTGTAAGTTCAGTCCTGATACAAAAAACAAGTTGCGAAGAAACTATATATAATTGCCGGTATATTTCTCTAAGAGTCTCAGGCGATATCTTAATGCGACGGTGAAGATTTTACGTAAAAAAACTATCTAAGCCGTTCTATCTATCGAAACTGTGCTATTGAACTAGAGTATTTTTAATAATCTAACGCCAAAAATAGCTGTCAGCTCTCAACTTTATAACTGTGAAATGATTTAAGTAGAAATATTGAAAGTTTGCAGAACTGTTAAGTGGTATTGGAATGCGAATAAACTTTCCGAAAACATTATAAAGCAAGTAAATACTATTACAATGATTGTTCGAAAAGTTCTCGCAAAGTCAGAGACGGCACCACGGATACGCATCGAGGTTACAATCAATTAGTAACGTATCTTGGAGGAAGCCACGTCAAATTTCAAGCCTATAGGTTTATTACACTGTATTTAGCGTTCGCTTGAATCGTGTAAGTTAAATAATTTGTAAAATACGGTTAAAAGAGAATTTTGTGTGCTGATAAAACATCACTGTATGAAAAGCAAATATTATGGTGGATCTGCGTCTTCGTTTAGACCTGCCTTTTAAAACTACTTACAAGTTTTAACATTTTCAAAGTGGTCATCTGAGCCTAAAAAGTGATGCTAAACGTTCTATTGAGGCGACTACTCCAGAAATCATTCAGGAAATCCATGGTCTGATGATTGGTGATGGAAGAGTGAAGATTTGTGCGATTGCTAGTGCTGTGGGCATCTTGACGTAATAGCTGGCACCAACATTTGAACACAATTGTGACACGTTCCAAGAACAGTTTGCAGCTGTTTCGGTGGGATCCATTAGATCTTAGGCGTAGCTTCGTCATTGTGAACCAAACATGGATGCACGAAGAGCTTACACCAAGAAAGGTGAAGCTCCTTTCAGCCGAGAAGGTTATGGTGAGAAGGTGGGAAATGTCAAGGAATAATCTTCATCGACTATTTGCAAATGCGCAAAACTATTGCAGGTCCATATCATGCATCATTATTAAACTGTTTGAATATCGAATTGTTCACGATTAGGCCACAAAAGAGTTCTGTCGCATCACGACAACGCACCAGCTAATTTATCTTCCAACTCGTTACATATCCCCCTTCCTCTGCATATTTGGCTCTCTCGGACTACTACCTCTTTCCTAATATGAAAAAACTGGCTGGCGAGGAAAAGATTTTATTTAAACGAAAAACGCGGAAACGAATGCTTATTCTGCGGCTGATACTATTGCTCGGAAGAGATCAACAAACTGGCGTCGTGTTGGACGAAATGAAGTAGTCTATGCCGGAAAATTAAGTACTTTTCATTCATTCATCATGGGCTTTTGAAATCATCCTCGTATTACGGTAAAATGTTAACAATTTCTGACATAATTCACATTTGCTTCCTCTCGCAAATCTTACCACGCATCGTTTTCGAATATATCTGACAGAAAAGCGATCGTCAGTAGAAAAGGTTTTTGTGAGCGCAAAAATAAACTCTCTAATTTGAATATCTCGCCGATAAATATAAAATTTAATTTCAACCGAAAAACATTTCTACGTATATGATGGCTAACAAACAAAAAATAAACGAAATTTTGTAGCAATTCTGCATTCATATTTCTTGCTTTATGACCTATTTGCTTCTTTCAATCGCTACTGGATGTTCAAAGAGATTCGTGCAATTTCGCAAAACAATATCTCAGCACAAGTGGAGTCCTTACAGATATGAGTGATACGACCGTGCGAAGTCTGTTAATTTGTCAATATTGTGTGCGAGTATTCCCTTCTATTCGTTAAATAGAGACCAATTAAAAATGTTGGAAGCTTGAAGCAATTAAAAATGCTGAATGGAAGGAAGTTATGTTACATGCTCGTTTTTTTTAAGAAACCAACTGCTCAAAAAATGTTGTTATAAATTCAAATATTTATGAGACTCATGCAATAGAAAAATTCAGTTAAGATGGGGTTGGAAAGCTGTTCTTCTAAACAGCTGTTTCCAATTTCCAATTATAAAAGTTAAACTTAAAAGTTGAAGTATTCATTTCAAACTGTTTTAGAATCTTGTCATTAAACAACGTAAGTTAGAAAAGGTACTTCATTCAAAAAAGGAATATTAACTCTCACTGTTAGTGATCCAATTACCTATCAACATTGCATTGCAAAATGTATCAAGTGCATTTTGGTATGCCAAGCTCCGTGTTAACTTAACCTTTAAAATGTACATTCCAATAAAAATTCAGTTTTGATTTCTTTTAACAACAAATAAATAGCTTCATTCTATCAAGACTTACTGTAAACTTGTAAGACCTGAATTTACACAAACAGTACGTGATTTCCAGCTTGTAGGCCTTGGTCTTGAATTAGAATAGGTCAACGTTTTGCCAAACAATGCTTTTAGCATCCTCAGGTAATGCGATGTCGGAGGTTTACTAGTTTTGACGCATGGTGCTTCGACTGCAACCGCTCTGCAATAAGTAGTCCCAGTTCTGTATTGAACGGACAGTTCTGAGAATTTATTTTTGATCGAAAATAGGTTTCATTCAAGTTAATAGACGAGACGTTGATTTTGCTTAAAAAACTATGAAGATCTATATTTTCTTATGAGAGTTAGTGGATGAAGAACAGTAAGATGTTAATTAAGGCAGTCAAATATTTGCAACGTATGCTAAACTCTCTGCCATTAACAATGCTAATAAACGAAATTCAAAATGTATGTGCGAAGGGGTGCGTTCTCTGAATACAGGCGCTCAACATTTTCGTAATATAAATGATTAAAATGGCGTTATATCCTATTTAGTATAAACAGATTTTAAGTATATGTAAACACTAAACACGTATTGTGCACTGAATTATAAAACCACAAATTTAACCCTTTCCGTATGGTGCCAACGCCGTGCTAATAGGTTTAAATAATACGCAAATTGCCGGATGTTAATTAGGTACTTTGTACACTCATTTGCAGTTATACCAAGCATTTAATACGCCCGTTAGTGGCGCTTATTCAATACCTCCGCCCTCATATCTCGCATTGTTTTAGTTTAGTATCTAAGAAATTGCGCTTCGAACAACGCAAATGGCATTTCTTATTAGCCGGAGATAGATAGCACATTTCTCTATGGACATCTTCGCCTCTTTTCTCTTAATTTACGCATTTTGTGTTTCGCTTGCATTTAACATCGTTCATTAATGAAATGGTTTTTATACTAAAATTTGCTCCCCCTACTGTTTAAGTTTAGAAACGGTTGAGCAAGGGACGAAAGTGCGGGATAATCAGAAGAAGCGAGAAAGCGGCAAATGAAAAATGATGATAGGCTTTTAAACTTTATAACGGAAAATTTCTTTAACGGAAGCTAATGCTTACAGATATTCCGTTAAAAGTTAATGTACGGTTTACCGTCTCGGATTTTGTGTTCTAGCGATGTTTGCGATGTGTATCTCGGAAAAAAAGTGTGTAATATATTTCGCTCCGTGACGCTACACAAAGTGCTACAAATTCCCTCCGAGTATTCATTTCATCATAATATTGTAAGGTGCTTCGCGAAAACTTGTCACATAAATCAAAAAACAATTTAAAAGTAAGTGGAAAATTATTTTCGTTGAATAATCTTTGTTTTTTCGAGAAAGTAATTGTTTTCCATGGATTCTTACTAAAACACGTGTTCAAGAAAAATGTTTCTTTGAATGGCTGTTGCAATATTCTTTAAGACGGTTAAACAAAATTAAAACAAAAAAATACAATATAGAAACCAGGCGCACTTTCGATAGCTGCTGAACTTAAAACTAACTGCTGAACTTAAAACTAGAGAGAGAGGGGGGCGAAAAAAAATTATAATCAAACCCACCTGATGATGCAATATGTGAGAGTAATAATGAGAGTTAAAACAAGACAATCATTTTACACACTGGGTCGCATATTATTTGATCAACAGAAATTTGTTACTGAGGTTCTTTGCCATTCCATAACATTTGGCACTACTGTTTTTGTACAACTTGATGCTTCTTATTGCCGAAGCAGTGACAACGTAGAAATTGACAAACTAGCTCAAAAAAACACATCGGTGCTGTGCGTGACATGATTGAAGAAGAAGGTGATTCACCGTGAGGTACATACACTAGAAATATTTAGTTGTGAACAAGATCGATTTCCGGTGGATTCCACGTAATTTGACCCAAGCACAAAAAAAGGTTCGTGTTAATTGGTATTGAGAAATGCTGAAAAAATTCGACAGAAT
Organism: Oryctes borbonicus; assembly: GCA_902654985.2. Classification (NCBI taxonomy): domain Eukaryota; kingdom Metazoa; phylum Arthropoda; class Insecta; order Coleoptera; family Scarabaeidae; genus Oryctes; species Oryctes borbonicus. The sequence goes on along the minus strand of LR736861.1, from coordinate 7,495,539 downwards.
CCGTAACAGTTGGCGAAACTGGGATATATTCGTACTAGCTGGAAGGTAATCGACAATCAACTGTTTGGGTGTTCCTAGAAGAACCGAATCCAACAAAAATTGTTCGTTCACGAAGCACTTTTAAGAAAATGATGACTCGTTTCTTTCGTTATACTGAACATATCGCAGGCATTGCTTTTAAGGATCGAAGACGCAAAGTTCAAATATTTCCGGTTGTACAAGAACAGCATTTACTATGTTCCACTTCGTGGCAATTGTTGCCAAATTTACCAAATATTCAAATTATTTATTTTATATTGTTCATTTGGAGATCATTGTAAAATGAACAACTTAAAAAACTGAGAAATGCGCATATTGTTTATCAACATTTAACATATTTAAATAAATCAACCACTATCAATTAATTGTGTGTAAGTTCAATAAAGTAAAGAAATAACAACAATTAACAAAGTGAGAAAAAGTAAAAGGAAGGAATAACAAAAACAAAAAAACATTTCTTGACCTTTCCCACTGTTCTCATGCCGGCTTTCCAATTTTCTTTACAATATTTTGGGAAGAATTGATGTTTAATTCGTTTTTAAAGACATTTAAATGCAGCAGTACTTATATATCTACATACAATTTACCTCACGAAAACCTACCAAGACCAAGATATTTTCAATATTTTTATGCAAATTATACAGCGTAGAAATGGAGTATATACTTCTGTATAAGCCAAAAGGATATTACTAAAACGAACGATTTGCATATATCTGTATTTCCACCATTCTCTAGTAATTTGGAATCAAATTGGTAGAAAAATTTAATACATTTTTCAATAACCAAAGGTAAAAGGTACACCAACCTACGGGAATATGAAATAACTTTACATTTTCATTTTACAAACGGCTATAGTTGACGGTTTACTCCTCTCTCGCATTCAATAAAAACTTCATACATAATAATTGCTTTCAAGCGAGAACGTGAAGCGATCATATAACATAAGCAATAACACTCTAGCTACGATGAAAGTTCGAAAGTGTGACAATCCATAGAATTTTAAATCTGGACAGAATAGAAGAGTATTTTCCAAATTAAATGGCATTCACATATAATTTAATGACACCAATTGGGTAAATATAAGCTGACTTTCGTAAAGATATCGAAGAATAATTTACTGACTTTTTTCACTGTCTGTGATTTTCTAATTTTATTTCTCATTTTTAAAGACATTTAAATACAGCAGTTCTTATACATCTATGCACAGTTTACTACGCAAAAACCTTCCAGGACTAAGAAATTTAATTGGGAAAGTTTTCATGACTTCAAACTGAACAATGTAATTTGAACTTTATGCACTTGCTGAACTAGCTGACAACCTATCGATTTTAAAGGTTTTCGAATATAACCACTTGATTTTCGGACCAAAAAAAGTATTTTAAACTATAGTAAGTAATTACAACATTCACGAGTTAATATGTCCCAAATTTGTCTTAAAGTTAGCAATTGTTCTATGAAGATTGTTCCATGGACAGTTTTTCTTTTCCTGTCATACATTTTCGATGCCACTTAAGTGCGGCATGCTTGAGGAACAAGACAAAACGTTTATCTTTTGTTCGCCAAACCATTGTCTAGTTGTGCGCGCGATATGACATGAGGAGTCATCCTGTTGGAAAATAAAATCGACATATTTTCCCTACAATTTGTCGATATTGCACAACCAAAATTTCTTGATGCTTTGTAGTTCCCTCGATCACTTCCAATAAGCCCCAAATCGCTGGCAGATATACATAATTCCACATTATTTGGCCTTTCGGAAGTCCGTTGTAGATAATCTTTATGAAAAGCCTCTCTTTTATTTCTATTCACCCGTTTTCAATTATACCTTGCATAAGTACCAAATTTATACTCGTTATTGAAAGTATCTGTCTTCCAATCGTCAGAAGTCCAATTTGCTTTTGATTTTGCCCAAATCAATAGCTTTCGTTTCTGAACAACAGTTAATAAAGGCTTTTGCTTGGCCTAAATAAATTATTTATGGAGTTTTAAATGAGGTCGGTTCAGTTGTGAGAATGAAACCTTTTCTAGAAAGAGGCAGGTCAGAATTACAAAGTACGAGATAAGATAGTATTTTACTTTAAGACTCCCAGATAAAACTTGCTGTTGAGATGAAATGAAAGGTTCTTAGCAGTATCTTTCATCGATAATCACAACAACTAGAGTTCGAGCAAAAGAGGGAGTATTCCAGAGCGGACTACGAATTCATCGTTTCAGAATACAATATGAACTATGTTTAAGATTAGACATCGCGGACATCAATGACTGAAACGGATGAACGCCACAGAATACCCAGAAACAGTTAAAGTGTCAGAGATAACTCTTTATTTTTATTTGTGTGGTGCCCCTTAAAAACTTGATTTAATGCAGTTCGTTGTAGAGGATGATTCGCCATTGTGTTGGTTTTTCGCCTACCATTAACCATTCTTCGATCTTGTAAAAGAGATGTAACAGCATGACCTGAAATGGAGACAAATGTTGCCACCATTTTCTTCGACGCGCTTCGAGAACCATTTCTCCTCATTTAAAAACACCAACACGGCGGATTGACGTTTGGTCACGGGTTTTTAGAAGTGAATCCAAGATTCATCACCACTCACGATACTACAGAAATCCCTTTGATGAACCGGCTTACCATCAACGCAAGCCGCCTTTTACTCTTGGGTAAAAAGATATGGAGGCCAACAGGAAACTAACTTTCTCAACACCAATTCATCATGCGAAATTTGTTGGATTGAGGCCTTTAAAACTGCTAAGAATGTCTCAATCTCACGGTATATCACATGTCGATCTCCATCGATCAATTAACGTACAGCAGTGTTGTTCCTTTTTTTGATTGCTGTCCCAGGATTGTCGTTGAAACACATTGAAATTCGCAGTACCGTCAATGTGGTCATGTGGTACTTCCTTACCATCATCCATAACATGCTTAATTACGAATTGGTCATTGTTTTTATTGTTTTTGTTTGTCAATGAACATCATTAAACAAGTTATCCAAATGTGCCTTAATACCTTTGCGATAGCCACAGAGTTCACTATACGTACTACCAAATAATTATAACTTTCCGAAGTATAAACTTTGGGTTTTTAAGTCATTTCATCAGCGGATAAATTAGATAAGAAGTATCTTCTCGTTTCTAAAGTATAAACATAGAAATAATCCCCATTTTAGCAACCGATACGACCTTTTTTGCATTTTCCGAACATTCAAATCTCTTCTTACTTTGAGGATCATTTCCTTTTACGAAGGAGGCAACGGAAATAATTATACTGTGTTAAGTATAATGAAGGGATTTTTTAATTAAATTTGAAAACTGTAAAAGGGTCATATCAGATTTCTTCACCATTAACCCTTCAGAAATAAAGCGAAGTACGCAGCAGCAAATATAAACGTATCCATATCTCAAATCACATTTGCAGAGGTAATAAGTAAGAAAACTTTCACGATTTACAATCGTTACCTTATCCCGGGTTCCAAGCACACATGATATGATGTACAAACTCTCAGCGCACTCGAACCGCTTTATTATGGCATAATTAGGGTTGTGTTAAAAGTTTTATTCGTGATTAGACTTTGTTTTTAATTAAAACTTACATTAATGAAGGAAGAGAAACGGTTGGTTTTCGGAGCAAGCTGCAGCGGAATGTTTGTTTTAATAATGCAAAGAGAAGAGAGATGTAAGCATTCAACGGTTAAAACGATATATAAATAGTCACGGGAAAGTTTCAATTGTCTTCAGACAAAACTTGATGAAGGAGCAATTTGTCAGGCGGCTTGCAATGTTCCAACTTTAATGTTCCGACACCTTAAAATTTACAACGCCATTGAGACTACTGGAAAACGTTCGAGGGAAATGTCTCATTTTCAGAAAATATCTTATGAGGGCAAACGTTAATAAAACCCTAAAATCTTAATTAAAGCGCATCTAGTTAATAAGGTTTTATTTGAAAGGATATGCAGAATGTAATAAAGAGATGAAGTTCCGAGAATATCGGAACGAATAAAGCGCCTCATTTCTGGAACCATAAAATATATAATGAAAGAGATTTTAATTTAAACAAATATGAATAGTTCTTCGGATGAGAACATTAATAGGAACAATTCGCTGTTAATTTAAAAATCTAGTTTGAGATGTTGTTACTAAATGTATACGAGTCCTAACAACTATAGGTGAAAGAGTGTTGAAACTCTGTTGAGTCATAGTAGTACATACGCGAGATCTACGACGGCTCGAAGAGCAGTAGTTTTTAGTAGCCAGCCAGACGGTAACGAAAATTGGATACCGCGCGGTGATTACATATTTAACAAAAGATTAATTCCCTACATATTCCACTGTAAAAATGTGGGCGAAATGTTTCCGTTTGGCGTAAGAATCCCTGGAAGATGACGGGCGATCTGGTCGGGTAATTGAGGTGGCAATGCCAAGATAAATTTCAATTATTGAAGATTTAATATTAGAAGATTGCCGTTTGAAGGTGAAGAAATTAGCAGTGATGACAAACATTTCTGAAACAAGTATTTGCCGAGTTCTCCGTGACCATTTTGATTTAAATAAGCAACATGGGTATCGCTTTTTTTTGCTCTCCAATGTCAACGTCTGGGCGAATGTGAGAGGTCGTTTTTAAACTTGTAGAGATGACCAAAAACCGATTTTGGAGTCCATTGTCACATGAGATGAAACAATGGTCGATCCTCTGTCGAAAAGAGAATTCATGGAATAGCGGCGAGACGATGAACCACATCTCAGAAAGGTGAAACAGGTTCGATCAATTATGAAGGCATTGTAGTTATTGACTCTAAAGAGTGTAATACAACAGTCAAAAGCACATATCATGCGTCTTTATTCAATAAATTAAGGAGCAATATTCGTGCAAAACGTTTGTCCATTCACTCCAGCATCATACCCAGTAGTGCTCGCTGTAGCCTCTTATTATATTGTGATGCCAGACCATGCCAATAGATCGGAAAATGTCCAGGAGCACATCCCGAACTGTCCCCCTGAGTTCAAAGGATGTAAAGGATCCTTTCCGAGCTTGGGGATTGCTACTACGACCACGCTTCTAAATGGTGGGGAAGAAGCTCAGCTCAAGAGCAACGTCTAACCTTCACTGTGCATATACTTGTGTATATAAACTGAATGCTTTTATTGTTTTTTCTACCGCTTTGGTTAGTAACTAGCAACGGTGCGGTAAACTTTAGTGGATAGAAAAACAACAAATTTAGCTATCAGTTACAACTTAGAAGAACCTCAGTGAGATTGAAAGCAAAACGTTGGCACACTGACGCACGCATAACTCGGTTTCAACCTGGAAACCTTTCAGAAAGGAAAGATTTATCTATCACTCTCAAGTATGGTGAAAGCCAATCGGTTTGAACAATGCCAGAATCAAATCCTTCCAATGCGGCGTTCGATGCTCAATTGTGATGCGAGGGTTCGTGGTTCGTTTATGCAAACCATAGATTTCAAATAACTTCACAAAAAGTAATCTAACGGAGTTAAATCACAACTTCTTGGAGGCTAACTAACAGTTGCATTTCTTGAAATTGTTCTTTCTCCTTTCTTGCAATTCTTGCAATAGATCAATAGTGGCATTAACAGTGCGGCATGTAGCGCCGTCTCCTTGGAACCATATGTTCTCATAATCAAATCTAAATTTCCGTAAGCAGGATCAATTTCTGTAACTACATCTCCTGCCTCGTTTTGAAAAAATATGATCCGATAATGCTACCATGCCATAAATCACACCATACAGTGACCTTTTACGGTTGTAAGGAGTTTTCGTGAATCTCTTGTAAATTGTAAACAACACAAAAGTATCGGTAACCTCGGGCACCACACAAATTTAATTAATCCTCTTGTGGATTGTTTTCACACCACAAACAACAATTCTGTCTGTTGGCACATCCACTAACCAAAATTACTCAGCTTGAAGTTACTCTAAAGCCCAGGCAACGAATTCACAGTGCCTACCATGGTCCAATGGCTCCAGCTCTTGGGGTAACAAAATCTTGTCTATTTGTAAAATACAGGAAGCTATCGTTCTTCTAAGCCCTAATTCTTGAGCACGACGAGGAATAGATAAACACGATCTCCTTCAACAATATTATCTAGACTTCTCACATCTCGACGATGTTTTCGCATAGTGAAATGTAAAATTCCTATCAATTTTTGCAACGATTCGACGAATAACAAGCACAGAACCATAGTGGACCAAGTGGACCATAGTTTTCACGAAGTACATGCTGAGTATTCACAAAAGGATCTCTATAATAAGGACGGCAAACTATATATACGTGAATACATAGATAACGTAGATTTGAGTTATATTTTACCCCTCTCATAATCATATTAAACCGTTCGTTGTTTTGTTGAACGACGAGACAAGACATACTCCTTCCGAAAGCCGATTATCTTATTATCTTATCTAACCCTAAAATAACATATTCGAATCTGACCATTGCGAGATGATTTAATATCGCCCAGGTCTCGCACCAGAGTTATCTGGAAAATAGGTTATTACCGGGCTAGTATAAACTACTATCTAGTACGCTGCGGTAGCTATTGTTACCGAAGTTGGAGCTGTATAGCGAACTGAATACTGCTTTGTATATTTATAATGATTAGGTGAACAAATATTTTATAAATGGTAAATGGTAAATGGCAGAAGGAATATCGTATCCCAATTTAAATAAAGACTTGCTGTTCCTCTAGTACGCCTACAAACAGTTGTCAACAGAAAATATACGTCACGTGTAAAAAGAACTTGGTGAATTTGTTGTGGCCAACTGTTCTCTGAGAGATAATTTTAAAATGTAATAGGATTTTTTTTATAACAAAAAGCAGTCGTGCAAACATATACCGCAATCTTACGTACGAATAAAGAACAAAATCTGCAAGATATGCAGATTCTGTAAGGTGCAGATCTACAGAATATTATTCTTGCGTTCATTCAACATTAATGTATTCAGGGTTGCACCCGAAACTTTGCAAAATTTGGACAGAAACGTATTTTTTTTTCGTTCATAGTGTATTATAATGTGTTACACGTTACTTTACCTCATTTAAAATAACAAACTACGCACCACTTATGGATCATCCTGTATATCCGAAAATCCCTTTGAAAGATACTGTATAAGGTCCACAGTTATCTATATCCAATAAATTCGTTTATTATTATAATAATATTATGTCAGTGGAAAATTTTAGCTTCCTACTATTTTTTACACGACATGCCCTGTTCCAGAAAGGTTGGGACACTCCGTATAGATGTATATCAAGTACAACACAATAGAATTTATTGTAATTCCTCTTTAAAATAAAAGCGTGCTTTATGTCTTCTTCAATCTTGTAGATTGCCTTCTGTATCTCCTTTGCTTTAATAATATTTCGTAAAAAGTCACCGAAAACGTAGAATACGTAGATGTAAAAAATAAATATATACAACGTAACGTCTCTTTTATGTTCTAGAATATATCTGTTTTTGTAGAAATTATGACAGCTGCTAAAATGAATATATGTAATATTTTCTTTTTTCTTTGTAGCCTATAGCTTACAGCGATATGCCTTCTCGTCATATTACAGGATATACGTGTACAGGTTTCGGTACCTGTATAAGCTTTCACCTGACATTTTTTTGCGTATGACTGTCAGAGAAGCGCGTATGTACATACACACGCCCGTGATTACACATACATATGGTGGTGATTCTTCTTAGTCGTTGTATAGTTATTTTTGTAAGGAAATTCTTGCTAGTAGAGGCTATGTGGTTATTTAAATAAAACAGCCGCGATCAATTCATTGCTTTCTTTTCTAAATTTGATTTTAACTTTAAAACAGAAAACGACCTTTTAACATTTTTGAAGCACCGGTAGGAGCCAGATTGTTCGCATTAAGCTTGCAGAAACGAGTGCGCACTCATTGGCGGCGATGATAGTTTTGGGGGAAACACAGTCCGGAATGGAGGAATGCAGGAAGAGGCATGGAGCCTCTTCTTTTACGTAATACAATATTACAGAAGACAAACGTAGAAACGACAGTAGAAACTATAATAAATACCTTTGGGAAGTTCAATATATCGCTAACCCAACTTGTAATGTTGGTTACAGATAGGGGTTCAAACATGGTTAAAGTTGGAAAGTTACTAAAACAATTTCATCCTCAATTGCTTTATGTAACCTGCTTACTTCATGCATATCATCTTGTAGCTGAATTTATTAAGAACAGTTATCCAAAAGTGGATCAATTAATAGTTTTTACCATAGAAGTTTTTAATAAATCTCCAAAACGCATTTGTGAGTTTAAACAGGCTTGTCCGGGCATTCCTCAGTCGCCACACCCGGTATTGACGAGATGGGGAACGTGGTCTAAAGCTGATTTATATTATGAGAATTTCTTGCACATTATTAAACCATGTATCTTAGATTTAAATCCACGAGGAGCCCAGGCAATGTCAGTAAACCAGCGGCTGGTTTCAGATACCGAAATCCATACTCAAATAGAGCAAATTTTCAATTCTCTTAGATATTATTTCCAAATTATAGAACACCAAGCTTTCATTACATGAAGAGGTAAATGTAGTAGATGACCTCGAAGCCTCGTTAGGAAATCTAACAGATAATGTAGGAAGGTTAACAACCGACAAAATAAGGGCGGTTATAAATAAGAATCCCGATTTTCAAACTATAGTGCGTATAGACAAGAGTCAAGTGAAAACTTGGTTTTCACTTGACGCGCTTGAGTGCGAATGTAATGCGAACGACCTTTTTAAATTCTCGAATTTCTTCAAATTCTTCGAATTTCTTATCATTAGACGAAGAGTGCTTACTTTCCAAATACACCAACGTATTTTCACCTCGCCGTAGGAGCATGACTGAGGCGTCAATGGAAACCATGCTAATGATACAATACTACAGCGAATTTTTGCGTTAGTCTACATCAACAACAAAATTAAACTAAAATAGTAAATAAATACATATGTACATTATTTTTAATATTGATGGTACGCTACTGCGAAAGCACTCGTTTCTGCAGGCTTAACATAAGACTGCATAAAACCATCTGCATAGGTGTAGGACTGCAAGCTTAGTTTGCACCTTGTCGATATTATTTGTTCTTGCTAACGTCTTTTCTATTTTAGGGAATCAAATCTAATCGAAAACTGGAATCAAAGTTTCAACAAAAATGTAGTTCACATTGATAAGTTTAACAGAATACATGTTCATCAACAAAAAAATATATTTTTACCATGTAACCATTTATAACTTCTGAAACCGGCAATAAATTTATTGGTGAAACTTAAAAATAAACTTTGAAGTTTCATTTAAATAATTAAACGGCTACTACCGTTACTCCGCATATCCCCGGGCATATTGTTCATAGCCAACAGGAAATAAAATTTATAAACCTTTCGTTTCACCTAGTTTTAATGCCTACCGACATTTTAGGTATAAGATTCGACCGTATGTATTCAACTTTCTAAATAACAATACCTTACCCGTCGATTATTTGATCACCGTACCCTGAAATTTGTCTAACTAAACTTTGTTCATGTAGAACTAATCATTTGCTTCAACTTCGCAAACTGTATATATGTACACGAAGGGTCAGTTATCGAAACTAAATTGGTAATAGTTCGCTGTCCCAACTCCTATATTTTAATGGAAAGTTAACCAATTTCATAAACCAATGCCTGCTACATGTATTAGCTACATATTCTACTTTGGGAAATAATTGCCTGTTACAGGCTTTGCATTGGCTCTGTTTTTATTTAATTGCATAAACTTTGAACGCAAGTACCTGCATAAAATGTTGCAGTGCAGGATATTGCGTGAGGTACATGCACTGATGACGTGTTAAAACCAACTTCTGCTTAATTTAATCCACCCTTTTTGCTAATTTTTTCAGAGTATTTCGACATAATCGGAAAAAGTTAAATAGAAATATAGAATTAAGGAAATTTCAAGTCAGGTTGTTTTTGAGGAATCTGTTTACTAACTTCAATAAATCTGCTTACAGTTGTTGTCCCATGTTTGCTGAACCATTAGGTTAATGTACAAATTTGATAAGAAAAAGTTCATCAAAGCCCACGTTTAATGCATATATATTGTAATGTTTTTGATAGGTTAATTTAAATAAATTTTCGAAATTTTTACAAATGTCAGAAATTTACTAAAATTTGGGGTCGTGAATCCGGGAATGTCCCTAGACACTCTTTCGGCAAATGAAAGTTTTGTTTGAGGATAGTTTCAAAACGGAAAACGAGAAATGAAATGACCACTAACCTTAAATTTTGTAGCCTTCTTCTACATAAACGCAATATTCTTCAAATGCACTTTTGAATAACTTTTAAATAGTGGATCGAAACTAGGAAAATTGGAGCAACTTCTTAATATATTATGTCTGAATGATATCTCGACATAAAGTTACAAATAATAATTAATTATTGTTAGTTTCCTTGCCAACGGTTTTGTTTTCATAGATACCTATGATAATTCTTAACAATTTAAAATATACGATTATTGAATTGGATTCCGAAGCGAACGATTTTGCTGTAGTGGGACACAAGGACGCAACTGCTGCTGGGATTCTGTGTTCTAAGAAGACATATTTGAACACATGCAACACTACAACGTTAAATTGTGCTGAGAATTTAGAACCGAAAGACGTTTAATTGACATTTATAACCTTTGTACCACTAACGTATGCCCTAGAACTTGCTGTAGAAATTTCTAATGTTAACTTTCGAAAAAGAGAATGATATATATAAGTAGTTAATATACGTCTTCCCCACGCTTGTCGTTGGCTGGACTTATATTAATTTTAATATTAATTTTATTATTTTTTACGCCCCAAAGATATTGGACTGAAAACAGGATTCTTTCCATAGGGATCGGGCTTCATACCAACAGATAGACCCTCATACCCGATAGGTGTACAATGTGAACTTAGCAAAGAAGTGACTACGGCGCTGATGACAGCTAACCTCGTCGTTTTTAATAACATTACAATATATATTACCACCCTTTTAATCCAATCATTTCAGCCAATTTAAATTCATTATAAATAATTTCTAGTTTCGTAAATATTAAAGATTATGGATGCTTGTTTTCAATATTTGTGCCAGGATAAGAATGTTTGGTTTAAATATTATTCTCACACACGACGCCATCCATACGATATACTGCTATAGGATGCAGATTATTATCTCCCAGCAAAATCTATGCGGCATAGAATAAATATTAAATTCAGAATACCCTATTCCTTGGAAAAATTGTGGGCGCATGCATATGCGCCTTTATAGTTGAGTTAAAAGGTCGTGCGTGTGAAAGATTATCGAATGCTTAGAGGAAACCCCACGAAATTTATATGAATGTGAGGGTAAATACAAATTTAATAAGACATATTTCACGGAGATTTTATCTGCAAACAGCGAGACTCATCCTGGATTCGTAAACGGAGAGTTATGGCCTACTTCGACCTCGAGACGAGAATCGTTGGTTAAGTTCACATTATCGAGTTATACGGAGAGTGCCCGGCATAGCACGCGTCCATATTTTACTCCCGGTGGAAGTCTTTTTGTCGTCTAGTCTCTATTCATACTTATCTCGGGGGAAAGGCGCTAACAGAAATGGCGACGGCCGAAAGCAAGGTGGTGACTAAATATTTTTTTCTGTCACCACTTAAAATTTACTGCCACACCCCTATCAGCGAGAAAAGAGGCGGATAATAGACCCTAATAATAAATGTATCAAGAAGGCAAAAAGGTTCTCTTCGGTCAATAGTATTTTGCATAAAAAAGTACTGGGAAATTTTACTTTCGGGAAATATGCATGTAAAAAAGGTGGATTGCAGTGGTGCTCCAATTATCCGGATTTCGATTATACTCCACGAATACACGCCCAAAAAATGGTGAATGAAACGACTCATTGTGTAACATCTGAAATGGGGCCTTACCTTCTTATGATTATGTTGGTGCATCCGTTGGTACTTTTTTTTTATTTAGGAACAAGTAAATCTACATCATGATACGAGCAGCAAATTTGTGAACACTCTGGTAACCTTCGAAATGAAATTAAGCAAAGTTTTGACTCTTGTCGATAGTTTTTTCCATTCCCTTAATGCCAAACAGACCACCTGCAAGACGCGATTCTGTTGCTAAATCTTCTGCCCACTTTAGATGTTAGTGCTACAATCTATCTACAGCTACAAAGAATAAAACTATTGTAAGGTTTAGTGACGAGCACTATCGATAGTGCTATCATAACATGGAAAACGTTCCTTTTGGAACTGTATTTATCAGTAAAGATCAATAATTCTACCAGTATGGTACTTAAAACAGCGATAGAGACTACCAGGGTAGTTTCAGATCTCGACGTGAAGATGGTGTTGCTCGTTGAAAATATTCTGGTAATATAATCGCGCATGCGTTGAAAGACAACTGAAAATTTAAACATGTTAGACGCTCATTTGTTGATTAACAGTCGTTTGTGTCAGTCGATGTTAATGTCTCTTTAAAATATCAAGCCGTCATTAAATTCTTACATCTGATGGACGTTCTTTCCCGACGACTCTGTGTCATCACTTGCCACAGCGAAGTTTTGAGCAGATAAATTAACCTGCTCAAATCTTAGTTGAGGATGAACGTTCGGATCGATCAAAAATTGCATCGAGGAAGTTCTGCAATTGTTGCTAGATGAATTAAGGTTACATAGGATAACAGAGGCCGTGGACATGTCCAAAAGGAAATTTGGATATACTAGTTCACTTCCGAAGCCAATGCACAGTCGAAACTGTGGACTACGAAGAGTACGACATCTCTGATAAAGGTAAAGACTACTCCATCGCCCAGGGAAGTGATGGCGACTGTGTTTTACGATAGTGTGTTAATCGACTATCTTGAAAAAGGAAAAATAATAACAAAGGCATCATTACCTGACTATTTGACAAGCTGAAGGCAGAAATTGTAGAAAAACGGTTGCATTTGAAAAAAAAATTTCAATGATCGCCACGGCAAAAATTCACGAATTGGGCCTCGAATTGGTAGGCCACCCATTCCATTCACCAGACCTGGCCTCCAGCAACTTTTCTATTTCCCAGGGTCAAAGTTTTGCGCGGAGGACAGAAGTTTTCATGGTATGAGGAAGCCATCGCAGTCGTCAACGTCTATTTTGCGAAACAAGATAATTTCGATCGATTAAAGAGACGCTGTGTAAAAAGTGTATAGATTTATTCTGAAGGTAACACTGAATTTGGCAAAAAACTTGTTTCTGTGTTAGGCTGGAAACTTTACAGACTACCATCGTGCAGCGAAGAAGATATCGGTTATAGTCAACGCATCGTCTAGAATGTTACGCTGTTATATTTTAACCGCTGAACATGAATGTATATCCAAAGGCGCTGAATGCTCTTGTGAACTTGATTTTCGAAGCAACAATATGATTTTCCCTTTACAAACCTTTTAATATAATGCGTATAATGCGTATAATGAATAAGAATAGAAGAAGAAGAATAGAAGAATGAATAGAATGAATAAGATCTTTTATGAACAAATCAATTTTATTTCTAAAATAGAATTTTTTTACAGTTAGCAAATTACCGGCGCAACTGTATTTTGTTTCATGTAACACGTCTTAAACAAAATGAAGAAAAGTTAGACATACAATTCCTCTTTCATTGTATTCAGTGACAAGCTTAGTCGTTTTAACTACTTTTAGATCCAGAACATCTAACCGAGACTTCATATTTATTTATTTCTATTTCAATAGAAAACAAAAACGATCCGACAACCACCATTCTTTTTCTTACCTTTCACTTCATGTTTGAACATTCAGCAGCGAAGTATTTGCGGAAATGTCAGGACGGAATTAGCTTCTAGTAAGAAATGAAATTTGAAAGTGGAAGAAAGCGGCAAGGCGTTAAGCGAAAGAAACGTATCAGGTGATGTCACTGACATGGGATCAAAGGGAATCTAACCTTTCGCACGTGACATATGTCTTGTAGCCAGAGTTATATCTTTTTAGGCTAACGCTGCATTATTTGCTTGTCGACGGGTGCCGTAGAATTGTAAGTAATCTGTTTTCTGAAATGAGTGCACGAAGTCAACCGATATAACATTGAATTATTATTATTAAAATTTCGGTTCGATGAATAACAAGTACTTATTTTCGATAATTGAAATACTTAGAATGTATTCTTTGTCTATTGAAGCATAATATCGAAGACTTTGAGTAACAAGTTATACGTGGTTGAAATTAAAAAAAGAAAGCTCCTTCCGACGGTGTCAAAATCCAATATGGCGCTGATAAAAAACAAGAAAGTCGACGAAACATTGACTGGAGAAAATTCCTTTTTTTCTATTTGGTCTTCTACATACACTGCTTTCTTTTCGGTTTCATAACAAACATAACATTCAGCAACTTTGTCATACTTAAACTTACCGTCTATCACCGATAACAAGTGAGTAGAGCGTCACGTAAGACAAAACCCCGCGTTCTTTTAAATAAATCAACCTTGAATCAAACTTGTATTTGAAGTAAACATACATGTAAGGTAGAGATACGCTTGAGACAGCGCTGATGACTCCGGTTAGGCAGAAACATGTCCGCTGGTTAGCGTTTTCTCTCCTCGTTGGTTTTGCCGTGAAGGATTCCTCCAGCACCATAAGCAGCTGTACTAACAGCATTATTTTGGATATTATTTCTAGGCATTTTTTCTGTTGCGTTTTTATCATTGATTGAGTTTCGCTACCAATAAATTCTTGAGTTTTAGTTAGAACTTTTTTTTTTTTAGATATTTACGATCTAACTCTGACGTACATTACAGCCACATTTAATAATACCTGGCGTTTTCTGGAAATTTCCTTTTTGGAGGAAGTGAAAACATTTCCCCTTTGATTACGCATCACAATCGCGGGGGAGGATGGGAAGAGAAATGATAAATAAGTGAGATACCTTTCGAGCTTTAAAGTTCCATTCGTGTCTGCACTTGTACCACGTATAAAAGGGGATCGAAGGAGAAGACCCTTTTTTAAAGAATTTTGTCGAAGGAACGTATTCGGCGTTCCGAATCTATATCACATAAGCTAATAGAATCACGTACTAAAGGCCCCGAAATCGGGGCAGATGATGGTAGGTGAAGGAAATCGTTTCTTCTACGACGCCGGAGGAGATGTTTTCGGGGAAACGGTTTAGTTGTCGGAGGAAAAGCATCTGTATATTTTTGAATTAAATTTGGGACCATTTACCGGCGTTTAATAATTACGTTGAAGCTACGTTTTCGTTTTATACACGTTAAGGAGATAATACGGTCACGGCTAATGAACATAATGAAAATTTCGAACTGATCGGATTTGTTCTGTTTGAATTAAAATATTTTACGCCCTTGCTGCACATTTTCCGCATTCCACGCTACGTGTTCCATATCCTAGAGGTTCGAGCGAGAAACAAGTTTATAACGACATAAAAAACGTTACGGGAGTTCGGCTAGTTTCACTAAAGCACGCAACTCGTATGTTACATTTTATCCGTTTCGTATTTAATCACAGACACGTAATGCTGTTTTAAATCATAAAATTTCATCCACATATCTCAGAGGTCATTCCAGAGGATTAACATGTTTACATGACTAAATTCAGAAATATTTTCATCTCTTTAATTCATTGTGAAATACAAGGTCACACGATTTTCCCTTCTTTACTGAAATTTTACTAACCATAATTTGAAGCGGAAAGTAACATGAAATTATGTTTCGTATTAGCCTACAACACAGGTCGATTATTATGACACAGGAAAGTGTTTAAAAATGACGTTAGTAGACAAGAAGAATTTGTAAGAACAACGAATAACTAGAATACACAGGATGAATCAACGGCTTGACAAAGTAATTAGAATTCGACATATACCAGGGCTGTCTTTTAAGCTTATTGGTTCATTATTTTTCAAAATATTAGCCTGATAAAAATCATCATCTAGTATCTTTTGTTTGACATTCGGGAACAAAGCGAAGCCTTTAGGCGATGAATCGGGTAAATATGGGCGATGAGTCGTTAATTCAATTACTTTCTCCTTCGATAAACAGTTTCACGTGCTGTGTAAGGAATGATTGTCATGATGATATTTTCCTGATCTCATCGATGATTTCTGGCAAAAAAATCACTGTATATCAGCATTAACCGTTGTTTTACACTGCAACGCAATGCTTGCGACATGTGCAGTACCGCGAAAGGAACAAGCAATCATATTCTTGGAAACGCTTAATTAACGAACAACTTTTGTTGATCGATCGATTCTTGCTTAGTTTCCGGCTTATACGAGTAAGTCCAAGTTTCGTCACTTATTAAGGAATATTACCAGACAAGTAACCAGTGCAGGTACGGCTAAGCAGTAGAAATATTAATCTTGCATTTCGGTAGAGGATTTTGTTAATGGATGATTCGATGCAGTTCTTATACAGTTTTAGGAAATTGAAATAGTTGCAAGCAGTGACTTATCCTCAAAATAAAACTGTTCGTAACGTAAATTCAAAGGACTTGAACTTAAAGAAATGGATATACGAAGAAAAATAAGCTTTATACGAATGCGGTAAAAATTACACTGTTGCTTTATGAAGATTTCGTAGAGATTGGATTTGAAACAATCCTGTCTGTAATTGACCTCCCGAGTTTACTGGTGTCCAAATTGCAAAAGTTCTTCGGGAAAATCAAAACATAGCCAACGCTAATCCGCTAGAAAGCAGTAATGTTAATGTAATAGCGACGGCAAATAGCGCGGAAAATTTTACGCAAAATCTTGAAAATGCATCCTTGTAAACTGCAACGACTGTTTGATTTGAAGGAGGCAGATTTGACGATAAGGTACGATCTATCTTTGCGAACAGTGCTGCAATTCAACCAGAAGTGTTGTATAGTGCAGTGTATATCTTGGATGAAAGGTCAGGAACATAAGAAATCCTATTATTTAAGGAATTCAGTTTCTATTGATTTTTGTTGTTGGTTTAATTTGTTAAAGCTGAACAACGATAAAATTGCTTTTTAAGTGAAACTACCGAAGTCTGAATGAATTTAATGTATTTGAATTGCTATTGGCGCTATTTCCCTCGCCTATTGAATTTAATGAATCTGACATTCCGGCAGACCTTCTTCCACCGTCTTCAGAGCTTTTTATCAAACTCATCGTTTTACGCAAGTACATTTACCTCTCCGAATTTCTCTATTGATTCTACCCGACTTAGTGAAGTCGCGCCACCCACTGAAGTAATTGGCAGAAACATCGCACAACACGCTTGGAAAGAAGACCATACAATAATATGGGATAACGCATCTATTCTGGAAAAAGAAGACTAGCACACCAGGAGAAAGCCATGTGCATGTATGGCTACAACACCATCAGCCATCAGCAATCCTAGCATGGAAACCAAAGAAGTCTGCAACAGCAACTCAAATATCAATACTCTTTTGTCAACAATATCACGTCATAAGTGGATGAATTTAACGTGCCGGGCACGAATACCACATTGAAAAAAGTTAGTTGGCTCTCGTTGCAGGGATACTCACGTTCATCATTCCGCCTTTGCATATCAAACTAGGCTTTATCAAAAACTTAGTAAAAGTCATGGATAAGAATGGACCAGCATTCAAGTACCTGTATGGAAAATTCCTTCGGCTCAGTGAAACCAAAATTAAAGAGGGCGTTTTTGTGGGGTCTCAGATTAAAGAACGCTTCAGAGATGCCAACTTTGAGAAATTTCTTCAAAGTTAGGAGATATAGATTTGGGATGTGTTTTGTCAAGTGGCAGAAAATTTTCTTGAGAGTCAGAGGGTGGAAAATCTACAAGGAACTGATCGAGAACATGCTATGCCAAGTCAAGAAATGATTACACCGAACGTTGTCATAGAATCGCTAGACAGTCGTACTAATTCGTAAAGAAGGAAGATTAGCCGCTATTTCCACCATGATTTACTCGGTAAAATTAAAGATTTCGTAGATTCGACATAATGAAAAAACGAAAAATCCAAAAATACTTAAAATAACGCATCATACATCCTTCAGTTTTTAAATATTGCGATCTCATATTAAACATATCTTCTCAAAAGGTTTCATTCGCGCAAATGTAGTATGAAATCGTACTTGATAAGTTTTAGATTTTGTAATGCGTTTAAAGCTTGCGTAGGTATATCTGCCGACATATATATGGCCGTAGAAGGGAGGCAATGAATTTGATTTATTGCCGTTCGCGTCAAGCCAGTGAAATAGAGCTTTCCCGGATGCCCTAAAAGCTTGTTGCTCGAAGATGCCCAAATGTGCCATTTACTTAATTCATAATACATCTTACAGGGCGACCGGTATACGTCTGGTTAAGGAAGATAAAACGTCAAGGACATTCGTTTCCAAGTAAAACACTACCACCACGGCGTCCCTTACCACCAGTTTTACTCGGTTCTTATTTGTGACCTCATTTTTTTACGCCGTCAAAGAAAATTATTATCTTCCAACCCTTTTTTAATCATAGTCGGTCGGCGCTTAGTTTTTGCGGCGCTTATTTCGAGAACGACACGAATTTATCACCATCTAGTATTTTCGAAAAAAAAAACAAGAGCAAGGGAACGGGCCGAGGGCTATTATTCATTTCATAACGAGCATTTTTCGCCAAATATCAGGCTATACAAATTCCTCAATAATGCGTAATGATAATAATGTAAATACTACCGCGTGATGCGGTGTAATAAAGCAATGTGTTATAAATCACGGACGAATTACTTTCCCATCAGCAGATAAAATCGGTTTTCGCTATTGCATTCGGAAACTGAATGGTAGCCCGGCCAATAATAAATTAAAATTTTGATGTGTTCGGTAGTATTTTTCGGCAGCGTAAATTCATATTTAGCATTGATTAGTTGCGAATTGCGATAGCCGAACATCAGTTTTGATGGGTTTGTTATGACATGGTAATACTAGTAGGTGCTTAATATGCAAATATATCTCAATTAGAATGGTAAACTAGAAAATAAGGAAATTAACATCCCAGGACAACGACTTGCAATCGAGTGGTTGGCCTAAAAAGTGTTTTGCCTACATTGATAGGTTCTATAACGAGCACGAGCACAAGAACTGGATCGACCAAAAAGTAATTTCCACTAAAAATCAATATACATTAAATGGCCTACCTTTACCAAAGTTTACATCTTTTTATAAAGAAATTGTGACGCAGCAAGAAGAACACAATTAAATTCTGGAAAAAATAGAAAAAAAGTAACATAGGCGTCTCGTCTTCTTTTTTTGATGTTACTTGCGTTGTAAAAAAATCTTGACTAACTTCATTTGGTCCCGATATACAATCATCGATTTTTTAAATTTGACCTATTTGTATTGGTCACTGTATATCATTTACTAAAAGAGCTATAAAAAAAACCTTTATATGAAACATGCAGCATTTTTCATGTAGAATGCAGTGCCGTGATGCTTAACTTTGGTAAGGTCATAATTAAATTTTCACACAAGGGCTCATAAATTTAGGCCAGTGAAAAGTAAGCTACAGACGATAAGGGTGAACCACAGAAATTAATTATCATAATATTTTAGCCAGTTACACACACCAAACTACACAAAGTTTGAATTATGTCGCGGTAATTTTAAATTTTCATGAAAATATATCTTCATCTAAGATATTAATCTTAATATTTTTGTAAATATTCTCGCTTTGGTAGCGAAGATTAAATGTATGCTAATCTGTTTCAATCACCAATGCACCCATTGCTTTTCGGTAAAGAAAAAGAAAAACTAAGTCGTGGTCTTGTCGCTGGTTTTAAAAGAATGAACGAGATTCCTTTTTAATTAAAAACGAGGAGGAAGTATTATTTGGGAACCTTAAGTGAAAGAAATGAGAAATTTAATCTAAATTTAAGACATCCGTCCATCTGTCTGTGGTTACTGGCTGTGGTCTGTGGCGTATACCGACACATCTCATCCGAAGACGGGGAAGAAAAGAAAGTGTACGGCAACGGTTTTATCAATGTGGCGGATAAGTTTGCTGTAAACGAATAAATTATTTTCATGTTGTTGTATAACATCAGGTTTTTCCTCTGATTTAAGTTTGTGGAGATAAAAAAAATGTGCTGACAGAAGAGTTTTCGATTGGATTGTATAGAGGAAGATATTTTGGTATTTTTCTGTCCGCTTATATAATAACCCTTCTCCAAGTAATTAAAATGTTGCTCCTTTTTTGCTCTTATACGATGTAACAACACCAATTGTATTGAAGCAATAACCACTGTGCGATGCACTGTGCTGTGCAATGAGAAGACTTAGATAATAATACCTGATCGACACCTTCACGTAATCTAGCTACGTCCTCGATTAGAAAGGTGGGCGGTAGAAACGTGGATACAAGAGGGATGGTAGAGCGACAAAACAAGCTTTCGGGGGTGCTACTTCCGGGAATCGCCGGCCAGATCTATGTACGCAATTAATCACTATAGAAAGAACCCTGAACAAGCGACTGTTCGGTAATTCGATGCGATAATGAGGAAATCATACCATAGTACGTGGGTCGCGTCGGCCGAAGTCTAGGCAAAATGTAAAAATCACCTCGAGAAATGCGAATCTTTTCGCTCTATCACGACAAAAAAACGGCTTTCCAGTAAATGCGATTGCGTTTTCCCGACGCTACGTCACGGATATCATCGTATTCGACGAGATTTTATTCCTAATTATGATGAATGATTAGTCAAAGGTAGCCTTAGTAGTACATTTGTGTTCGGTTAGAACGAAGGCATAATAGCCAAAGGGGTTGAGCGTTCGGCTTGCAGGTCTTGAACCTCTCAACCGCCCGGTGTTTAAATAGTTTTTTTTTTGCTTTTATTTCTTTCTAATTTTAGAGTTTTTCTCACATCATTCGGTCTTCGGGTAAAAATGTGGATCCTCGAAACAGTCCCGGATTAATCAATTAAACTTATGTGGTGCGGTAGATATATTTTATTCCCCGACCCCACGCCAATCTGTTTTTTTTTATGCTTTGAACATGCAGCATATTTCACTAGCTTGTTCTCGTTTTATCACAAATTAGACTCATATAGCACTGTGTTATCTTATGAGTATCATTTTCTAATTGATTTGATGGGAAGTAACATAGTATTAGATTGCAGGAGTGTGAGATAACAAAAAATAAATTTATGTCAATTTTAAACGCACCAAATTCGGCCATTGGAGTACTAGGTGGCACTATCGTGGTGGCCGAACTTAGTTGAAAGAAAATATGCTGGATTATCTGGTATCCCTTTGTGTGTATAACTTTATAACTGTTTTTTACCGGTGCAATAGGAAGTTAAGAATTATTAAACTATAAAACTGAACAAGTTTACAAGGCACCCACGGTGTATCGAAAACATTTTAATTGGTGCCGTCTATCCCTATTATAATAAATGGTTTCATTCATATGGTGCATGGTATTACATACCATCCGCCGCCTACGCTCTGGCACCGGTTTTGCGAACTTTACTTACGACAAGAAAATAACAATCAACGCTCACAAGAAATAGTTAGGGTTTTGTAGTACCCTTCGTTTTTGTCTCTACAGGTTGCCACTGTAAGAATTTACATTTTCTCATAAACCCCAACCGAATACCTGTCCGACAAAGTAAGCACATAAAAATTTAAAATGACAGGTGCGCACTTAAAACAAAGCATTCGAAATAACGTCCACTGAAAAATATATTTAGCTAGGTAACATTTATGTTCGGAAATCACATATCCGAGAAACGTATTTTCGCAAGGAGCGCTACTTTTACATTTAAATTTACGCGCATACGTGTCGCATCATCATGTGTTCCTCTTGCGTTAGGAAAAGCGCAGTCGACGAGGAGAGCATGACAATGAAGGAGGAAGAAGTACGGGAATCTAACGACCCGACGCCAAAGGCAGAACAAAGAAAACACTTTCGCACAATAATGACGTTGGTTCTGCGAAAATAGCTGCTGCATTTAAAGAAAGCGGCCGTGCCGTACGTGAAACGGGAAACTTATCGTATTTCAGCTGTAAGAATGATGGAATGTGATAACTTATATGTATTGAGATAAAAATCGTAACATATCCATTCGAATAAATAAGTACTTATTTGACGCTTAGGTGATGTCCGTAATGAACTTTTTTCAACTGTTCTAAGCACTCGTTGCTTAATTTTTAAGGAACACGAAACAGCCAACTAGGCAACAAAATTCAGCAAAAATGCTCATGAGAACAAAATACTCACTGAGCAGTATCTCTGATGGCCGCCCGACAATAATCAGGCAACATTGAGGTGGACCATTTATTCTTGTATCGTTTCTCCATCTTGACAATGCCTTGAAGAAGACGTTCGCCCTACTCATCGCTGACTTGCTCGGAGTAATTAGGGAAGAAATTCTAATTTTTAAGGACATATAACAACTGAATTCAAGAAGCAAAGCCGTGTCCTCAATCAGTCCCTGGTAGTTCTCAGCGTCCTTATTCCCAAGGAAGTTCTCTGCTACTTTTTAATGGTCGTGTTAGGCACATTAAATTCATTTAAAATTGAATATTTTCACTCAAGAGGCAATATCATTGTTACTCAATGATATTGGCAGTAGAATTAATAATGTTGTACATTTTTATGTTCCCTGTATACGCGAGTAAGGAACCTGCCAAAATATCCAGTAGAATCTTCATAGATGCTATAAATTACAAAAGATCCAAGTTGGATCCCTGCATAAGTCCAGATATTGAGGTAAATTCTTCAAATCAAGAATTGTGTTCTATCTAAAGAATGGGTTCCAAAAACAATGAACTTACTCATTCCGCGGGCACCAGCTTTCTGAAGCAAAACTTCATAGCTAACTGTACAAGAGCGCTGAAGAGATCAGTATTAATTATAATTTCGTTCTAATTGTTACATCAATCCGAAATGTATAATTGTACGACCGTTGGTGGGCAAGGATCTATCCGAGAGAAAACTATCCTGATAGGAAGACTACGTTACGATTACTGAATATACAGAATGTTTGAAAACTTGTACAAAATCGACCCCGACCTCTACTTTTGAGAAGCTCATTCCTTTTTATATGGATAGGTACAATTCTTGCTTTTCTACATGACTTAGTTTTAATAAAAAAGTTAATTATACTTGAGAAGCCAATACATATTTCATTGTCGCAAATTATTTGTTTGTCTGTATGCAATTGTTAATATAATCTTTTTTTTTTTATTTTACTATAAAATAGTTTACATTTGTTTATTGCTTTAGAATATTATTTTTTGTTTCTTTCGCAATACTTCTTACTAGTTCTTTGTTTATTGCTTTAGAATATTATTTTTTGTTTCCTTCGCAATACTTCTTACTAGTTCTGTTCTTGCGTGCTTAAATTTATTGTTTGTTTAGCATAGTAGCTTAGATACTAGATTGCAAAATCTATTTTCTTGCTTGTTCAAAATCTCATTTACTTTTTCCTTTAATTTACTTAATATTCGTTACAGCGTCTAAAGGACACTTTCTCCAAAAGATGGAGCATTTTACGTACTATACAATATTTAGAAGCTCAGAATCTAGAAACAAGAGATGCAATAAATACTGTAGATAACACAAACTAAAAAATATTTTTTCTTTTCACAATTCGTCAATTGCATCGCATATCCATGACTACTACTCATATGCAGTTACTAAAGTACAATGGTAAGCATGGTGACCATTGGGACTTTAAAATTTTGACATAAAACAGCTTCATACGCATAAAACGCATTTTTTTGTGGATATTAGAACCAGCAAGCTTCTTATTTAATTATTTTGATAAAGTAAACTGTGGATTTGGATTAGAAAAACAGTTCTTCGATAAATTAAAAGATTCCAAGGAAATATGAACGTATATATATTTCGCTTCCGTCCGTAAATTGTGAAGATCTGAAATCTTTTGTCCTCTTGTCCCGATAAGGATTTAAGCCTGACACCATATCTAGGTATTGAAAACTGAACATTCCCGACATCAAGGTCCCCGTGGTGTTATGGTTAGCAGACTCGTCCGCCAAGCGGGAGCTGTCAGGTTCGACTCCTTACCAGAATGACATTTTTGCTTAAGTATTTAATTACGTCAGAAATTTTAGATACATATTCCACCATTAAAGTTAAATGTTACTCATGAACTCTATTTGGATCCGGTCA
Source organism: Oryctes borbonicus (assembly GCA_902654985.2). Classification (NCBI taxonomy): domain Eukaryota; kingdom Metazoa; phylum Arthropoda; class Insecta; order Coleoptera; family Scarabaeidae; genus Oryctes; species Oryctes borbonicus. Next base: position 7,471,344 of record LR736861.1, on the reverse strand, counting down.
CATCAACATTTGGAACATTAACCAAGGTTTAAGGAAGGAAAATATTTGGAGTTGAATCAGGAGACTGTGTCAAAGCAAAGTGAAGAATAAGTACTGTAAACATTTGAACCATTGAAAACAGTTTAATTTTCATTTAATTTTTCTTTGCAAAATGAAGTTAAATAAGATCTCGCACATTTTGATATTTTATGTAAATTTTTATCGATGAGAAATTTAATTTTACATTACTCATTACAATATACTGTGTGTCTGTAAAAGTTGGCAACAAATTGGAAACTTTTTTATTATACGTTTCTCAAAAAATTTTATTCTCGATAAAAGTTGCTGCATGAACCCAAACATACGGTAAACATAGCAGATCCACTCTGAGGTTAACAATAACAGTGCTAACAGCGCTTCTTTGGAAACCCCTCAAGAGTAAACTACCCTTATTCTGAAAGATACGCAGAAATTTTATTAGGAAAATTTGTTTGATGTAGAGATATAGTCAAATACAAAATTTCGGTCAAGCACGCTCAATTATGATATTTCGTCATTTTTCGTTTTTTTTTTTTAACTAGATGCAAATTGTTGATTAAATTGCTATATGATAACACTTGTACTGAATCAAGTAGGTATGGAAAATTTTCGAATCAAATACGTAACTAATGTCAGTAAGCGTCAAATCGTCAGTTGGAATTGTAATAAATAATAACAATGCCATTGAAATTGAGTGTTCAAGATAAAATTGAAATTGTTCTAATTGTTGGAGATAACTACAAAACTTTTAGGGAAGCTGCCGAAATCTTTAATTACAGACACCCAGATAAAAACATACATTTTGCAACAGTAAGTAAAATAATAAAAAAATTCAAGGCTTATGGAAATGTTGAGAATAGATTCAAAAAGAAACATCAAGCATGGGTTGCTACTGACGAAATTCAAAACCAAGTAATGCTCTCAGCTGTAGAAAATCCTAAATATTCGTTAAGGAAAAGGTCAGCCTTGTTTGGTGTAAGTAAAGATGTTGTTGCAAAAATATTAAAATCAAACAAATTTAAACCTTACAAACCCCAGTTCAGTCATACTCTAAAAGCAGGAGATTTTGATAGAAGGTTTGAATTTTGTGCTTGGTTCCAAGGAGAATTAGAAGATAATCATGGTATGGCAAGATGTATACTTTTTACTGACGAGGCAACGTTTACTTCGAATGGGATAGTCAGCTCACAAAATAGTCGCTGGTGGAACGACGTTAATCCACAGTTTACTGTCCGAACTCGTGATCAATATTCCTTTACCACAAATGTATGGTGTGGCATCTTTAAAAATAGACTAGTTGGACCTTTCTTCTTTCGCCAAACTATGAACGCACAACGTTACTTAGAATTTCTAAACACTTCATTGGTTGGTTTTCTTAATGAGCTGCCCAGAAACGAAAGACAACAAATATGGTACCTACATGATGGAGCAACATGCCATAGTACGAGAAATGTTCGCGAGTTTCTCTTGCATATTTTTAATGGAAGAGTAATTGGAAAATTTTTGGATGCTGCTTGGCCCCCAAGGTCTCCGGACCTGACCCCATTAGATTTTTTTTTATGGGGATACTTGAAGCAAAAAGTGTACCTTAAAAGACCATTTGAAAATGTTGATCATTTAGAAAGAACTATTAGGGAAACATGTAATGGTATAACTCCGGCTGTTATTAGAAATGTAATAAAAGAATTTTCTCGAAGAACAATTACCTGCTTAGAAAGGAACGGTGGATATGTGGAAACACATGTGCAGTGAGGAAAAAGTGAATCTGCATTTTTCCTTCTCATGCTTTAATGTGTAATGTTGCATTTTGGAAATAAATGTTTCTATTATAATTAGATATTTATTATTGATATTTTATAGAATGTTAACATCGAAATGAAAAACAGTTAAAAACAATTAGTACAAGTGTTATCATATAGCAATTTAATCAACAATTTGCATCTAGTTAAAAAAAAAAAAAACGAAAAATGACGAAATATCATAATTGAACGTGCTTGACCGAAATTTTGTATTTGACTATATCTCTACATCACAAACAAATTTTCCTAATAAAATTTCTGCGTATCTTTCAGAATAAGGGTAGTTTACTCTTGAGGGATTTCCAAAGAAGCGCTGTTAGCACTGTTATTGTTAACCTCAGAGTGGATCTGCTATGTTTACCGTATGTTTGGGTTCATGCAGCAACTTTTATCAAGAATAAAATTTTTTGAGAAACGTATAATAAAAAAGTTTCCAATTTGTTGCCAACTTTTACAGACACACTGTATATACGTAATTTAGTCAAAATTCAAAATTACGGAGCAAATTGTATTAAAGCGTACTATAGAAACTCCTAACAATAACGATTGTTCAAAAAGTTTTTGCCAAACTTTTGGTAACATTAAACAGCGAATTTAATGAATAAATTTTCAAATTAACCATTTAAATACTAAATTTATACAGCGGAAAGTAAAACGAGAACCTTGTGATATGCCATAGTACATGTTTATGAAATAGGTAAAATATTCCATTCTCTCTCGGTTATCCATTCAAAGAAGCTTGTGCTAGCGAATCAATAATATAATATCATGTTATATTGTTGAAAAATTTGATTGTATCCTGTATTGCAAGTTATCAATTGAAATTGCTTCAATAGATTGACTATCGTTATGTTACACAAAACTCACAACCAGTTGTAGGTTCTTCTCAGTTTAGCCGAACCAAAAATTATAGTACAGTGATTCAATTCGAAGTAACTCTCCACGTTGCTCCGAAAGTCTATATCTGTTCATTTACACGAAACAATTCTTCAATCATAAATTTAGACAGATACAATATATCTTTATTTTTAAAGAATAATCAAAGACATATTGCGTTTAATCAGCGAAAATATAGCAGATTTGATTTTGATCAGTTTGACAATTGGTTATTCTGACGGAAGTTGACTTCACACCACTTAACAATCAATAATAATAAAATCGTGAACGCTTGGCCAAGAATTAATTTATGGAAGATTATTATAGCTTTTTTGATCCAAAGTTTCAGTTCAGAGAAAGACACAAGCTTAAAGAAAATTAAGAAGCATAGTTTAAAGTTAATTGTAATTTTTTTGCGGGAGCAACTATTGATTTTTTGCAAGAAAAATATCGGGATCAGGGATAAGCTAAAAAGACTTCTGCAGCCATTACAAGTTATAAATAAGTTTACCCAGTTAGAATTTAAACCAATGGCTGCCGAAATTAAATCACTGTTCAAGGATCCCTCTACTATACAGGACAGTCTTGGTTTAAATAAAAATATTTGTAATATATATTGCATTGTTTGTTTTATTTTAATTTATATATTGTTTATTTAATAAAATATATCATTTAAGTTTAATATATTTTTTTAGCTTTTTTTTCAATACTGCAATATTTGGTTTTACATTATATCTCTCTGCGAGTTAAAGGAGATGGTTTAATTTTGCGTTTCAATAATAAAGCAACAGCTTTACGTAATAATCATGGTATATAAATGATTTACTTGCAAAGCTTTCTGATCGTCGTTCGTTTTTTGCATGAACGGCAATTTATATCGGCCCAAGAAGCTGTTAAAGCCTTCAAACGCCATGCATTGGGGATACCACCTTTAGAGTGGGAAAATGTTGTAACGATCAGTTCCAACGCATGCAAAGGTATATAAACTTTAATTACAAATGTTTTTATAAACAATAAAACGATTTCCACCATTTTTTTTTTTCATTGTTTTCCTAAAAATTAAATTCAAGAATATGAATTATTATCAACATGAAATGTGTATTGCAGTTGGTTGTCGTTAATATTTAGCAAATGCTACGTAACAAAGAACCAAGACAGTCGACCCTGTTTAACGCGAGTCGCCTTTGAGAAAAGACGCAAGGGTTGAGGGTTTTTAATATTTTTAAAATCTTATTTCAAATCCAAGGTTAATTCAAGTGCTGTCCTTTGAAAGAATATTTAATGTTTCTCCCCTTAATCACTTTTAAAGCTAAGGATTTAGGATATAGGATTATTTGCATTAATACCAGCTTGCTACATTCTGATGATGATTTTTATTGGATGTAAAGCAAAAACTTACATAGATTTTCACTTTTTATCGAGGCAAAATTATGGAGTAAATTCATTAAATTTGAAGCAATTTGTTTTTCGAAAAAATGTTTGGACAGGTCAGTTTTATTTTTTTTTTAATGATCGATTTGAAATTTCTCCCACTTCCGGTTTTCAATTAAATGACTGCTTTCCTGGGACATGGATCACTAAATGAGGACCAATAGAGTAGCACTTTAGATGCTCAGATCGTACCCTCCTTGATTTTTTCTTATGGCAGTACTTAAAATCAAAAATGTTGATAGACCACAAAATCTAGAAAACTAGAATCACGTATGAATGAGTCGAATTAGAAGTGATGTCATTCGCAATGTACAGAATGAATCTATCCATAAATTTGCTTATTGTCAAAAAGGTGGTGGATGGTCTTTCGAACAATTGACAACGACTTGTATTCGAAAATTTTATTACCTGGAGCATTAAGATTTTGATGTACCCAGACATGGGAATGAAATAAAAAAAAATGGAAGTTATCTTAAAAAAATTTCGATTACGTCATTATTTGGAAACCGAAAGTGGAATGTTTGCTAAACATATAAAATTGACCTACACGAGTATTTTTTCAAAAAACAAATTGCTTCAAATTTAATAAATTTATTCCATAATTTCGCATTCATCTATATGTTTCCCTATTTGCTTCGAAATTCTTCATTATTTAACTTTAACTTGCATGAGAAATTTCTGCTCATTGCAGTATTTAAGAAAAATATATACATAGCGAAACGTTCATCAATTACGATCGTTCTAAATCCAAGGTGACAGTTACCGTATGCATCTTCGTTCCGAGATAAATTTCTCATGAAAAACCGTCTCCGGTAATTTAAGTCGAACGCTACGGAATCACCACGTCCGATTTCGTAAAATCCGCAAAAGCATCGCGTACGGTCTTTTGTGTAATGGAAGTTTAATACAATGAGTTAATCCTTTCGGAACCCGCGTTCTTCCCGGGGAAAATAGCGGAAACGACGCGACGTTGGCGCCGTGATTGCCCGAGAAAAAATACAATTTTAAGCCCCCAAGATTATGCCGTTAAGTTTGTAGAATCGCCGCTTCGATTATATTCTAATCTGTCGGAATAAGAGAGGGTAGGAAATGAAAGTTGCCGGAGTGTTTAATTGTCGCTCGCTACAGTTGCTTCGTTTTTAATTGGAACGCTTAAGCGATCGTCAACGACGCAGCGCTACGGCGAGGGAAAAGAAAACTTTAATTAAGTAACAAGTTGTATTTTCGCTGCGAACAATAACGGCACGTATTAGCATAAATTCATGGCTTCGAGAAGTTAGAATATCATTTGTGTATCCCAGTATTCCTCGTTTTAGGTAAAATCGTAACTATTTTTTTAAATATGTTAATATATTATAACCTCAAGCAATAGGTCTTCTTTCAGTGAAGAATGTAAGGGTAATTCTTATCACATCAAACAATGGTTGTGAATTAAAAGCGATTGATTACACAGGTCTACGTTTTCACGCCTTATTGAATATGGAGTGTTGTGTTTAATGACTCTTTGATCTTCTCAGAGAACTAGTCTTTGCTCTTTTTATCCTGGTTGAATCGCTCACCCTGCTCTCCTAAGATTAGCACCAAAATAATCCAAATGTGGGTGTAAGAAATTAATTCTAATGTTCATATGGCAACTCAATGCTTCAAATTTATCCATGACCGCATAATTTGGGCCATTATTATTTCCCAAAAATTTGTTTACAACTTCCTCGAACGTTCTCCAAGCATTTTTTTCGGTGACGTTCATTGCCGCCCCAAGCTCATTAATTTTAATTTCAGGACCAACAAAGATACCTTCTTCAACCTTCGCTTCGAAGAGATCTATTCTGTCCAACACTTTAACAAATTGCTTAATTATACCAAGTTTAAAACGGAGTGTAGATTCTAATACTATTGTAGAATCAATTAGAATTTCACCAACTATTAAATGCCATCTTCTTAGCCAATTCCCATTGCCTCTATTGAGGTCTGGCATTGTCTTGTAAGAGTAGGATTTTCTTTCCATTGATCAAAGGAGACTGTTTCTGGATGTATGCTACTTATACTCCTCAAGCTGATCACAATAGAAGTTAACAATGATGGTTTGACCAGTTTCCAAAAGCTCATAATAGACAATTGTGACTGCTGGCTATCAAACACACGATAAAACCATTTTGGGCGCAAGGAAATCTTGGGATTGTGTGGTATTGGATCAGTTGGCGATAGCCAATGATACGAACGCTTAGATATCCACTTTTCGTCGCAAGTGAACAACCGATCGAGAAAAGGTTCATTATCGTACGTGAAATGTTTGGCCGAACAAATGGTAAGACGGCTGAATTTTTTATCATTTAACAGTTCATTTAACGAATTGTTTCATCGCTCACATTAAACCTTTCTGCATCCTCTAAGCACGTTGTAATTAAAATTTGCTCCCACAATCTGTTGAATATCCTCGTTATTAATGATCTTCGGTCTTCCGAAGCAGGTTTCATCAGTCAAGCTGAAATCTCCGGAAGAGAACTTCTCTGCTATCCAATCGCTTACAGCATCATTTCCGAATGCAGTACATATTTTTGGCGCAAATAATTCTTACAGTTATAACGGCTGAATGAACGGTAAACGATAATAATAATGATTCCATATTTTCACAATAGGCTGCACCACGTAGAGAATATTATTATTATATATCCAAATTATTTGGAGGAGTAAAGTAGATTACGGAAGACCTCACCATCCTGAAAATGTTACAAGTCCGAAGCTCAAACTCAGACTCCGAGAATCATATCTTGGTAAATTAGGCATTACATTACGAGTGACATTAAGGATGAAAACGATTTGATTATATAAAGTTTTTGTTGCGATGTCTGTTGGTGAATAATTAACGATATCTGAATCTAGTCGTGAAGTAGGGAACGTCTAGTTCATGCACTTTCTATTACTTATTCTACGATAATTTTGCTTTGAGTTTCTAACTCTTTGTTAAAGAAAACAGAAATTTCTTTTCTGAGGCCTATCAATTACAATGTTACTTTTTAACAATCTGCAATTTTCTTGTTGTTTTATTAAATACCACTTCTTTACTTCATCTTTCTTTCTCGTTAATTAAACAAAAAGAATAAGAACAAAAAGGGACTCTAATTTTACTTGTCAGTTTCTTTTTTGCTTTTACGTTGCATTAGTTGTAGTCTTCTTTTTCTTTCTTTTACTTTCTTTCATTTTATTTTAGAAATGCTGTTCTTTATATTGTCTTGCTTCGTCTTTACATCTTAATTGCTTTTGTAAACTTGTTAATTAGTTATGTCAAATAATTCGATTAGAAATACGTATAATTATAAGAAACAACCATGTAACGTTATAGACGAACATATACGAACAAATTCCTTTTTATCTAATGGAATTTTTATATTTGGAAGTGGACTTGGAAGTTTTAGTGCTCAGGCAAGATTTAAGGTAAAAAAAAACTAACTAAATATAAAGCCTCCGCGATACTGCGTAACGTGACACAATCGCCCGAAGTCTAAATTTATTAGGTAATAATTTCCTCAATGTGCCATCGTAGAGGCACCATGACGCAATTCTATTCCTAGGTTTTTTCAAATACAGGAAATTTATTTTTAAACTTTTTCTTGATTCTAGCAGCTCTTCGTTGAGTTTATTAGACAATAATTTTTATATTTTAGAATTATTTCTAACTATAACAAGTAATTAGCTATTTTTGATTTTTAAAATGTAAAACTAATCACATTTAACATTTTAAAATGTTTAAAATGTTATTACAAAATCTCTAATAAACTCAATGAAGAACCGCTAGAAGCAGAAAAGATTCCCAAAATAAATACCAAGAATAGTCTAAGAGGAAAGAAATTAAGGATTATCAAAGAAATACAGGAAATATAACGTTGGCTCTCCTACAATTGTTTAAATCGGAACAATGGCGAATGCCTATATTCTTCTTTTTTTTCTTAATATAATCAAGAGAGAAACAAACAACTATCTTTCAACATCGACACCTTTACAAAATTTCCTCGAGGAAAGTTTAAAATTTAAAATACTTTGATGGGATCTTCTGCATAAACAGTACATTTAAACATTTAGTAAAATCGTTTGAACCATTTACTACAAAAAAATGTTACCACCAACGGAATCACTCGGGTCCGGGTTCGCAATTGGGAAGAACGTCTGGTATTCGGATTTGAAGACTAAGATGTCAGAAGTGCCGAAAAATTAAACGTTCGGCCAAAAATAAAACCTAAATTCAATTCTCACTTAAAAATCAGCTATTAAAATTTAATAACCTATTCAAAATTAGCCATCGGATAGCGATTAAATTCGGTTTTTGTATTCATATCATTATTAAAAGACATTTTTGAAAATTCTGTAAGGGGGGAATTTTAAATAAAATGAACGTTAGCCCGCACACATGTAATTTGTTTAATTGTCTCTAAATCATTTTCAACTAGCAAAAAAAAAGTAGATCCCCCGTTTTTTAAAGTATTCAGAAACCCTGAAACTTCAATTTCATTTCATTTTAAGAAAGGAGTCTCATTACAGCACGTAAAGTAATTGCAATATTTTAATGAAAATTACCCTTTAACGATGGCACAACTTTCTACACGTGGATTTTCAAGACAAAATCGTTCCTACAATTACCTTAACAGGATTTTTTTCTATATAGGTAATACATGAAATGAATTTGTGTACTCTCTATAGATACTTTAAAAGGAAAAATAAAGAAATGAATTTCCGGTATGAGGTGGCTGTAATAAATAATAACCGGTAGTAATAGAAACGAAAATAAAACGGTTTTGCCATATGTCAGGCGTCACGAATATTCGCGTACGATTCCAAATTAGTTCGAAAAAATTAACATGTGGAATACGGAAATAATTCTATGAATATGCATTTCCAGCTCACTAGTTGTACATACGTCGGCAGCTATAATTGGCATATCGCAATGAGAGTTGTTTCATGGAAAAAGACAATTCGCTACATTTGAATTCTTTTTTTTCTATCAATTATCGAACAGGATATCTACCATTCCATCGATCATCCGTTGTGTATAAAGATCTAGATGATGCGGGCTTGCCGAAATTAATAAAATGTTTATTAAAAAGTTTTATTTGGTTACGTTCGCTATTCATTCAAATCATTTTGCCACCTTGCAAAAAAAAAAATAAGAGCTAATGAATACAAACATCGAAAAAATGAAAATTTCGGAAGATTCAAAAAGAAAGCAGTAAGGATTTGTCAGGTACAGGTGCATTATTCTTCACTGAGATTACTTTATAACCATTATTAATTTATTTTTATGAATTGCAGCAGAACCTTGAATTGCGAGTAACTTGGTCTAAGACGAGCAAAAATTTTTAATAAATTTTAATTTGATAGACGGCGAGTACGTAGACGGCGAGAGTCACGCGATCACATATCAGCAATTTTAGGTCGTAATTTTCCGTGTTCATACGCGCTCACTCGCGTAGTGAATACATATATGTGCGAACATATCCATATTCTTTACTGTTAGCTTGCAACTGCGTGTGTAAGAATATACGTGCCTAAAGTAGTTTTCTTATTTTATGACAAAATATAATAATTGTTCTTTAGCAACTATGCTAAAACAATGTCTCCCATAAAGAAAAAGTTGATAAGGAAGGCGGCAAGGAGAAAGAAATGATTACTGCTACAATTAAGAAAGAAATTACCGAGAAGCACGATCAAGGTATGGGAATGACAGACAATGCACGATTTTATAACAAATCCACGTCAACAATTTATACAACACCAAAGAAGAAATTAAAACAATAAACAGGCGATGCTGTGCCAAAGGCTTATATGCCGATCTGATTAGTATACTGTCAAGTACGTCGACAGGAAACGAAGAAGGTTTTAAGGTTAGCAGGGGTCGGTTTGATAACTTTAAAAGAAAAAATAGTGTCCATAGCCTTGTGAGGCATGGAGAGGCTGCGAGTTCTGATTCTAAAATAGTTGAAGCGTTCATTGTCGAGTTTCAGAAACGTATGGTTTCCGAGAATTATCTATCGTAGCAAGTGTTTAATTGCGATGAAACAGGCTTTTGTTGGAAAAAGATGCCGAGAAGGACTTACATTACATCAGAAGAGATTTCGATGCCACAAACCAATAAAAGACCGTCTCACTCTCGTCTTGTATGCTAACGCAAGCAGGGATTTAACAGTCCAATAGTGAAGCTTGAATCGCTCGCATCTTGTTTGTTGAGTGGATTAACAAGGTCGTTTGCCCTATAGTAAAGAAATACCTCCTTTACCATTGAAAGTCTTACTGGTTATGCATAATGCTCCTGTTCGTCCTCTAGGCTTTGAGGGTGACTTGCTAAAGGCATTTGAGTTCATTAAGCCCAACACCACTCCACTACTTCAGCCCATGTCGTGTTCTATTTCAAAAAGCTTTATACTAAAGCTTTGAAGTGCTTTGAGGTAACTAAAAGAATAAACCTTACCCTCCGTTTTGGACAAATCATTTTCATCTTGTAGACTGCCTCAAAATCATCGACAAAGCCTGCAGAGAAGTCACCAATGGAACTCAATTCTGCTTCGAAAAAACTGTGGCCCAATTACTGCATTTCGAGGGGTTTATTCATAAACAGGGGCCCTCAGTTGTTGATGACATTACATCCTGGGGGATGACCATGGGACCAGAGGTGAATAAAAACGAAATTCAAGAGATGGCGGAGGAAGTGATGGATCTGCCATCATGAACAACAGCAAGTGGTCATGGAAAAGAATGCGGTCGAAGAGGGGAAGGATGAAGAAAATGAAATTAGAGAAACATGCAAAATATGGAAAAAAATGCAACACTTCCTAGAAAAGGACAACCCAAATAAGGCCGTTAATAGTATGAGCGGCAAATCTGTTTAACGACATTTTCGTAAAATCCTCAGAAGAAGACAAAAAGAATTGTCATATACACCTATTTTCATTTTGTACTAATCGTTTTTTTTTTCAAATATATTTGAACCTAAATATCCCAAAAACTATACTAGAACTTTTGGAATTTTCCGAGGCTAAGGCAGTCTAATAAATAATAACTAACTTTGTTACAATGAACGTGATATTTAATATAACATATTTGATTCAAATAGTGGAAAAAATCTTAAAAAAAGCTAACAATAAGTCGCTTCGAAACAACTTTATTACCTTGCTCTCTGAATGCTTTATTGCTTAAATCAGTATGAAAACGTATGAAGCTTGAAAATTGTTTGCTGTTTTTAATTGTGTATAGCATAGCTTAGATTGTATCGTATTACACGCACACACTCAGAGCAAAAACATTTACTAAACTAGATCATGAAGCAATGTGCAACAGCAAGCAACCAGCATTCCTTGCAGATAGCCCTTCAGGTCGAAACTATGAGGGGCAAATTTAATTTAATTATTTTGTTTAATTACATATATTACTCGTTTATATGTAATATTTAGACAATTTTAAAGTTTGTGTTAAAAGGCCAGGACTGATGTACATCTATAAATTTCAATGTGACAATTTCCTCGTATTGCCATATAGCAGCAGATAGTTCTTCTATCCTGAAATATCTTATTGATCGTTAACATTCTACGTAATGGCAACATTACATTTTATGAAGGCATAAATTTCAGGTAAACGTGTCTATTAATGGAAATAACAGTTATTATTTTCAGAACATTTTCTCGTATATTATAGCTTTTCACAGCAAAGGGGTAAATAGACGTGCAAAACATTTTATAGGCAACAGTAAACTCTTCATTACTAAACGTCTAATTATACTAATGTAAATCGTGGGAAAGTATGGTCAAAATAATTTGCGTTCGGCAATTTCACGCTAGGGCAAAAATATTTTCGAAAAATAAAGCATATTACGCTTATCAAAAGGAACATCTTATACAAACAACATTGTTGCATACCATTAGCCGCAAAATTTTATTTGTGATCCATTTCACATTCTAGTTTCATTGCCTAGTATGTATCTTGTTTCGATCTAATGAAAAATTACCTTTTATTGCAGGCTGCCCATAAAATGTTGGTTGTACCAGCTGGCACAATTTCAAATATCGAACTAATCTAATGTACTTCTTCCGTCGATAGTTACTTAAGGAAACTTAAATTTGATCATAAAATTGTAAGGTAAAAGCTAAGCGATAATTTTCTACGCGGGCAATAAAAAGTTTAATTTTCGATAAAAGTAATGCTCATTTAATCCAAAGAAATGTAGTAAAATCATTTGGTTTTCGTCCATGTACAAGAAGTATTATTGAAGCATTCCTTATCGATATTGATGCATGACCTGCGTGGATAACGTCAAGCTAGCGGGCATGACAAATATATAAAAACGTGGCTTCACGGCCAGAATCAGTTAAAACGTGTTCCGGGTTTGTACCGTGTCATTTCGTTTTTTTGTTACACGAAAACTCGACGTTTCGCCCACAATCATATGGCGCCTCTTCAGAAAAGGGAAGGTTGTGTGAACAATGCCAGAGGCCTCTGGAATGGTTCACATGCAAAGTTACCGTGATCAACTGCTTCCCGCTCAGTTAGTTTCGCCTCTGGCGTGGTTTACACGTTGAGTTATCGTGCTAACTGTTGCCTACCACCCTTCCCTTTCCTGAAGAAGCCCCATATGATTGTAAATGAAACGTCGAGTTTTCGTTTAACAGAAAACGACATGACACGGTCCAAACCCAGAACACGTTTAGTTTTAAATGACAGATAATTTATACCTTCAAAATATTGCTGTTGCAAGAGCAACTTCAGTTATTTCATGGAGAGAAAAATTCTTTGAGAAGAATATGTAATTTTCTTGCTTAGGCGTAGTCTCAAGCCTAATTTCTGTCATCAGAAGCAATTACACCAACTTATTTTGATTTCTTCTTCACGCGGAAACTGAAATTAAAAATGTTTCCATTCATCTCTGATACTTAGTTCTCGAAATTATGGCTTTGTCCCAATTTGTTGACAACGTTCCTGCAGAAGTTAAGCCAAATATGGCTCAAACTATAGTGGAAGCAGATAAAGGTGAAGAAGAGGAAAAATAAATAAATCAACTGAAGAGGCACATTCTGTACCAAAATAATTTACCTTTCTTTCGAAACATCATGTGTAACTCCCGCTGCAAAAACTTTCTTCGCAAAATTTTCAATTGGCGCCGACTTCTTCAACAGAAGCCCTTAATATGGAAGGATGACTGGTTAAAAAGATTGAGCTGAAAACGTGGGGAAACAATTGTTGCGAATGTTTAGTGTTCGCTCGTTCACCTTATGTTTTGATTCAACACAAGTTATTGCTGTAAATAAAAATGCATTTCCGCAATTTATTTTCTTAAATGTAATTAATGTTTTTAAACAATTGCTGGGGTTGCCTAGATGTCTCCACATAAACTTCTATAAGAACACAAAAAAAAAAAACAGACAACAAAGGCAATAGTACACCGTTTTTGAACGAAATTAATCATTATCCATACTACGTACAATGGCGCAAAAACGATACGCAATAAACCTATACGAAAGTGAGCCTTGTTTACACTGCTCATACTACTTCGTCTTTTTCCAGCCATCCAGCTTTACTTTTCTCCCATTTCAAGCCATTTGAGGGTCATCTAGCGGTTGCACGATTGTGCAGAGTCCGTTTTTTTGTTCATTTGAACAGGATTAGGAGGCAGGATTAGCAAAATGTTAACTTAACCGACACAAATTCGTTAACTTTAATCTTCCACTCATTTACCTATTGCTAAATTTCTTGCAAATACCGTAAAAGACCTAAAATATAAGGTTAATTCAGGAATTACCTTTGCTGGTGCTGTTATTGTGGAAATTAATGGAATTTTTATTTATAATAATGTAGGAATACAGGAGCTATTAAAACAAACACGAATTCAAGAGACAAACACGAAAAGAGAAAAAGAGAACGGTAAAGTGGAAAATTACATAACAGTAACGAATAGATGAAATGGAATGGAAACAGCGGGAATGACACTAATGAGAATGATTGCAATGGTAAAGCGGGCGTGAAAACTAATAAAATGCAAATAATAAAAATTACATTTTGTTGTAAATAAAGAAAGCTAAGTCACGCAATGAAGCATAATTAAGAATTAACCGTTATTTAGATGAATCTTGATGACTGGAAACAACTACGAAATTCGAAGGAACGTTTATAAATTTTCCATAATTCGCTTTCTCATATTATCAGTTTCTTAGCATTACGGAACTAATTACTTTAGACATTAGAAGGATAATTGTTATAAACAAGTGAACAGCTCTAATAAAAAGATAAATATTCTCTTGTTTTTGTCGTAAGTAAATCGTAAGCAGTAAAAAATATGGACAGAAATGTATATAAAAGAAGGGAGTACATCTATATACATAAATCTGTTAGAATCATGGCACCGTATATTCATTATTCATTTAAGTGTCGAGCATCCCGCTACGCTTCCCTTCACTTGTATTACGATGGATTTTACTGTGTGTAGACGTCAAACCTTCATAATTTTATTTGTGCAGATAATGGTAGCAAAGATAATAAATATGAGAAACTTGATGTTAGAAAGATAAAATAAGGTTTTCTTTCTTTAGAGGTTCCTGAAGATAACTAAAAAATAAAAAATAAAATCCAAGTATGTTGTAAAGTTAAATTTAAAATGTTAATTCGGAGTAGATTTTCCGCGAATTCGAGAGTACTAACTTGATATGCCTCAGCAGCAGTTTAAGAATTAAAACACGAGCAAAAATTAAGACTTCACGAACTGCGGAAAAACTAACAGTTTAACTTTAACAAGAAGCACGTATATAAATACAGAACATTTCGTAAATTACAACAATTGTTACCGTCGCTCAACTAGCAGAGAACAAGTCCAGGTGCCTTTCTGAATAGACAGTAGCAATCCAGCTGCAAAGCGTTTTTAATCAGATTATATGCAGTCAATGCTGTTTGAGATAATCTTGTGCTTACGCAGAATAATCTAGTCTATTGAATCGAGTAATCATTTTATGTCGCTTCGCTAGTTTTTGCGTATTACTGCATAGTATTGTGTGCGGTTGTACGCTTTCACTTATTGGGATTATGTACCGCTAATCATCATCGGTATGTGGTACGTCCAGAATGCAATAATTGTATTGCCAAGGAAGGTGGTACGTAATACCAATAAATGCAATGCGGGAGCCACATCAATTGAATTTTAGTCGAGTTTTATGGATAATCTACCCTAAATAATAAAAATTTAACAGTTTTAAAGCAGAAAATTATTTTTGATTACTGTAGAGAAGGGAGGAAGGGTGCTAATAAACATATGTATTTCAAGTTATTCTTATCTTGTCCCTCAATGTTTTCAACAATGAATTCTTACATACTTAAATTAAGCCGAAAAAAACCGAAATATATACTGGAGCCAGCATTTCTCTTACACGAAATCAATGTATTCAACCTCCAAAATGCACGGTAAACAAGAATTCCTGAATATTGTATGCACTCGACAATAAAGCAAAAGCAACAAGCATCAGTGTAATTACAAAGCCGCAAACTCGATGGAGGACCACGAGCTAATATAAAAAGCGAGGATCAATTTCTTAGGATAACAAGTTTACGAATTCTTTCTCTCGCTGCATCAGTAAGCTTAGCAAAGAAATACTTTGGAGAACCTTACTAAGTGGGACGGACTACTTCGGCGGACTACACAATAAGCGGAGTTTGTTGATAAGTAGACACCGCTTAACGACTTACAATAAAAAGAAACGGATCAAGTGCGCTAAATACCGCGGAAATCGAAGACGAGACCGATCCGAGACGGTACTGTAGTTCGATGAAATAGAATTTGAGCTGTACGGTTTCAAACGTCAGGTGTTTATACATCATCGAGCTGGATAGCGAAGGATTTAGGATTGCTTTGAAGATAGTCAAATTGGAAATCGGCAGGACATTGCCAAAGAAGGTTATTGGGTTAAGGGTTCGTGCCGAAATTAGAAAATGCGAAGTAATTGTCATTTCAACGGGACCATAAACCAAAACACACTGCAAAAGTAGTAAGGAAATTTGTTGTGAAAGAAACTAAGGCGGGTAGCCTTTCGTTAATAGAGTGGCCACTGTAGTAATCCTCCCCATTATAACTGAGAATTGCAAAAATTACTCCCAAGTAGCAAAGAAGCGCTTTGGAGAACCTTACTGAGTGTCTCGAACTACTGGACTCAGATTACTGGAAAGAATAGTTCGCATTTATTTAATAATAAATAAATAAATATTAACACTATAGGTTGATTACACCTGGCTGCAAGTGTTTCTTCGTCACTGTAATAATATTTCCTGATTTACTGACGTAGCAATTAAAAAATGAATCTTTGAGAGCATAATATAAAAGTGCTTGTCACTCGTCAGTGAGAATACCCTTCTTCCAATCGTTAAAAGTCCAATTTATTTTTGATTATGCCCAAATCAACCCGTTTCGTTTCTGAACAGCTTATTTTTCGTTATGCTCAAATCAACCGGTTTCGTTTCTGAACAGCTTATTTTTGGTTATGCTCAAATTAACCGGTTTCGTTTCTGAACAGCTTATTTTTGGTTATGCTGAAATCAACCGGTTTCGTTTCTGAACAGCTTATTTTTGGTTATGCTCAAATCAACCGATTTCGTTTCTGAACAGCTTATTTTTGGTTATGCTCAAATCAACCGGTTTCGTTTCTGAACAGCAATTAATTAGTTTTTTTTCTTACCTAAATGAGTTACTTATGTAACTTACTTATCTACATATTAAATGGAAATCAAGGCTCGATAATTCGGTTTATGGAACCGAAGCTATACGAAACTACACGTAATGTAGCGTTTTTCGTAAATAATTTTTAATTAATATTTTAGTGTGTAATGTTATTCTTATCATTTTCATCAAATAGAAATAGATAATGTAGTACCCATGTTTTGATCATGTACAGTGTTATTTAGAGTAAAGCAGCGTATGTAAAAAGAAAATGTACATAGCCCAGTATTCCCCAACTTATCATAGCCTGCGGCTACCTGACTAGCCGAAAGAATGGCTGGTGTGTATTTTCGTAGTGTTCAAAGTAAAAAATAGGGAATGATAATATGCCGGTCCCGAACATCCATGCCTATTGCAAACATATCCTTGCAACGTAATTTTGCTTCTACTTCAGCAGGTTTTCTTAATCAATATCGAGGACTTTAGTAGGTGGTGTTTGCGTAAATAGATGTTTTCCTCTCCACTATACAAATATACTTAGCAAATTATGTATTTTTAAAAATAAAAATTGTAAGTGGCGTGTTTTTACTGTAATTAAGTATTAATGAAGTGATTATTTTTAAACATTTAGCAAGTTATTAACGAATTCTTTATAGCTTTGTAGAAGACATTGATTCAATATAAGCTTGAAATATAAACTACTGCATGAATGTGATGTAATATAAGTTACTGCCACTTTACAGAGAAAGAAAAGAGTACGTACACTTTAATATGAATTAAATTTCAAAGCTGTGCTTTAACAAATAAGAAATTATGGGGATGACCTCGGAAAATTTAAGCGATTACAAATCTAAACATTTACGAAAATATACATTATGCAGAAGCACCTTATTCTCTCCAGCAGCTTAATTATAATAGCCCATCCAATAGTCATTGAGAGAAATGCCTAAAAATGTTGAATTAAATAATTTCTTCATGTCTGTGTAAAATGTGTATTTTGTGTTATAATGTTGACCAAACTTCATCGGCTTCCCGCGATTATAATTCTGCTATGAGTCTACTTTTGCTATAATTTCGATAGTTCCAGTTCATCTATAGTGTTTAACAATGTTTCCCACTGAAGATTTTGCCGTTCTTAATTCAAGAGTGATTTGCTTTAACGATTTTCCTCTACAACACTGGAATACAATAATTTCGCGTACTTTGTGTAAAGTAGAGAGGCCTCTAATGAGTTTCTAAAAATTAACAGTTATTTGCTTAGACATTAACTACAGATTACCATGCAAGGTAACAGGTGAGTGTTCAATTATCTTTTTCATAGTTACTTGATAAAATTTGTCACCGTCCCATTTAGTTATCTATGAAAGTTGTATATTTTTGGAATTTCAAATAAAAATGCACTTAAAGAATTATTATTATTATTTCATAATCGATTTCGAAATGTTCTAAAGTAGGTATCTTGGAAATATGCTGAACTTTTGAAAAAATTATTAACCGCCGCAACATATTTTTAGTGCTCGTATATCCTCCGCAAACTTATATATTACAGAGTGCAACGAAATTGATTTTGTACTTGTCAATACAAATTTTTAGCGAAACTTTTACGTACAATTTGATCAAGAAGCATAAACTAGTCATGTCTAGTTTCTTTCATCTTTCAGATCTTCCGTGGAAGTTTCACGAAACAAGTAACTGCTGCCTCATTAAATGTTGGAAAGGCAACGGGAAGGAAACTTCAAGGAAGTTAATAAATTCGACAGAATGCTGTTTTTTCGCTAAGCCCTCGAGTTAATTGCATTCATCGAGTAATTAAAATAATAATGGAAGAAGTAATAAGTATTGCCCTAAATGGTGTCATTATTTAATTAAAGTTTGCAACTTCTACCGCTATTATGTTTGCCGCGAGGACTGTTAAAGTAAATTTTATTTTCAGAAAAAATATTTCGAAAACAAATTCGGCAAGATTTTTAAAATATACAGGCTGTTAAGTTTGAACCCTGTTCTTACTTACCTATTTCTAAAGATACAAGAACAATTGAATTACAAAACAATTGATTTTATTGCTGAAGATTCAGAATCTCGTATCGGAAAAACAATTGATTGTACCAGTTCACCGGAACTGACACCAACTTTATTTTTTCTTTAATTGAACACCTTGTATTCCTTAATGCTTCATTCTTGAAAAATACTTCTATTTCTTTTATTTTAAGCGCCATTTAAAGATATCAGTCTAGTGAGCCACGACAGCGATCTTTCTATTTGCAAATTTTCTTGTTAAATATTGAAGGCCGAACTTTACAAAAATAAGAAACAACATTCTAAGTAGAGCTAATTTGTGCTTAATTGATAATGGCGAAAATGTTGAACTGTACTTTTAGATTAGAATTTTATTATCTATTCTTTGTATTTGTGTTGTTACAATTTATGCTTCTTAATGCAGTAAAAAGAAGTTGTTCTCTGAAAGGATGCGTTCAGATTCAGAATTATGTAAGTTCCAAAAATGTAAAAATATACAAGGTGTTCCGTTTAAAAAATTAAAATTAAAGTCATTTCTGGTGAACTGATAAAATCAATTGTTCTTCGAATACGATATTCTGAATTTACAGCAAAAAATTCAATTGTTTCGTAATTTAACCGTCTTTATATCTTTAAAAACAAAAAAGTTACCTATAGAACAGGGTTCAAACTGAACACTCTGTATATGTCATAATGTTATCGTTCGTCATATTAATTTTAACGAAATAACGACAACGCGCACCCTACGGTGTCTAATAAAATGTACTTTGGTGTATTAAAGTTGATGAGTCGGCGTGAGTTTATAGTAATTAGAACGAGAAATAATAGAGAATAAGATATTTGTAGGATTTAACCCCTTTTTTTAATTATACTCAAGAGGTACTCTACGCTAACGCGACATATAAAAGGCAGTTTCTATGTAGCGAAGAAACAAAAAGTATTAAACATGGTTTCCGAAGATCGATCTGTAATTTTATTGTAGAAAAACAATGCAGCGGAACAGTAAAACACATATGCGGCCATTCGTCCCGTGGATATTATTCTCGAGGGAAATATTAAGAAAATAAAATTGTTACATACCCTCCGCTTGCTCAATCATTTGGAAGCGGATATTTTTCCCCGTTTTATGGCGACATAAAGTACTGTTTCAAACATTTCTTTTTCGAGTTCACCGGATATTCCACGTCGGTTATTAGTTCGGGCACGTTCAGTTTTACAAATTTCTTAAGAATTTACGTTCAATTTTCTCGTTGAACGATAAAGTTATTTCGAGTGTAACTACTCAGCCCGATTAATGTGTACGCAGGAATGCACCTCACCGTGAGCAACGTCTGGGTGATTTCTGAACAATTTAAAGTTTCGCGTAGTCGGTTGAAATTGAGATTGCCAGTTCAAGGTGTAAAACAGACGTATTCGATCTTAGTGTGAAGAGGAAGATAACATGTATTTCATCGGACATTTTCCTGACTAAATTCGTTAACTGTAACCTTCCTTTATTGCATAAGACGCCCAAGCGTCTATTCTATTACTCGCAATAACATTTCTATTCCTAAATTCTGATAGACTTATAAAGTAGACATTCAATAGAAAACGATTGCAAGTAGATGTATCTGGTTAATGTTTTACGTATATTAAAAGGAAGAGAAGAAATCTTTGTAACCCATATTTTTGAGAATCTGTATAAAATTCATCGACACACCTTTGGTGTACAGTTGAAATAAAAGATATTTTTTATAAAACCATCTTCAGATAAATAAAGAGGTAAATTATCAAAAATATTGAGATAACAGCAGTACGCTTTATAGAAGATAAAAGTACGCTAAGTCAACTAAAGTTATTTAGGTTTGAAACGATTCTAAACAGCTGAAGATGTTTCACCAATGCAAATCATGGTATTTGACGTATGATAAAGTTTGTAGTTTACTGCTTTGTACGATTCTGAACCGGTTCATTCAATCATGGGGAAAAAAAACAAAGGAAATTCGCTTGTACAGCAACTACTTGCTTTGTTGCACCAACCAAGACTGGGGATTTTTATA